>JACDOX010000007.1:1899958-2040778 GCA_014549065.1 Cardinalis cardinalis
ATTTAGCTGTCTTTCTGTCTATCTATCTATCTATTGAAATTGCTCTGTGAATTTCTTCAGGCACTGGTAATTTCCTCTGTGACCCTTTATGAAGGAAAGGGAATTTGACAGTTTTGCTCTGATAGTCTGTGTAACTGGAGGAAACKAAAGAGTTTTTAAAGAGGTATAAATGGTTTGCTAATAATGTTCTTTATTCATGATACGCTGTCTAATAGCTGTCATCATTATCCTATGATTTTAAGCCAGAAATTTATTTTGTCTTTCAAATAAGACTATTTTAGTTATATATATATACATTATTTGTTGTGTTACATTATGTTGTATATGTTATGTTATATGCTATATATGTTATATGTTAGTTATGTTATGTTATATGTTAGTCATGTCATGTCATGTCATGTCATGTCATGTCATGTCATGTCATGTCCTGTCATGTCATGTTCTATTTATCCAGACAATAGTTATCCTGAGTTGCAGGGAACCTGTTCCTTGAAGAAGCTGAAGCATCCTCCTTCTCAGAAAGAGAGAAGAAAGAAGGGTGCAAGGCATCATGGTCTAAGACTAATAGAGGAGCTCCTCTGAAAATTGGAACAAATTATGTTACATTTGTGGGCTATTGATTGTTATAATTAGGAGGAGTACCTATACTGAATTGTAAGACCAGATAGCAAGAAAAAAACCTGAGGATTATAGGTCATAGGCAGTTTTTCAATAATCCAGTTAATCCACAGAAAACAGATGCATTGGGCTAGGAAATGGCAGACAAYTAGTCCAGAGTTTTTTATAAAATAAATTTATTTTGGTCTTCATAAAGGATTGTRTCTAATCAAATGATATGGGGATACCGAAAAGCGCAAGGAGAGCAGAAAATTGCAATGGTGAGACCCTGAGACCCTTGGAGGTGAGGAAATATCAATACTTTTGAATTCTGAAAAAGCAGAGCTTGGGAAGAAACCCTAAAACTGTAAAAAAGGTAACTTGTGTAGTTCTGGATGGTCACAATATTTCAGCAACTGAACTCTTCTGAATGGAACACCCAACACGAGTGATGCAAAGGTGAGGTGGTGGATTGATCTGAAGCCAGATTGGGGTATGACATAAGCAAGAAATTGTCTGTGACTTTCACCTCAGCTTAGGAGGCTAATGGTGAAATCTATCCAAAATAAATTTTGTGAAATTGCAAAAGGGTGCTTTCTGAATCTGAATATGAATTCAGAGGTGGGTAGTTGAACAGCAGTATAAATAGGTGTTGGGGCTTACCACTCCAACAAAATTTCTCTTTACCTAAAATCTAAGCAGGTCAATGACTCTGAATGAATACAAATAGAGCAATCATTTTCTGAGTACATATGATTAAATCAACATTAGTTCAAGCCTGTTACATTCGTACAATTCCTGGTAAGAGAGATACTTTGTTTCTGACTCCATCTACTGCAATTAACAAAAATGAACATGCTAAATGTGTTGTTGGTATTAATCATTGCTTCCATATGTGAAAAGCATCTGCTATTTCTTTTACTCAATTTAAGTGTTTATATTTCATTTTATAGGTAAAATAAACAAAACAAAGATTTACGGCATTGGATATAATATTGAGATATGACAACATATCTATTATATTGTGAAAATAACTGTACAGATCTGAAGGTTTTGTTCCTTAATGTTAAGTTTTGTTTCAGTAGTATTGAATACAAGAAATGTCTTCATTCATGTGCCTCTCATCTCTTCTAAGACTGGCTATGGCCTTGGACTTTGGAGGTTCAGTTCTTGTTCCAAGAATCTGTCTTGCTGTCATTGTCGTCAGGGGTATCTGGTTTAGCTCTGACATTATCAGTCTTTCACATTTTAATTTTTTAACTTCACACAGTGTTGAAGGAACTTTTGATAGTGACAAAAGTCAGATCCAGAGTCTTATTACCATAATGGTAATATTTGATAATTGTGGAGAAGCAATTAGGTTGCAAGGATGGCCTAAACTGCCAAAATATTCTCCAAAAGAAGGAAAATAAAACTACTTATGTCACTGTGACTAGGTTCAGAATTAATTGAGGCTGTCAATCCCTAGAAATGAAATTGTTACAATATGGAACTGACTTCACAGTGTAGTCCAGAAAGGTGAAGTATCTCTGTCCTAAGTTTCCAGTGGTTAGGAAGAAATATGATAAAGATTATCTGAAATTAACAGAAGAATGAATAGTTCATAATTTTCATATGTGGGAAGTGCTCTGACTTCTAGGTGTAGACCATGTTAACTCAGTAGAGAACAACAGAAAACAAGTTAGATTTGCAGACTCTTAGAATGTATTTACATTGCATTTCTCGTTTCAATTGAGACGTCTTCTCCAAACAAACTTCTCAAGTGTCCTTTTGCTTTGGTTTACACCATAGATCACTTTGATTTACACAAACTGCTTTCTTTCTCTAACCAGAGTAGAAGACATGTTGCAGAACCACACTCATAGAGGCCACAAGTAGGCACAGGGCTGCCACCCCTCATCCTGTCTGTTGCTGAGCTTCCTGCAAAGTTCAAAGTGTGGATATAATTACAGTAGAGGAAATAATCATTATTTTACTATACAAATGTTCCCAGACCATCCCACTCTTTTCTAACAGAGACAAAGCCCTAAATTCCATGAAGACGAGACTAGAAAATGTTGTTAGCCACTTGAATTAACAACTAGAGGGAAAAAGTGGGTGAACCTCATCTGTTCAGTGAGTAGTGAAGAAAAGCTGGCATTACTYCTTAGGAGTTCAGTCAGCCAGAATGTACCTCGGACCAGACTGTCACCTCCATGCAAGCAGTCTGAAGAAGAAAAAAAAAGTAAGTTCAAACACGGGTATTTTGGATACTTTCAAGCATGTTACTTACTGTACTGGGGCCTATAAAATGTTTAAAGATTTTTTTWWAAAAAATATTTTCATTTTCATACTGCTGCCTCCCCAAAAATCTACAGAACTTGAAGTATATACTGATCCTTCCCTGAAGTGGTTCAATACTACCCTTTCTGTTGGGAGTAGTGCATCTTGTGCCCATTTATGAGATGTCCTRTGTTTCTGATACATAGGAGAAATGAGAAGCTAAGCAGTCCATGTACTAAGATGAGAAATCTTAGGTATTGTAAAGATTTTATATATATTAGTGATGGGAAAATTGAAGCACTGAATTATCCATTCATATTTTTAATATGTTTACAATCAGGAAAAATGTTGCATTCTGATACATATTAGAGTAAGAGGAAAGATCAACTTTTGAGGAGAAGATAATCTTATCAATAAAAAATGAGAAAAATTATGTTACATCTAACTCAACTACCTACATAATGTATTAACTTCTGCCATAAAATCTTGATAAACAGTAAAGGTAGAATCTGTTTCCAGTTAAAAGCTTTATCAAAAGCCCTGGGGCTTTTTATGGAAACAAAACCCCAAACTGATTGCATTAAACTTTTGATAAACGATAAAATACAGTACAAATGCATAAATCACCTTGTTAGTACAAACTGAAGTATAAACTACTGGAAAAACCCCTTCAGGTCTGAATAAATAAGACATTTTCTGGAAGATAGTTTTTATTTTTGACATTTCAAAGCCATAGCAGCAAAACAGTTATTTCTAAAGAAAATCTCTTAATATATGTAGGRAGCTACTTCTTATTCAGATGCACAAAAATGTTTATTAAGATCTCTTTCTTATTGATTTGTTCCTRCAGGTGAGCATGAATAAAAATACACAATATTCTTAATTTGAYTGACATACTGTTAACACATTGTAACAAAGTTTGCATGTGAAATAAWTATGGCCTTATCTTGCTTTGAAATGGACAGGTTTCCTTTCTTTCTTTCTCACAGATATACAGAACCAAATAAAAGGTTTTTAAATAAAAGAAAATATGAAATCAAGTATCATTGTAAACTGGGAAACAAAGTTCTTTCAATTATAGGAGAGAAACTCATTTACAGGGTCAAACCTCAAGTTCCAGAGCTTTGACCTCTTTCTGCATTATTAACAATRTTATTATTTCTGTGAAGAAGGTACATTTGTATTTTTATAGAGTTTGCAGATGCTCTTAATCATAAATTTYAGGTCCAAACATAACCTATAACTGAATTTTTTTGCCTCAAACCCTTCCCAGCTGCAAAACTTAGATAATTGCATGCTTTCACATGAACCTGTACTCATGCTAAGCATATGCACTCTTTCATCSACAATTCACTTGTTTTATAGGCATTAATGCGATGGGTGAAATCTTCATACTTAGGTTCTGCACTGATAGAAATAATAGACTAATAACCCCTCTTAACATTAGTCATTTCTGTGAGCTAATGATCCCTCTCCTTGGAGGAAATCATCTTTTACAAAGCCTGTCAYGGTCTCGAACGATTTCAACTTCAGATCGGGCTGTTAAACACTAATGGATTTATCAATTGCTTTTTTTATTTTCCTTTTAATTGYTTCTGTAACTCCTCTATCATCCTTTCATCCTGGATATTTCTAACCAGCTGTTGAAGGAAGGTGGGTAATTTTTAAACCAAATCAGTAAACAGTGGAACAGCAACATTCTCTGTTTGCAAAACAGATGCTTCTCTCTCCTGTCAAACTAAGCTGGGTTAGACTGAGCTTAGTTATGGAACAGTRCAACAGAGTTCAGCCCCTTTGGCAGTGAGGTGTTGGTTTGGCTGCTTCAATAGTCTTTTATGTGCCCTTTCATGCTTTTCTATTTTCATCCCATTGGGRCTTCCTGGTGGGAGATATGATCAAATATTAGGTATGCTTGCTATATTCGAATGGCTTAGATTTATTGACATCCTTCAAACCTGGATAGACATTGAGCAGAGTGTGTGTAGAGGGATCATTTCATGGAAAATTGCACTTCTTATGATGCAGTGCTGGGTGTCTTTAACAATGGTCACCATAAGTATTCAAGCAAGTCTAAATGGATCTCCAGAGTCTCAGGTYATTAAACATGTGTCTCCTATTAATTTTGCTGGTATTCTGATGAAAACAAACAAACAAACAAAAAACCCAAACCAACCAACCAAGCAAAACAAAACTAACAATCATGCAGCTTTTTGGTGATGAAAAACAAAAAAAAGTGGAAAAACATCCATAGTGGATAATGCATTATTGATAAGAGTAAACCAAAAACAATTCTTGTTTTTTCCTCACCATTAGACAAAATGGAATTCTGAACAACCATAAAGACCAAGAGTTGAATATAAACACTTCAGTATAATAGCTCACACAATTTTGTGTGAGATATAAAACTGTTGTTTTGGAGAATTTGCATGCAGAGACAGTGAATCAATTCTATTACACTAAGACATCACATTTTTTATTATTTTGCTGTATAGRTTGCAGCATACAGAACAAAAAATAGTCTCACTCCCATCTCACAGAATTTCTGAACACAGGTACAAGCCAACACATTAATTATAGACTTATAAAATTGATATTAATATTTTCTCTTCTAATATAGATCCTTTTTTTTTATTGCCACAAGTTGCCATAAATTGCTCATTAAACTTCAAGCATTGCTATGCAATGCTTGCTACCATTTATAGGCAAAGCTCTCCAAAGTATAATTAGAGGGAGTATTATGACACAGAACAATGGAGACAATTATTTCTGAAGTTTATTAATGCTAATTAGCATATGGCACCTACGACAGCTGCTGATACTTCATTGCTAAATACTGAGGGACTAATTAGTGTTTGATGTTAATTAGCTTCTTTTGCATGTGCATTGTCCTTAGATGCATATGCACTGTCACCACTGGGCTATTAAAAATCTGGCCTAAGCCTTCTTGCAGTGACAGGATACAGCATTTAGATTTTGCAGACTGTACAATATAGCTCTCTAATGTGCCCTTAATAGCCACTATACGAGTTTTAACAAGGCAAACTCACAAATTTCCWTTGCAGTACATCAGAAAATTTATTTTAAATGTAGCTAAATAGTGTGTAAATTGTTTAAAATTGACAGCTTCTAGCACTTTTATTGATAGAAATGACAGCCTGAGAAATTAAAGAAAGTCAAATCCARCAAACTAAAGAGGGAAATAGAATTTCACAGGCTCATGCAATGTTATCTTCTATTTAATCTCTTTAATTCTTATTATGGATAAGTTTTTTTTTTTATTTCCTACGGAGATGCCTGGTCTCTGTGCATAATCATGTCTGTCTTAGAAAAGTYTTTTTGGAAGCTGGAATGTTATTTACAAAAAACCCCAAACAATTAAATCATCTTATCACCAGCTAGCAAGGAGGAAATAAGCATATCTTCTTTCTTTCTCAACAGATTATTTTGCTTTACACATGAGGTTATAATTTAAGACCATATTTTTTTCCAGGGCATATTAACATTCCAATGAGAATTCTCCATGTCAATCAAAAATAACATTTAGTTGGTAGTTAATAAAACTTGGCTTTAGTGTAGCCATTTTCCTATATAATTAAAGAATATACATTTACTTAAACAGTGGAAAAGGGACATAAAAGATTAGATGAGACATGAGGAAAAACAAGTCAAAAAACCAAAGTTTGCTAGTTAAGTCTTTTGTTTTGATCGAGGCTGCCCTTCACTGTGACAGGAGGGGTTTTGGTTGAAAACAGAAAGAAAGAGGAGATGTGACAAAGGATAGGGACCACCACACAACTTGCTAAAAGAGAAGTCAAAAGAATAAGAAAAGAAACCAAAAAAAACAAATAAAGGATTGAAAGGATAGGAATATGTGAGGGAGATTCTTGGTGACAAACAGCAGAGTTTGAAAACTATGAAGATTGAAAGTTATTGTCCTCCTYAATTTGATTTTGAGCTTAGTCTTCTTTCCCACCCAGTTTGTAGACTTAGATAAAAACCTCTGATTTATGAAATCATTTTAACACTTCAGCTYCCTTGTCAAATATCGTCAGTATTTAACAGACAGCATTGTAGGCAGAGTTTCCACAGCAGCAGCAAGTACCTTGTTTATGCAGGGACAGTTAATATTAATTCATTAAACATGAATGATTTCTTTCAAACAGCTTGTTCTGCCATGATGCTTAAAATTTTTGGGCTTAAAAGCCTGGTTAAGAAAATATATATTAGATACTGATGATGCCTGTGCTTTGTGTGAAATTCAAAGCCTCAGAGACTTGTTGAATAAACAGGATTAAAAAAAAATTAGGAGCCTTCTGATCCATGACTGAAATGTCAGYGTTGCTATTTCAGATGAATAACCAGGTCTTTGACAAAAAAAAAAATAAATTACTGAAATTCAAAATAAATAAAAATAGGGTTCAGCGGCATCCTTAGCAAGGATGGAGAACTTTACTGATATGATTGAAAAAACAAAATATCAATAATAAAAAAGGGACCTTATACAATGATATTCAATTTGAAAATATAGCAAAAGTAGCACAGGGAGTAAATATAGTGGAATGACCAGAACAAACAGAATGTGATTTGGAAAGATGCAAGAAATGCAGTAGATTCAGCTCTGCAGCTAAATAGTACAGATAGAAAGGACTTAGCACTATTTGCCACTTCATGTATTCTCATAMTAATTCCTGCCAGGAAAATTAGACACTGTGGTAGTATAAGAGAAATGATCTGTTAGTCCAAAGCCAAAGTGGCATATTTGTTCTCTGCTGTACTCTAGTGTATACAATAACATGTTGCCATAAACAGTAATAATATCCTGAAAGTGTTAAAGAGGTGTTTAGAGGGGTTTATAGGGTAAGTACATCCCCACAGAAAAACTGCAACTAGGCAGATAAATAACAGACTGCAAAGCATAAAATTCCTAACAGTCCCAGGCAAGAGGGCCCTGCATATGAAATAATCATATAATACTTTAAGATTAACCAAAATTTAGACTTAATGAGAAAAGACTAGATTCATACAGAAATATCCTCCATGGAGTGGAGAAAGTCTCAATGGACATTGGAGCACAGCTGTGAGATCCTGTCCCGTTTCAAGTCTTTGAGAAGGTTTTCCTAAATTCATTCATAGCTGGGAAGGCAGACTGCTCCTTGGTTAATTCATTTGCTGGATAAACCCATCAGGAATGCATTAATTGATTACAGAAGCAGGAAATTAGTAATCTTTTCTTGTGTATAATCTAAAGACTGTCAAAGGAAAGGTGAAYATTTTCTTGTGGATGCTGCGATCACAGAATCACAGACTGGTTAATGTCGGAAGGGACCACACTGGTTCAAAATTGTGCAAACAAGTTTCATTCAGAAAGTTCTTGAAGAGTTCTCAACAAGAGAAATTGATATCCCAGTTCTTMATGAAAAAATTATTCTTCTGTCCCTCTAAAATATCACAATATTGAGTCTTCTGAACATAGGTCTTCTGCCTATACTCATTGCCACATCCTCTCTTTGTGCCAGATAGGCRCGCAGACAGGTTTTGCAATTTCTTTTTCTCAGCGTGCTTGTGAGATTGGGCTATGAACAAACCCAAGTGATGACGTTTGTGTTCCCAAGTCACTGAGTGGGATGGAGCCCGGCTTTCCTGAGAAGGGCTGAACACTTCCCCGCACATGGGAAGTGGTGAAAAAATCCCTTGTTCTGCTTTGCTTACATGTGTTGCTTTTGCTTTCCTATTAAACTGTCTTTATCTCAACCTTGGAGTTCTCTCACTTGTATTTTCCCAGTTCTCTCCCCCGTTCCACCATGAGGAGTGAGCTCATGGCTAGATGGGGCTGAGATGCCCATTGGGGTTTAAGCAGGGCATTTACAATCTGGACACCAAAGTAAATAACTGGCGAACAACAGGGACACAATTTCAAAAACTGATCCACATGACAATTTTCATAATTTAAATTTAAAAGCTATGCCCAYAATTCTTCTAGATTTATGCTACATTTATGCCTATTTTATGTGAAAGGTAATATTACATATAAATCTTCTACAGAATTTAAAAGGGAAATAGTTATGAGCTACCTGGTAAACAAAGAAATTAAAAAATATTTTTAAGACTCTGAGTAGCTCTTRTTATGGCCTAATACATTTTTCATGCCCCTTTGCCCAGAAATGAGATATGAAAGTCAGATTGCTACTCAGTCTTTAAATAAATTCTGACAGAAACTGTCCTATTAGGTTCTGAAACACTATGAACATGGCCTAAAGAAGGTCTGAACTGGTAATGATTTAATTTAATTCAGAGGAATCAGCTGTTAAAATAATATTTTATTCCTAAACTCCCCTGGCTGCAGCTAGAATCAGTATTTCAGAGAGTCAGGAACCTTAGGGAGCAGAAATTATCACTTTGGGATTAAATCCACAGGTCATTCCTTAGCGTATCTAATTTTTCTTCTTGGTTTTATTTTGCCRATCCTTACAGAGCTGTTCTGTGTTTAGAAAGATTTTTATGATTCTGAAATGTCAAAATAAGAAAACATTCAACTTTGYTTTGTTTGTTTGAACACTGTCACCTGGGCTCATAAGTGCTGTGTGCAACCATTAGACTGCTGACATTGGCCTGGAAAAATTAATGCACAAAATTAGATTTTGTTGATATATTTCAGGCAAAGAGTGTTGAAGCACTAGCAACAGCACTTTTGTGGTATATACCCTGGTGATACCACCAACCAAGTGGCAGAGCTGTAAAGGGGAATACTCTGAGTTTGAAGATTACAGCCTCTCTGATTATAGGGGAAAACAGAGGYAAACTTTCAGTTTTGAGAAAAAAGAATATTGGTTGTGAGCTAGTCCTACAGAGTGTTTTATGGAGAGCTTCCATATTTCTTTGTAGGAAATAACTTGATAATTGAAAAACATTAATAAAGCAAAATGTTAGGGGTGTTACAATGCCCAAGAAAATACCATTTATTAAAAAAAAAAAAAAGGCTTGTAAAACAAGGTATTTAAAATTCAAATTTAATTTCTAGAATGCATATTTGGCACCTGTGGCCTTACTTTCAATGGGAAAGTGATTTTTCTTGGTTTCACAGCTCTGGAAAAAGAATACTTTCATTGAAACTTATTCACCAATTTAAAACCTGAGGGCAGAAAAATAAAATTCTTGCTTTAAGTGTACAAATCTTACTCYTCTATGTGTTTAAATTCATTGAGTTGTGTGTGTGAAGAACACAAGGTGATATCCATATTGTGGCTGATAGTAGAAAACAGATAATAAAATGTCAGAGAAGTTTGCTAGCAAATGTTTCATAATTATTAACTTACTTTCCSCAGAATTTACTTAGCAGCTTCAATGGGATAGTCCTTTTGAAAAGTAAACAGCAGAAATAGCAAAAAACCACCTTTCCTGAAAAAAAAACAAAACCAAACCTCCTGCTGTTTTGGGGGAGAAAAGCCTTCTAGGAAAAGCCTATGTACAAGAAGGTGAGTGTTTTTCAGGAACAAGGAAGCTAACATTTCTTTTTCCTGATACAGTTTAGATTTCATCCTGTGCTTTGCCAGGTGTAAATCAAGAGCAAAGAAATATCTCCTGGGTTTTTCTTTCATTCCATATGTCAATCTTGTCCATCTGAAATTTCTAGTTTTTAAAATACTCAGAAATACTGGCAAATATTTCCAAAATAACATGCCCTTTTACTCTTTCATCTGAAACAAAATTTGCTGCCTCTTCTTTCATGTCTTCATCTTCCCTTTTCTCTCTTTTTCCTCTGCTTTTATCTCTGCTTGTTGTCATCCTTGCCACTTTTCTCTATTCTCTTTTATTTTCTCACGTTGACTTGGTTGTCCATTTAGAGTAAGAAATAGAGCTAACTAGCTGCAGGTTCTGCTATCTCTAGCATAGCAGTCAGAAGACCAGTGAAAGCCAAAATTGTGTGAATAAAGATGGAAAGAAAAAGTTTAGGGAACAATGAACTAGAGCAAGCACTAAGAGGATGACAATTTGTAAAGAGAGAGGAGAGCTGCTTTTTATATTAAGTCTCTAACAGAAAACAGAGCATGTTCTTCCATCTGGAGGGGATATCAGCCAGGAATGAAAGGTATTAAACGTGTCTTGTTTCTTTTCCTGCACATAAAACTGCATATAATTGTAGCTATGTTCCTGATTGTCCTTAGGGGAGCATAGAAATACTGGAGACTGACACCAAAAAAGGCTGTATTACTAMAAATTTTAGCAGCAACTTTACTGAAGTTGTCTGCAACACAAATATAAATTGTAAGTGGAGACTGACTGGCTAATATSCAGTGCAATCTCAACACTGATACTTTAAAAAAAGCCCAACTACTCAATTTCAGTTTGCCTTCTATTTTTTTTTTCCTTATGCAATTTCCAGCCACATTGAAGATAACTTTAAGTAAGGAACTGGAAAATGTATTGGRTAAATTTTAACTATCAAGTCATTAGTGCTTCTTTGTCATCCTCATATCAGTACTACTGGAGGGGCAAGGAATATCTGTAACAGAATATTTAATAGATTATATGCTAGAATTATTTGTAAAGCATAGTACATTTCTGGAAATTCCAATTCATGCTCATCCCAAAAGGCTGTTGGAAAAATGTTTCTAAATTATCTTGGCTTAATAAGAGAGGCCACACTAGTAACATAGGCAGTGTAGCCGACCTGTTTGTGATTCACAGTATGGAAATTCAAGTATATAGAAAATAACTTGAATATTGCCTGAAGAATATTGTATTCCCTATGTAGATGTCATGTTTTGAATGCAGATGTATTTCACATTGGCAAATATAGAAGTTGCAAAAATTTTTAGTGAAGTTGGTCTGTAGGGGATGCTTAGTTCATCCGTAATATTAGTTATTTAATTTTAGTTTTTTATTAATGTGATGGGGTCTAGGGGGGGATGGAAAAACATTCCCTGCTCTCAAATTCATCTTTATTCAATAATAAGACAGAGAAGATATGTTATCTGGTTATCTTTTTTTTTTYCCACAAGTAAAAAAACTTTTTTGGTAAAGTGGCATTATTCTGTCCCAAAAGTTAGAGAAGGAAATATATTTTGTCACTYAAGCATTGAAAGAACCCATTGTTAAACATTACATTTCATAATAGTTCTAAATTCTTCATTGCAATCACTTATTTTTTTTGTAAATTTACTCAGATCATGCTCTAGAGCTGTAAGTAATGAGTTTCAAATAAACTCTATCCACAAAAATTTCAATAACAGAAATACCTAAATTTGCCAAAAGTGATAAGTAGTTAAAAAGCCTGTGACTGAGCTTGAAAAATGATTTTTTTTTGCATCAGTACAAAAAGAGAAGTGTTTTTTAGATACAAGGACCAACTGAATCATCAACCACATAAAACACCTATGGAATCCACCRTCATTCAGCTCTTCAAGGTTTCTATTTCTCAGGCAGATAGTGGGCTAAATTTTTCTGCATATTAAAGGYTGTTTGTAATTTTGTCTTCTRCCCTTCCTCATTAAAACTTTTGTTTATTTTTTCTTTTTGTTGGTTKTGTTTGTTTATTTTTTCKGTTTTGTTTTATTTTTACTTTACTTTGAAATAAACAGTGAGAAAATTATTAGGAAGGGTACATACATTCAMTGGACGTGCATTCAGCACAGAAACTTCTCTCGTGCAAAAGTTAATTATTGTACAGTGAGAGTAGAAAACTGTGAGGASGAGGCTAATTGGCTACTATTAAGAACTGCAAATGAATAATAAGCAAACCAGTTCTTTGGGGAGAGGATGAAATATTTAATAATCTGCCCAGTGTATGCATTCYCTTCTCATTCCTCTTTTCATTAACTCCATGTCGCATCTGTCTGAGCTCTTCTTGAAGGACTTCCTGCTGTCACTCTTCTACTGTGACCAGCATCTGGTGAGTTCACACTCTGAGGCAGGCTCATTACTGAATAGTGTCTTCTTCTTCCCAATTAATAATTGACAAAATCAAGGGTAAATTATTATCAAATTTCATTGTCCAGAATTTCTTAGTAACAAAAAAAAAAAGCTCCACCCCAGAGCAGAAGTSTTTTCTTCTACCATGAAGGAAATGGACTTAAGATACATTTGGTCAATAGGAAATCAGTGAGTCTCAAATGCTTTGTGTTCCAGTTTTAAGGTACTAGCTTGAAGAGTACCAACCATCCTGTTAAAAATACATCATAGACTTGTGAGTTTTTCCTAAACTGCTTTCCTTAATCTCAACTTCTGGAAATGAGAGAATTTAAAAATGTGATCATAGATATACTTAGAACTTTGGATAAGTCAATTCAACAGTCATATTATTCCAAATTTTGGAATTTCATATTTGAAAGAAGAAAAAGAGAAAATGCAGAATAAAAATAATAATGAAAATTTTACASTTTTATAAAATTTTATGGACAACAATATTAATACTTTATTTTGTAACAGCTTCTAGAATACCTCAAAGAAAAAATTAGCAGACATATTAGTACTGAGATAGGTGAGTATAATGTTTATAATACTTTTTGAAGGAGAAATAGGATAAAGACAACAATAATCTAACAAATGGGCTAGGGATATACCTTAATTTCAACCTGCAGAGTCATTCATCTGTCTTTTGAAATGAAAATTATTTTGCCATGTCGATAACAAGTACAAAGCCAGGCCTTTAGAGAATAAATACAAAAAATTCATTAGAAATACCATTTGCTTTGCTAAAGCATTGAGAAGCTAATGAGAACATGTGATAAGAGACTGAGAGACGTGGAATTGTTCAGCCTGGGCAGTCTCAGGGCAATAAAAAGTAACACAGCCGGACACTCCACATTAGTGCCTAGTGGAAGGACAAAAGGCAGTGTGCACAAACCAAAAAATGCATATTCTACCTGAACAGTTTTTTACCCTGAGGATGGTCAAATGCTCTGCAGGTTTTTTAACTCTGTGATTTCACTTGGATACTTTTGAAAGCCAGATGTCCATGGATGAAATGGAATGTACTGCACTCCCAGCAGAGCTTGGAGAAGAAAGGGGCAGAAGTAGGAGCAATAATTTAAGGAAATACCCCTCCACTGAAAAAGGGAAAAATTTATTTATTTATAATCCAAAACTAGGTTGGTAATTATCACCTGACCAGCTTATCAGCTGATTAACTATTCCTGTGTGCTTCAAAATCTTCTCACTGCTTATGCTCATTAAAATTATTGGATTTTTATAGATGAGAAGATTCTACTTCTAAGTCTACTTATGTCAATATGTATGTAGTAAATTATGAACCTTCTGATCCTTGTATGGTTTTGTTTCCTGTGATTAAATTTTTCTATCTCAATTTCCTCTTTTTATGTAAATTATCACAATAATATAACRAGGTAATATTTTCCATATGTGAATTACTGATCAATTAATGTTGATACACCTTATGTCTTAGGAAATATACATAACTGTTTAGAGTATTTATTATTAAGTATTTTAATAGCTTATTTCTGTACCTCCAAAAATACAGAAATGTAACTTACTTTGTAATGTCTTTCCTCTACCTCAGGAAAAGGCAGTTCAGAAATATAAACTAGAAGCAAAACTTGCAAAACAAGGCACTTAGCTTTATTTTCATGAAAAAATCAATAAAATTTAATGCCTCCACAATAGCAGTAATAGAACCACATTTGTGTGTTAAGACTGCTTATTAAAATCTTCCACAAAAACCATCCAGGAAGAAAATTATTTTTATCTAAATGATGCTCCTTTTAGAGTRACTAAATATTTTTTCAATATGTAGTATAGCAATGTGAGAGAAAAACTGTGTAGTAGTAGTTTAAAGCATGCCGACAGCATGACTTTTACCAGCACTGGATTCAAATTAGTAATTCCAAGTGCTCAGCATTACTAAGGGATTCATATAAAACTAGAAATGTTAATATAACCGTAGCATAATTTACACTTCCTAGAAATATCTTGGTGCTTAAAAAAGGCAAAACTGATTCAGCAGTACAACAGTCTCCTCTGTTTGATTATGATAAAGAATGGTCACTTAGATGCAAAATTTAATCCAGATGTCAGACATAGGCTGGAAGAGCAAGAGTGCCAGGTAGTGCATGGAGATGCTGGTCCCAGTGCAGCACTCACCAAGCTGAGGCACTCAGCTGTGCAGGAGGTTGGGCTTCCTCCCACTCCAGGCACTGCAATCCCTTYTCCTCCCATCTCAACAACCAGGTGGGCACCCAGGGGGAGCCAAGGTAAGTGCAATAGAGAGAAAAAGTGACAATACTCTAAAATGTGGTTCAGGTGTAGTTGCTTTTTTCRTATGTCACTTTTCCTTTCTGTTTTTTGCTCTATGATCTGTAAGCTGAGTGACACCCTCTCCTCTTGTGCATTTAGACCACTGAATACACTTGCTCCCTGAATAAAATAAATCAGAAGGGACAGTTTTGTGCTAATTTGTATGTAAGCTGATTTTCTGAGATAATTGGTAGGCAACATAAAAGCATGGTTCAACTGTTGATGTCCTTTTTGGCATGCCCTGTAGTCTGAGGAGAAACTGCATGTAACTGAAGTGAGTGAGACATACACTGCATGGGTAGTGAAGTGGAGGAAAGTAAACGAGAGATTGATCATGCCTGAGTCAGTTCTTGAGGATCTAAGTGTGAAACTTTAACTCTGTGTAACTRATGTTGTGCAAAAATCTGTAGTATTCCCTAAGGAACCCATTATTTCCATATGCACTTGTAAATGTTTCCCTATGTCTGCAGCTGTTTACAGTTCTTAGTATGCCATTTGTCTGGGTGTGGGGAAACTGAATTGGTATCAAGTGATTTTTAGTTAAGCTTCCAGTTCAGTCCCTAACAAATAGCATAATTTAATTAAAAAATTGTAACATAGGCTTGATGATGTGGTCCTGATAGTTGATAGATTTCACAGCATAACATATAATTACAAAAAAATATATTATCTTCTAAGTCTAGTAATAATTTYATCTAAGGTTTTTTATAGAAACAGTACTGCTTTAATTTCACATAAATTATGGTGCAGATAGAAAATTGACAAAAGTATTGACATTCAAATAATAGACATTACTTGCCTTCAGACACTGTGAAGTTACTTTCCTTCCCCCACCACTTGTTAAAGTTAGCATTAACTCTTGCAATCATTACTTATTTTTATAATTATTTTTCCCCTTAATCTAATGCACTGCAGATATCTCCACAAATAATCACTTTCTGTGTTCTACTKTATTTAGGAATTACTTCTTACTGAATAGTGTTTGAAAAACAAATACAGTWTTTTCTTACCAAATATTCCCTCCTGTGGCCTCTTTGGTGCTGCTCTTTCTAGTTTTATTTAGAGATAACTTTGAACTTACTTTTGAGTATCTCACTTTTTTTTTATTTATATACAATAATATTTTACCTTGTCCTTTTCATTTTTTTTACTTCCTTTGACAGATTTTCTCCTGAAGTCAGAATAAGCTATCAGGTATGTTACAGCTACTTGTTTGTACCATCTTTGCTATAATCATGGGGAAGTGAAATTAGGGTTTTTTGGTTGGTTTGTTTCATTGGGTTTTTTTTTTTTTTTGGTTGGTTGGTTGGTTGGTTGGTTGGTTGGTTGGTTGGTTGGTTGGTTGGTTTTTTGCTATGATTTATTGTGAAGAGGAAAACAAACTAATATCTTAATGCACTAGTTGTACAGAATTTCACTTCAAACCATCCTTTCAAATTTCCCTATGAGTAAACAATTCAAATTGTTTTCTTACATTTGTCTTTGTTTGTTGGCTTTTTGGTGTTTGCCTRTTTGAGAGGTTTGTATATTCAGGGTAACATAACATCACTGAACCTGTATCTGTCATATCATTAAAATAAATTCTTTGTGTATTTCTCATTTACTGAATATTGTACTGAAACATTATAGAAATAAATACATAGATGCACAATTTACAATCATAGTGGCTTTCTATTGATTCATTAATGATAACTTGCTTGAAAAACAAAAATTACTCATGATCCTGTACCCCACTTTTTCTATTTTTTCTCCTATAGCACTTACTAAAGTGAAAATTACCAACCAACCCMTTCATTCTCGAAACCCATTGATTCTGTATTTCTTGAAATATGGAAAAAACATAACTATTTTTAAGTCAGAAATGAACACCAGAGTCTGATGCAGGAATAAATCCCTCTTCTGAAAACACTATCCTTAAACAATAAAGAATGATCATCTTTTCAGACAYGTATTTGTATTTTATCTTCTCTTTTAAATATTAGAAGACTTACTATCTCTTTTTTCTAGTGTGTTCAATTTCTGCTGGCACAGAGYAATGGGGGTTTATTTCCATTCTAATGTTGACTGGTTTTTTCTGGATATTTATAGAAGAGACCAAATGCCACTGCTATCCTTTCCTTAACTAAACATTTTAAAGTCCTATCCCTTGATGCAATCCACTTTCTAAGAAAGGTCCAGATTACYTGTGCTTTTGCAAATGATTTTTGTCCCTCCCTAGGGACAAAAAATGAGCTATCAACCTTCTCCAGATATTTTAAATTTAAAAATCTAGATGTCTCTACAGTGAATCCACAATAAAATATTCTGTATTTTCTACCCAATTTTGTGGATTTGATCTTTGGTTTAATATCAGTGTTTGGTGCCTTGGGATGCTTTCATGTGTGCTTCTAATTTATTTGGTCCATTTTCACTGATCGAATTTAAAGCTACTTCACTAGCTTTAAATTCCTTCAGTTCTTTAATTACAATTCTTCATTTGAGACTTGTCCTGGGGTGGTTTATTTCTGCATGTGTATGAAAATATTCTGTTCAGTTTTGGACCCTGGAGTGCTTTTGACTGCAACTAATAGAGCTTGTTCTAGGTCTTTAAGAGCACAATTTCATTCACATATTAAGTGTATTACGGACACACACACCCCCAAACTCACAGCTGGCAATTGAGAGGCCAAAACTGAATCTGCAGTTCAAGGATACAAAAAGGACATCTTAATACACATCCCAAAAAAAAGTCTATATTTTGTCTGTAAAAACTTCACTCTGATCTGACTTTCATCATTACAGACACATCTGAAGCACTGTCTAATCTTGGTTAGATAGTAAAGTAGACTATCTAGAAGTTTAGTGAAAAATCTGAGCTGTTTGAAGGCACTTGGGAGAGTCTTCTGTCAGACTGTGTGTGTATGCGTGATTAAATCTTTGCTTCAAAACCTGAGTAAAAGCAGCAATATTGCTACCCTTCCCTTTAACCCTTTGGGAAGRAGCACTTGGTGTGGAAGGAGAAAGATCAAAACATTCAGCAGAGGCTTTGTAAGACTGGGGCAGGGACYTGAAAAAGAAAGATAAAAGTTGGAACTGAAAGGTGATGAAAGCATTGAGTATTAAACTACAGCCAAAGACCTTTGTAAGAACATGTGATTCCCCTTGCAAAATTTCCTCCCTTTCCCTCTCACATAGGAAGATGTAAAGAAAGATTATACTGAACAGATGAGAGAGTGGCTTCAGCAGCCTTTTCTTGTGAATCCTGTTATCTCAGATTGGAGGAGAGGCAAACAGCAGTGATTTTGTTCYGTTCTTCTCCTTACACATATTCAGTATTTGTGGTCTTTTGTGCATTACATGTAACTTGAAAAAAACATATGTTTATAACTGAAGAATAACTATGACATCACAACTGTGCAGCAATACATGTAGCAGTGCTGTGAATCATTCTCGGTATTATGTTTATTAATTGATCACTCAAAAATAWTCCATTTCCATAATTCCTAAGCCCYATCATTCAAGAAAACTCTTCCAAAAATGACGGTGTGATGCTATTCATCATAATAATAATTTAAATATGTTAGCTGAATTGTCAATACAGACAATACCTTTCAGACCATTCCTTCCCATGGGACGCTTTGGCAGTGCAGACGCATAGAGCTCAGGAAAGGATCACATGAAATTAATGGAAGAGGGATTCCAGATCAGCCAACATTCCTTCAATGCTGGTATTCACAGGAGGGGCAGGGTAAGTTCCCACTGGTGGGTTTTTTGGGGGTTTTGTGGTGGGTGAAGTTTTTGTTGGTGGTGGTGGTTTTTTTTGGGGTTTTTTTTTTTTTTTGGAATCTTTTTTTGCGTTCATTTTTAGTACATTAAACATGGATGGTAATGTATACTTGTGAACACTACCTGAAGGTGAAGTGACAAAACTGAAAAGAGTATGAATTACTTTCTATATTGGTAAGATTCTTCTTTTTCTACAAAGAGAAATGCATGTTATCAGTAAACGACAATATTATTTGTTCAGTTCCGCTATGGTCAAGTTATGAACATCAATGCAACAATTCCCACTTTTATGAAAGAGTCAGTAAATTGTGCTTAAGTGCCTATATGGTGCCAAAACCTTTATAATTGATGTAGAGATAAAAATAAGCCTTCCTTGAGTCCTTTAGCCATCTATTCCTCTGTATTTGGTGTGTTTATATGTTCTATCTTTTCTTAAGGTACTGTTATTTTGTATAAAGAAAACAGAATCAAGGGGGGAGGGAGAAGAAGCAATGGGTCCATCTAAAACTCAAAGCAGAACTATCCAAATTGTGAGATTATAGTCAGCCCTACTGAAATGACATAGTGCTTCTAATGACTTAATTACCAGAATAATCAGGACCCATGGCATATGAATTGGAGAATGATTTTTTACTAAGCAGTTGTTTTATCTATGTATTATTTTAATAAATGATTAGGGTTTGTATCTCATAATGTTAGATGATTTCATATAGTTGAATTTAAAACTATGAATGTAACTACCGTACATTTTATTAGCATCATACTTATAGTCACACCTTTGGTAAGGCAAGCGTCTGCCTTATCAGAGAGACTAAAGGCTAGGCAGCTGTGTGGAAGAGTGAGTTTTGACATTCAATAGTTCATAACCTCTTAATTAAAAGGTAACGACAATAGTAAGAGAAGATATTCGCATTAAATTTTATCTTTAATGATAGGAAAGAAATAAGACAAATGAAGGCAGAAGCCTACTATCTTTTTTGGAAGACATAATCAGCTAACTGTGGTTGAGAGTCTATCAACACTAAGAAGAGTAATTGATTCATTGCAGTCAGTTTTTGGGGCTGTTTGGCAGGGTTTTGGTGGTTCTGATTTGGCATGGTTTTTTTTGTTGTAGGGTTTTGTTTTGGTTTGCTTTTTAATGGCACAAGCTTTTTGGACAGCATTCGACCTGATGTTTTTGTTGATGACAAACAATTGGTTAGATCAGATAGCTTTTACCATGACACCACTTWAAAAAATTTAAGACTGTGTTTTGGGCAAGAATCCTCTTTCAGTATAAARTGTTTGCATCATCCATGTTCAGTTGGGAAATTTACCTAATTCACAGGCTTGTACTCCGTCCTGGGAAAGATGACATTGTGAAATATACTGCATCGCTAGRTTAACATCTGGTCTTAAATAGTTTKCTTGGAGGTGAAATAGCTCTTGTGGTCTATAAAAGATATTAAATACATGTTAAAAAAGAAGACTACTATGGCTACCAAAGAAACATGTAAAGCTTTTATCTTTCCTTAAAAAGGGTCACATAAATTKTCTTGGACATATGGACTGCATGAGACTTACATCCTCAGTTGCTTGAAGAAAAAAAAGAGAAGAAGTCATGCATGCTACTACATCAGAATCTTTTCATAATTTCTAAGCTCTCACAGAGATRGGAAAGCAAGCACAGTAGGAGAATGTTGAGCTACTGCCATAATATGGAAGTACTTTCCCCAGTTCTAGCCCTGCACTTCTGGTTGGTGTTTTTTGCTCTTGATAAAGGACATTTCCTTTTTAAGCTTCCTTTTCAGACATCYTGATTGTCCCTGCAAGAACCACTTTAAACTGACTATGCCCTCCAAAACACAGTTTCTGAGGGGAAATTGAAAAACTTTATAGCAGATTGCTTTAACTTATATGGTACATATAAGTTATTTTATACTAAGAATCTTGTCAATATGATTTCTCATGACAYTATATGGCATTTCTTTTTCTAGGAATTGATGTGTTTTTTATATCTTAAGCATGTACATATGGTCAGTATGAAAGCATCATGTTTTAAGAGTATGTCACTATCTGATTTTTGAAAGCTCCTTCAATACTAAAACACTGAAAGCCACTATTAGGATGGTTTTTATTTCTTGTTCACAGTAGGTAGAAAAAAAATTTATTAATCTTGATAACAACACTTTGAAAAGAGAAAATATCTGCCTCAAGAGAGGCGAAAATGAAAGTTATGAAAGTTAAAAACCCACAAACATGCTACAACAGTTTTAGATCTTATCAAAAAACAGCAATGAATATACATTTAACTCAGGAGAGTTCTAGAGAAATTCTAGATTACAGAGGAAAATTTGTTAACTCTGTTCTTCAAAAAGAATTTTGCACTTGGTGAAATATGGAGCAAAAATCCCTTGATAGGTTTGACACTAATTTGATTATGGYCAAGTTTTTTAGAATTTATTTCATAATAACATAATTTTCTTATATTGTAATATTTGACATACATGTTTGTAAAGAAGTAGAATGTGGAAAAAACATAATGAGCAAGAAAATATTACAGAAAATATATAATACTTGAAATATTTGTGGCAAAAAAAAAGCATTTTTCAAAAGTCTTATAATCTCAGCCAAAAAACTTACGCATTTCATATGTGGTGAAAAAGAGAAAGCAAAAAGACAGGAGACAACACTACAAAATTAATTTTCTGTATTGACTTCCTAGGGTTAAATGTGTGTAAGAGGAATTAAAATTAGGAAGAGGAGGAAATGTTTATTTGAACTATCTGGTTATTGCACAGAAACTTTATTGTTCTCTTTATAGAAGCTCCCCCTCATCAACGTTGGTTTTATTTGGGGAGTATACATCCCCAAATCACAGGAAACYGTGTTTTCTATTGTTTTGGCTTGCTCAGCTATTTAAATGTAATGATGTTTTTTCCTTCTCAGTAGATTGCTGTAACATTTTACAGAAGAAAAATGTCTCATTAAAAATGGCAAAAATAGTTAATTGATTTTGATCAAGACCAATTTTTATTGTGAAAATTTTTGATACAGGTTTCAGGAAAATTTCCAGAAAGAAGCCCAAGTGCTCACAAAAATATCAGTAAAAAACCCAGTTAAGTTCTTGAATCTAGGAAGTCTTTTTGTAACTAATTCTATAAAATGTAAGACACTTTCTCCTTTTTTCTAGCAAAATAAGTCAGCTTCGACTAAGCCTCTTTTTACTGTTGAAAATATGACCAAAACTAGTAGAATGAAATAAAAAAATATATAATTTTAGGCGTTTAATAAATTTTACTTTATTTAATGTTGCTAAGGAAAAGCAACTATTCAAAACTATCCTGTCAGATTTTCTGTCTAATGCATACTGAGCACATCATTGCCCMGTAATCTCTGATTGAAAGTTTATTACACAAGACTCAGAGTAGTTTTTAATTTCTTAGATCAAATCTTTAAGGCTAAAACCCTAGAAATCAGCCTTTAACTTACAASGAAAACTGTTGCATTATTCAGACTTTGAGAGAAAGATAAATATGGAACCTCATGATGTCATTGTCACTGATTCACTTTTCAAACTACAGCAGTGTTATACTCACAGCTCATGTCAAAAGAGCAAGAGGATGCCTATCACTTTTCAGGTAGTCCAAGAACTGTAATAGATTCCTTTTGTTGTCAGACAAATAATATTGTCTTCTGAAAGAAAATTCAGCATCTTCTCCATCTTCTTCTTCTTCTTCTTCTTCTTCTTCTTCTTCTTCTTCTCCTCCTCCTCCTCCTTTTGTTTTTCTTCTCATGGAAAAGATAAATTCAAATCCAAGAGCAAATCCCATGTTGTCAAATTAAGGTATTTTTTTTAATCCCATTGGTCTTCCTTTCCCTATGTCTATTATATGTAAGATATTTTTGACATGCTTCTGCATAAAAATAAACCATTAATTTTTCAAATTCTAATGATTTGAATAATATTTTTGCTTGGTGACAGCCTACTGATATCTCTTTGAAATTATTTTTTGTTGCTCTCTATAAACAAGGATTTATGTTAGAATTGGATGTCCATCATTCCCTTGTTTCATCAGCTTAGAACCAATAACAAAAGATTTTTATTGTTGTTTGAAGAAACATCATGGAAGACTTGAGAAAGATGACATATATATAAAGGAATGCAGTGAAATATTTTGGCAATCAACTTATTACATCTACTGTCAGAGTGAGGATTTCTGTGCATTTCCTAAACCGTGTAACAGGCATTATCAGAGATATTGCTTCCAGTTGCCAATATTTGCTGCCCAGAAGTATGTCAGACACAGCTGTTTTGAACTGTGCTTTCTTGGACAGTGGTAGACACAGATGGCCRGTGGGCAAGCACCTGCTTATTTTAGCTTTTCAGGTAAGCAGGCAAATCCGTACCTTTTTTGAAATATATTGGTTTAATCCCAAATTTTGGTCAGTAAAAAGCCCTGAAATTAAATAAAGATACACCTTATTGCCATAAATTTCTTCTACAAAGTTTTGAATATTTTGCTTCCCCTCATCCTGCCCATTGCTTTAGTTTCAATGACAGTCTGTTTTAAGTCTATTATGACCTATTGTATTAAGTAGGCCCAAGTATTTTTGCTAGACACTCTAGCGAACTGCTAATTATTCTTAGAAAATATGGTTACATTTTAAATTTTACTTGGCTTGAAGCCTTTGTCTGAAGTGTTAGGAAAAAGCAGTTCAGTTCCTCAAAGTCAACATCTTTTAAAGATAATTTTTGTTTTTATTTGAGTTCATTTTTTGCATTAGTTTTGTAGGAGTGTTCTGTCACTAAAGCCTATGTYAAGTGTCTGAATATTTTACCTGGACAACTTAACATTTTTGTTAAAAAACTAAGGTCTTCACTGTAATTTCTCTCAGGAAGTAAATTGATGTTATGTTTAGGAGCACTTAGTTAAATTTCATCATGAGGTGCGATATGCTTCTTTGAATCTGATTTGCTCAGCTCAGAGACAATTATTTTGATGTACATTTGCATTACTTTTTTTTTAAGTTATATTAAGAAATGCATTTTTCTCTCTTCTGTATACTTGCCTTGAGGAGCATATATTAACTAGTATGTGAGCTCTTCACCTGCTGTTGAAAGGATAAAATGGATTTTTCCAGCATGCAAGCTAGTTCTATACATTTCCTTCACTGAATATGTAAAATACAATACATTGGATTAAACATCTGTACATTTGTACATGCACCTGCTTTATGTGTATGCACGGGCAAGTTTGATTTCCAGAATCTCCAGAGGTCAAGACGTGGCCAATTCCATGGCTCCATGTCAAAAAGCAGAGATGACTATAGGTCTTCCTTTGACCAACTGTATTCTAAATTTTTTCTATAGATTTTCCATGAATTTGGTTGTGATTCTGGACATAGTCTGTTTCTTTTTCCTTTAAACAGGATACAAACATTTCAACCAGATATTTTTTTGTATACTATCACAGTAGATTTTGCTAAAAAATTACGTTAATAATAGTATCTGGCCTGGACTACCACATAAATAATTTTGTAGCATGTCTAGAAATATTCAAAATGCTTTTAGCAAGTGTAATTTAAATGTTAGTGCTAAGTAGCTCACATGGTTAGCCATGAAATGACCTGGTGAGGCTGAAAAACCTGGACTAGGAATGTATGTAAGGGTGTTGGTTTTGGCTGGAATAATTTTCATCAGRGTGGCTGGTATGGGGCTGTGTTTTAGATTTGTGCTGGACTCAGGGTTGATATGCAGAGATGCTTTTGTTATTGCTAAGCAGGGATTGCACAGTCAGGGCCTTTTCTGCTTTTTGCATTGCCATGGTGAGAAAGACACTGGGTGTGTATCAGAAGTGGAGGTGGGACACAGCTGACCAAAAGGATATTCCAAACCGTATGGCATCATGCTCAGTATATGAAGTGGAGGGAAGAAGGAGGAAGGGTGGATGCTTGGAGTGATATAATTTGTCTTCCTGAGTCAGAGTTGCACATGATGGGCTTCTGCTCTTCTGGAGGTGGCTGGACATTTGCCCACCCATGGGAAACAGTGAATCAGATCCTTGTTTTCTTTTACTTGCAGGCACAGCTTTTGCTTTCCTTATCAAGCTGTCTTTATCTCAACCCGGAAGTTTTCCAGCTCTTACCTTTTGATTCTCCCCACGTAATACTGGTTGGGTGAGTGAGCAAGCAGCTGTACTGGGCTTGGCTGCTGGCTGARGTTAAACCACAACAGTAAGATATTTTAGAAAGAGGAACTTTGATTATTCTATTGAAAGACCTTTACATTGAAAATATTCAAACTGAATATTTTCAGTCTTAGCAACAACTGAATATAGAAAAAGGGCAGAAAAAAAGGACAGTATAAACAGATGGTAATGCAAAATAAACTGCTTGCAAACTGTTCTGAAAGACTCAGTCTGAATCTRTTCTATTGATGGTCACAGACCACACATCTGTAGGAGGAAAGAAATAAATTGTAAAATAATGAACAGTACTATAAGAATGAAATACTGATAATGCATGCAAGTTATTTTTTGCTTTGCTAGGATTAATGTTTTATATGAAATTCACCACAGAGAGAGACAAATCCCAGTAAATTTAATTCAGCAGGAAGAGACTTGTCTCAATAGTTGAGGCAAAGTAATGCAAGGAATTATATCTTGAAGCAGGGCTTGTACCACACATATGCAAAAAAGAGGAAACAAAACAAAAACATCAAACCACTCCTTCCTCAAACAGCTACCTTAAAGATTTCAATCTTTGAGAGCAAACCAGGTTTTCTGTGTTAAGTTTCTTTCTTCTGAATATTTTTTTTATGGTGCCTTTTCTTCTCATGAAGAAACATTAATATGAAATAATTGTATAATGTGTTGCATATTTATTAATTAGATAGATGCTGTGCACCTACACTTCTTTCTAATTTGATCACATAAAATGTTTGATTTATCTTCAAGCAAAGCTATTTAAAAACATTTCTAGTCCAGACATTTTCTCATTTAGATCAATTTATTTGTCAGTTAATATGTGGTGTGTAGTCATCTTCCAGCTATCCATGGACAGTTGTACTTGAACTGTTTCAAAATCCTATTTAAAATGCAGTTTATCTTTCATTTATAATTTATGAGTGAATTCATAGCATTCAAAAAAGAAAAAAAAAGAAAGTATATTACATTTTCACTATATCTTGGCTCTTACAATTGTTTCTTAATAAAGAGCACTGGGTATGAATTATATATATAATATCTTAATAAGATTAGTTTCCAGTTTATTGTGAGATTAATTTATGAGAACACTCATGAAAGCCTTATATAACACAAAATGGATGATATTCATTGCAAGAAAAGCCTAAWGAGAAAGAAGGTCCTTATTGGATGTAGAAAACACTGTATGAGGTTTTCTTTTGGAAAATGTATATACTCTAGTGGACTGTAAGAGATTCATACGTTTCTTTCCTCGATATGGAACACTTTATCAATCTCTCCTACCAATGAAATGGCTGACTCACACTGGTTTAAGATAAGAGAAAGATAATTCTCCTGGGAAAAGTCTTTTAAAAAGATTCAGGAGTTTTGACATCTTCTCATCTCTGCAACATTCTGTTAGTTTTCAATTTAGTTTTTCAGCACTAACTACTTTGAGAAAATTGAGGTTTCATTTAAAGAAAGAGAGTAATTCTGCAGTGATATTTGCAAATAATTTAAYGGTGATAATAGGTTGATAAAAGAGCTACTGTACATATAGGACAGCTTGCAAATGTTGATTCTTGAATGCTGATCTTCACAGCCAGGAAATCTACCTTTGTTTTAGAACAGGTCTGTGCATGTCCACAACATCACTGATGTATTATCAAACAAAGTGATCCTGAAGAGCAAACAGAAGTTCCTCACTTAACGCTATGGAAATAAGGTTGCCAAATATCCAATTATCTGCCTTGACATGTGCCCTTTTCTGTCCAGACCTCCTCTTGGGATGCGTGGTATACTGCACATGTACAGATCTGTGTAAAGATATATAYTCAAAGTTTATACTTTCCAGATACACTAGCTGTATTGCCCACACTTTGGCACCGACTGGATTCAAAATCTGTGGTCTTGTATGCTTATTTCTGTCCTGTCAGCCTAAGAAGAAACGGCAAAAGCTCAGTACATCAGGCTGTATTGGAAGATGGATAATGTGAGCTGATGACTAATTGATAATTACTTATCAACTCACATTATAAGAATTCACACTTAAAGCATGAGACAGGTGAGAAAATTGACAGAAGCTTTTTTTGTCCAAGTCTCTTTGAGTGTGTAAGCCCTTCTCATCCTGTCCAGGATTTCACATCTTGGTAAAWACATATGAGAGAGAGATACACTTTATTCAGATTGAAAAAAAGGGTTGAAGTATTAGTGAATATAGAGTGGCAGATGTTTGTATAAARCTCGTCTCTCTGGCTAATATCTGCACATCATGAAGGAGAACGCTCTTTCTGGTGGCTTTGGTAAAAATAGGTGGGGACTCAGGCAAGTTGTCAGCATTCCTTCATAAGCAAATAAATATTCTCACATTGCGCTAAACAGAGGAGAGGATATGAAGGTAATTACTTATCAGCAGGCAACCACTAAAACATTTAGGCTATTCTTTGCCATATAATACATTTCAATGTCCTGCAGAGCAGAGAAAAAATAATTCACATTTTCATTGAAAGGCTTAGCAACCTTCAGCTGAAGCAAGCTGCACAGATTTGCTAACTCTTCCAGTTTCAAACTGAAAGGTCAAACAAGTAATGAAACTAATAAACAAGAAAAGCTTACCTACTGAATATTAAAAGGGAGCCTTGCTACTCATTCAAGTTTCCTTCCAAAATAATCTTCATGCACTAAGACTTTTCTTTTTTAACAGATTCTAACCTGTAAGAGCAGTTTTTTTTACCTGTGTCCTTGAACCTGAATTGTTTGGAGATCTTGAGATCCATGTGGGAAATTCGAGTCTGGCTTTACAAAGTCATTTTTAAATTTGAGGTTATGTATTAGAAAAAAAAAAAAAACCAAACCAAAAACTCTTGTCTCTTACTAGCTGGTCAGGACTTATAACACAAAACTTTCTGGTCATGGGAGAACTGGTGTGAAGGGCTGTCAGGAGTTCTGTAGTTCAACCTGTTCAGAGCAGGGTCAGCTATGGGTTAGGACCTTAGTGTTTAGGGTTCAACTTAGCAGATCTTGGAAAGTTCCAAAGATACAGATCACACAGATTCTCTGGGCCACTTCATCCATTGTTGTGGAACAGGTTCCTGTGGGGAAAAATTTCTCCTTATATCCACATGGAACTTTTCTCTGTTTAATTTATGCCAATTGTCCTTCATCCTCCCTCATGTACTTTTCATACATCTTGTGTAGAGCCTGGCTTCCTCTCCTCCATAATCTCCTCGTAGGTACCCACAGATTGCAGGTATGTGCCTCCAAAGCTGTCTTTGCTCCAGCCTGAATTTTCAGTCTTYCTTCATTGGGCAAGTTCTCCAGTCTCCATTGTTTTTCTGTCACTCTGCTAAACTCTGGTTTATGTTTTGGGGTGCCCCAAACGGAGCAGACTTTTGCAGACATGGTCTAACAAGTGCTAAATAGAGGGTGATAATCACAATCTGGTTGCCTTGCTCTTGTTCATTCTGCATGCAATGTTGGCTGCTTTTGCTGCCAGGTTATACATCTGGCTCAGGCTTATTTTGCTGTCTATTGGGCCTCAAAGCCTTTCCAAAAGAACTGATCCCAGCATGTCTGTCCCCAGACTGTGTTTTTGCCAGGGCTCCTCTGTCCCAAGGACGGGCGTTGTTTCTCTTTGTTGAATTTCATAAGTTTCCTAACACAATATTCCTAGGTCCCTCTAGATGTTGTCCTCATCCCAAAACTGGTGATACCCCATCCCAAAACTGGTGTCATCTTGAGCAACGAGCTGAAGGAGATTTCAGAGTATATTCTTATCAATTTTAAAGACCTTGAACAGCTCATGTCCCTTGACAGATCTCTTAAGTACTTCATTTGTTACAGTCTCCAGGTAGAATATTACATATTAACCATGAAATTTTGAGCTCAACTGCCCAGTCACTTTATTATTTTTCTGGTTATCTATTACCTGAACTGTACTTTTGAAATGAGAATACTGTGAAAAGAAGTCATRAAAGTCCTGCTAAAATTCACATAAATTATATCCACTTCTCTCTTCTTTTCCCCAAATCAGAGAGGTCAACATCAGGAGGTCAGACATCATTTATCTCTTTATCAGTTCATGTTAATTCGCTTTCTTCTATTTTATGTCTACACTCTCATCAAGTTTATGAATGACAGCAAACTGAGTGGACACACGTGAACGATGGGATGTCAGTCAGAGACACCCAGATGGGAACCTCATGAGGTTCAACAAGGTCAGATGTAAAGTGCTGCACCTGGGATGGTGCAATCCCCATTTGATGTGAGCTGCAAAGGCACATTCACAGCTCAGGAAGCCAACAATGTCCTGGGTGGCATCAAAAGAAGTGTGACCCACAGGTTRAGGGAAATGATCCTCCCCCGCTACATTGTTCTGTTAGGATTCCACCTGGAGTATTGTACTTATCTCTGGGATTCCGGTACAAAAAATGCATTGACCCAGTGGAGTGGATCTGAAGGAGGCCCACAAAAATTATCAGAGGGATGGAACATCCATACTGTCGTGAAATATACGGAAGAAACCTTTCACAATGAGGGTGTTAAAACATTGAAATAGGTTGCCTAGAGAGGTAGTGKTATACCTGGAAACATTCAAGATCAGGTTGGATGGGGCTCTGAGCAACTTGATCTAGCTCAAAATGTCCTTGCTCATTACAGAAGGAATCGGACAAGACAACATTTAAAGCTTACTTCCAACCCAAATCTGTGTGTGACTCTATCCCACACTTTTTTAAACATGAACTACTCTTGCAACAAAATATGGCAGAGAGAAATCATATAACAGCCTTTTCTTTTCCAGAGAAACTGAATTATATGTCCATGTAGCAAGAGCTATTTAATTGATCAAAGTAACTATCTAACTGTTGGGCTTTTTTTTAACCAAGTAATGCCTCTCTGCTTTCAGAGCTCTCTGTCCCACATAAAGTCACAATTCTGAACACTGGGATTTCAAGAGCCAAATTGTAGCACAAATCCTTTTCTGAATTCTGCTCTCTTAGAATTTACATGTGACTGAGTTTCAAGTTTATTTTTATTTTTACCATGATAGGTAGAGAACAARGAAGGATAGAGTGACTTGTTGGAGCTGAGCTGCCTGTTTAAAGTTTTGATATGGGATGATGAGGAAAGTCCATGAACTCTAGAGAAAGTAGTGCTGCTCTCTGATCAAAGAAAGCAAGTTTATAGGTGCCTTGAACATTGTGTTTCATTTCAGCRCTGCCTATATTAAGAGCAATACCCTTGATAATCACTGGCTASGAGTTTCATTTTCATGGGCAGTGATACCTAAGTGAAAATCTACTGTTACTGGATATTTTTTATGAAGGTGAACAAATCTTCACTTTTTGTTAAGCTGCATTTTTCCTTTTTCTGGGAGATTTTTACTTCCTGATCTCAACAGCCTTGTAAGGTAAAATTAAACGATGATGCAGGCTTACTTTAATTGTCTTTGCCTGTCATAGAGAGTTTTACACCCATATTCAGTGTAGTAATTGTTTCTTAGCAAATGTTCCTACAGCTTCTAAGACAATGGAATACTTGACTTCACTTAAAGCCATTAGGGCTGCCATGAAGCAAATAATTGCAGCTTTGCACTATCCATAAAACCTAACATCGAAATTAAACMGGCAATAAAAATTTGAAAAATACTAATGTAAATAACCTATATATAAGGTTTAAATTAGGACATTTATATTTGGTTTAAAACCAAATCAATAGTAGTCATTCAATAGCTACATAAAGCCTTCTTTTAGATGTTACTATTGTATATTGATTTTAATGCAGCTTTAGATGCAGTCATTTCAGGATATGGTTTACTATGAACTTGATGATTTGATGCAAGTGCATAAAACATCTGCCTGAAAATAGTAAATAATACTGTTTGAAAATTCTGGAATAATCTATCTTTCTGGCAAATATCTTATTTTCATTCATAGAAATATTGCACTTTTTTTAAAAAATGTTCTTGATACATGGCTTCCTATGAAAAGTTTCATAAGAACTGAAATATTTCACATGCATGATATCATAGGCAGTGGTATAGGAAAATTTTTCATAAAGATTTGTATATTTTAATGGAGTGGTTTATTTTTCCATTGTTGATATTTAWTTTTTTTTGCTGAAAACCTAATGTTGCATTAGACTATTCTATTATTCCATTGTACCCTTCTATATGTTTTAATTTTGGTAATGTAACATTTTTTACTCTCAGCTTTTATTTGTGCTTTGAGATCAGTATGGTGCCCATAGCAAAGATATGAATATGCACAGGACCATTCTCTAAAACAGAGACATTTTTTAGGATGAGTGTAATAAGACACTGTAACAGATTGTCCAGAAAAGTTGTGGATGTCCCTTTATTGGAAGTGTTCAAATTGAGGCTGGATGGGGCTTTGAGCAACCTGATCTAGTGAAAGATGGCAAAGGAGTTGGACTGAATGGTATCTGAAGGTCTCCTTCAACCCAAACCATTCTGATTTTATGCCCCTTTGTATGTGCCCGAGAAGACATGCCCTGGATGTCCATAAATTCTATCAAACCTCATTGCAATTTGGCCACGGTCACAGTGTACATAGTTATATCTAGTACTACACAAGCATTCTCCCTGCTATGTCTTTGCAAGCATACCAGCTCACATTTATTGACTGCAAGAACATTGTGTTACAGGTAAATGTTATCTGAAAATCTGGTGTCTTATGCTGCACCCAAGAGATGAAGTTCCACAAAATTTGCCTAGTTATCCCTTCTTCTACAGAGCTGYTTTTCAAAAGCCAGTGGAAGAGGAAATATTCCATTACTTTAACATATCACTACTTTACAGTAAGTTTGGAGTGAGTTGAATACCTTTACATTCCCTTTATTATCTTATCCCTTGCATTTAAACTTGTTTACATTCTTGTAATTAAGAGTAAGTTAGAAATCTATAAGACTTTGCAGGAAAAAAAAAAAAAAAAGGAGGTGAATTTTCAAGTGATTGTGAGTACATCCAAGCAAATGAGCTCAGATCTTTGGACACCRTTTTAAACAAACTCTAAAGGTAGGGAAATGCAGAAATACCATTTGTAGTTTATACACATCATGGTGTTCAAGTTTAATCTGATTTCTTATAATTAATTCAATTTCCAAGMTGTTTTGAAGGTAAAATTGTAAGGAAAGGAAGGAAGGAAGAAATGCCAAAAGAAAACTCTTTCTTTTGAAGTTACTTTGCAACCAATTCACTTGAAGACTGAGGGCTTCAAAAAAGACAACGTAAAACTGATGATGTTAGGAATGGTATTGAAAAGAAATGTTGTAGTAAAGGCCTGTCTTGAGGACCCTGAACCAGAAAAAGTATTTATAGTGGGAATTCTGGAAAGATGGGTGGTTAATGGATAGTTACGATAAATGAAATATAAAAATTGTACTAGTTATACCTGGATTGAAGAGACATAAAAAAATCTTTTCATAAAACAGAGCTCAACCAAGAAAAAAATTCTGCCGAGAATTTGYACCTTCTCTCATTTTCAAGTTTCTCTTACTTCATTGCAATAATTGGCTAGAACCAAAATTAATCCCTTTCATAACTTTAATAATGAAAAAATAAGCTCAAAGAAACCACATAAGACATATATTTCATTTTTCTTTGCATTAGGAAATGTTTCCTCTTTCTGATTACACTGAAGACAGTTATAGCAAATTATATAAAGGAAGTTATGGAAAGGACTAACTTTCTCCTCTGCTTGAAATGACTTCAGATGTGCAAAATGCAATTTGATACTTCTGTAACAAAACAATCTCAGAGGGCAAAGGACTTAACAAAGTGGGAAAATATTTACTTGACACTTAATGAATTACACTGCAGACACAGAAAAATATACAGCCTCTTTTGTAAACTGTGGTTAATCAGGACAAAGGGGCCTCGTTTCTACAATACATAGATTCTGTGATAAGAAACATGATGTATAAATCATATTGCACATTTTTTTTCTTTTTTCCCCTCAGGTTTTGGGGATTTTAGGTTTGTTTTCTTTTTTTTTTTAGGATATTTATTGACAGAAAACTCTCACAGTAAAGTAATACTTTGAATCTATTTGAAAGTATTAAGAAGAGAATTATTGGTGTCATGTATATGAGAAGTATACACCATATATTCAAGTATCCATTCCTTTAAAATAAACTAGGAAGATTATATTCTTTTACCAATAAACAGGGCAAATAAAAAATCTTTCATAAGAAATGGTCATTTTCTAGTTTCCCTTTAAACTGATCTATGCTTGGAAAATTTTCTGGTCTAGTACCAAAACTGAAATAAAACAAAATAGACTGGAGTCATCTTAAAAATTTGGGATTTAAGTTATCTCCTGTCAAATCTAAGCAAGAAAAACAAGATTCTTCRCAGACTATAAAATATTTTGTGTCCTCCAAAAATGATGYTAAGGACACAACTGGAAGAATTGCTTAGACTACAGATATTTCTGCTGAATTATCTGAACAAAATTATATCAATGCAAAACAGAGCATCAAATGCAGGGTAACACTAGAGCAAAAGGCRCTATAAATAAGGAAGGATCATCAAATTTGCATGTTTAAACACAGTATGAAGTTCTGCAAGCAAACTTTTAGGARAAAAAGAAATCACAGAATCATTAGTCTAGAAAAGACCTTCAAGATCATTGAGTCCAACCCATGCCCTAATACCTCAACTAAACCATGGCACCTGGTGCCACATTCATTCTTTATACTTGCATCTTCCCCAGGTTGAGAAAGCCATAAATTTCTCATTGATCTAGTATATATCAAGGATTGATTGAAACCTAACAGGAATTAAAAGGATAGATGYGAAGAAATCCAGATGCCTGTCTTCTCCTTTTGCTGTCTTCCCCTAAGTCTTAAGGCAATTGAGACCTCATAACACATGTGATGTAGCTAATTAAAGGGGAGTGTGATAACATCCAGCTATCAACACCTCTGTTCCTTCGTGTTATAAGAAATTGTATGCTGATAGAACTCTATCTGGACTGGCATTGCCTTTTCAGGTGGTGTGGGCTGGGGGCTGGAAGGTAAAGCATCTGACACAAGCTTGGCTACAGCACATTTTAAACAGTGGCAGAGAAGGCTCACTTGCTCTTTAACTGAAATATTTATGATGGAGAAAAACATGGGGAAAAATTTAGATTTAGATGATGTATATCTAAATCATGATATTCACATTTCCCTCAGCTGAGAGTGAGGTTATAACTTAAGATTTTATTAACTTTTTTATTAATTTAGTAAAAGAAGAGTAAGGCATAGTTAGGTCTTGTGAGTTATCAGCTTTGGTGATTGATATAGATAGAAAGATGTGTGGATGATTTGCTACTGAGGTGGGAGGTGACTGGATTTCTAATGAGGTATTAAACTTTGTGATGTGAAAAGTTAGTAACTTTGGCTASGTTAATAAAATTGCTTTGACACCTATTTTTGATAAGGCACTTTATAAGGATAAGTCATTTTGACTTCAGAACCTCTCATGTATATTTGTAGGGCTATGTTAGCCTTAAATCCTTTCTCACTCTATGATCTAAATACAAATGGGGTTGTGCTCAATCAGTAAAACATTGTTCTTGAGATTTGTTTTTCAACAAATATTTTAACTGACGTATTAATTCCCAACATATGTCATGTTKGTCATGCAGGAAACAAAAACACGACAGTTCGTCATGATTTTGAATTTTACCAACAAAAGTAGTTGACATATTTTTCTTTTGGTTTATGTACTTTTTTATTTAAGCCTCTGTAGGGATGAACTAAAAAAATTAGTAAAAACTAGCTTTGATCACTGAAAATTTAAATGGAACCTGATTTTCCAGATATAGCTTTATAAGAATATTTTTATTGGCAACAAATTACTTTAACAAAGTCAACGTCTTTTCATATATTTAGTTTGTTAAATTTCCAGTACTTGATAGAGAAACCACTTCCTTTTTCCTTAGATTTGTGCATTAGTCAGGCAGAAGAAACATATAGAATGGGTTACTTAAATGAAAAAAGTAAACAACATTAATAACAAAATGTAGGCAGAATTCAAACTATTCATACGTCCACTGAACCTGATTTTTTTCACCCTTGCTATCAGATTTTGTGTTTCTTCATTATAATTAGCCACTAAACTTGATATGTTCCTCTATTAAAATCCATTTATAGCTGATTAGAGAATTCTGTAACTTGATCTGTGACCCAGGGGAAAAGTAACTTTAATTTTGGAGAATAATGGCCTTAGAAATATAGATATGAAACTAGGGGATATGAGGATGATATATACCAAAAAAATGGGAAATCAGACTTGTTTGTTTCTTAAAGAAGGTATTAAAGAGTATAAAATCTAGTACTTTGGCACTTTACTATGGCTAGTAAAACAAGAAGAAGGGAAATATACTAACAAACCATTTTTTTTCTCCTAGGTCCATCGTTTTTCTATAGATCATTTCTTCTTGCTATAATTGTCTTCAGGAAGCTGAAGGACACAGGGTGCTGTATTAACTGATTAGTTCTACAAACAGTCCCTTCCTGCTAACTATAATTTTAGCATTTAAATTCCAGGGTAAGTGTACACTGTTCTTAACCTGTAAGTGCCATATCTCTTAATCCCACCTTTCTTTATACATGCATTTTCAGGAACTGGTTAATCTTCTGCATCTTTTGTAGTCCTGATGTATTTCCTTTTCTGTTGAAAATGAATTTGATGCACCCCATCATGGCAAAAGACTAAAAGAATGGATTGGAAAGGGTTCCCTGGGATGCAGTATTTTTTGCTCTCTACGCGTTGACRTTTTGCAAAACCATCCAATAAATGAAGAAGTCTGAGTTAGCCATGAATGCAGCATCATTCCCAGGAGCAAGACTATCTTATTTTCATCTTTCCTCTGCAGAAAAGGTCTAGGACAATGGTAGACATGGTATTTATTTGAAAAAAAGAAAAAAAGGGAAGAACTATTACCTAATGGGCAAATTGTAACAGAAAAAAAATTAAAAGTAGATGGGAAGTAGATGATGTAGTGTCCTTGAGAAGCAGATAGGATAGATAGAAAAGCAAGTGTGAAATGTATAGCTTGAATGATAAAAAAGAAAATGGCAACTCTTAATTACATATGGGACAGTAAAAAATACTAAACACTGATAAGTAGTTCCAATTWTTTCCAGCTGTACTCTTCCATTTATACTTCATTGGTATTAAATGGGTGAGAGAAAGGAAAATTTGATGCCTCTTTTGTATCTCTTTTCTTTCTTTAACTGATTCTCTGTTCCCCTCAGACAGTGTGATAGACGRGGTTTTTTATTTGTAATATGCCTCGTCTCACACAACGGTGTGTGTTGGCTTTTTGGAGTCAGTCTCCACTGCCCACAAAGCTGGAGTTTAATCTTTTGCCCAGATGTTCATTCTAGTCTCTCCCAAGGTAAGACACTGTCTACTAATTTATTTTGCGGAAAAGTAGTTTTCTTTCTATAGCTATATAAATGTCTTTTTTTTTGTTTTTTTTACACTGAGAATGATCTCTACAAAATTGTCTAGTAAAGAACTCCTGGCTGTAAAGTGTTAAGCTCTTGCCCCTACAGTTTTGGTGACAACTAAACACTCTTAAATATAAAATGTTGTCTTCTACTAGACCATTATGAGGAAGTGGCTAATTAAAGTCTCAATGCTGAAGSCACTCATGACAGCTAATAATTCCTTGGAGAGGACTAGAAATTAGGGGAGTTGTCCTTGTTTTACATATACACTATGCTCATTCAAAAAAGCACGTTTTAATAACAAYAACTATTTAATGTACTTTTTTGAATGTTCATATTGTAGTGTTATTATTCAGATGGATGTGACATTTTATACAAAGGGAAGAAAGACGTAATATAAAGGCCTTCTATGGAGTGTCAGAAATAATATTTGGGAGCKAATAGTTTCACATTAGGGTTTCAATACCTTGTGAGATCTGTAACTTAAAAAAAAAAAAGAGATACTAGGAATTTACTAACTAAATGAACACTAGCATGTTTGGGTCATCTTGCTGAGAAGATAAAAGGAGAATTTCATAGAATGGTAAATAATAGCTCACCACTATTTGTTAATAGCAATTTGTAATTCAGGCACTTTGTGTCCTTGGTGAAGCATTATGTAATTTTATATTACCATACTAAAAATATCTTAAAGACATTCTTAAGTTTCTATTGCAATCCTATATTCAGTTTAAAGTGGTAACTAATCTCAAATGCTTTCATGACCTTAGTATTACTTTCAGAAGTTTTATAAATTTAATGTTTAGGCACTATATGAGAAAACTAACAATGTTTTTATCTCTAGCCCAGTTGAGATGACAGTTTAGTTCTTTTCACTGGGCTAGTAAAACATAGATATTGCATAATAATATTTTTGTGCAATAGCTTAACTTTCTTCATTGTGCAGATAATGTTGTTGATCTTCTCTTAAACAAAGAGTTGAACACTTTGGGATTCCTTTTTATAAACAGTGATAAAAATGCTCAGTTTTAAAATCCATACTCCAGAAATCCTTATATAAAAATGTAAGATATTTATAAATCCAGGCAAAATTCTGTTATAGCTTCCTGTGTTTACCMGTATTGTGCAAATAATTTTTCGTGTTCTGCTCTGTGTATAGAAGGACAGATACAAGTCTCACTGGACAAGTGTAGACAGTTGCAGACAGGTAGCAAACAAAGTCAATAGTCTGCTTAGTTAATTTCTGGAGAAACAGGGAATGGGGGCTGGGCTTTCTATWGACATATAAAGACTTTTTTGTTTTTCTTTTTCTAGTTTCATATTTGTAAACTGGAGATGGGATAATATTTCTTTATGGAAATTCCTTTAAAATAACACCAGGCAGAACTACTGTGATCCCACTGATCTGCAAAACACATACTATGAGATTCTTCTAAATGTCTGCATAAGCTTCTGTAATTTCAGCCAAGCAAATATTCAAAAATATCCAGTCTTGATTTTAAAAATGTCAACTTGGCATAATCCTTTATAAATTCCAAAGTAAATTCTAGTAAGTGTGTCATAAGTATCCTAACCTTTATAATTCCCATATACTTTTTTACTTTGACGCTGTGTTCTTTAAGCCTGTGTTTGCCTACATAAAATATGCAAAGTAATTCTAGCGTAGTCCTTTGTTATCTATATCAAAAATGTTGATAAATCTCTATTATTAATTTTTGTGTAGCCAAAATTGCTAACAAAAGTAAAGAAACTTCAGTGATTCTGTGAAATATATGTGCTGAAAGGATTTTAATGAGGCCCCCTAATTGATTTCAAGTTGTAATAATCACCGGGGTTTTTTAATTCACTCATCGTGTGGTAAATCATGTAGTACAATGATGGTGTCTGAAAAGCATTGTCTGGGAAGATGGAAATCCAAGTACTATTGATTTCACCGTTCTCATTATCCAATTTGTTGGGTTTTTTTATTAGTCTTCTCAAATGAAATTAGTCTAACAAGTGTAGACTTGGTTAAATAGCATTAATTGCATCCTCCTTCAGTTCTCAGCTAAGGATCCTGTAGTAAGGATCTACTTCTATAATCTAACTGTTCACAAATATCATTTACTCTTTCCAAAAGACCAGCATTGCATTATGATTTTATCTTCTGTTTTCTGGAGTTATTTTCCGCTCCCCAGTCATACTTCTGGATTCTGCAATGTTATAAAATTCCCATTAATTGTTCATGAAAACAATATTAACACTTAACAATGTGAGATACCTTGGAAAACTTGGCTAAGGACTTACATTCTTTATGTCCTGCCAATGAGAAGAATCAAAAGATAAGGTAATTTCTTAGCTGGAGAAGAGAGAGTGGAATCAAGAACATGTGTAGAACTCAAAGAAGCCRTGCAAAAATGTGCCCCTGGAAACAGAACTTCACTGGGACAATGCAGGAAAGCAATGTTTTCACCCACACAGAGGACTAATCTCATCAGAGGAAGAAATAGTGTCTTCATCAATCTTGATTTAATATCAAAATATGATTTTGATTTAATATTAAAGAAGGCAAATAAGCTGTTCATAAAACAATTCATTGTACATCAGTACATTAATAAAAATTCATTTTTMAAGTGATGATTTATACTTTACTATTGTTAATAGATGCTGTACTAATTATTAAAATATATGTAACTCAGAAAAGTGTTGCAATTCATTATATTGTGGCACAARTGGCCTATTAGTGCAGACTTTACTTTATCAGTCGATCAATTCCAATCTGTTAAAATAATACTGGTTTTATACACAATGTGTAAGCCAAGGCAGATGTTGCTAGAATTTTGTCAATGAGTCATGCTCTCCCATGCCCCCAGGTCCTTAGCAAAATCGCTGGCAATATGGTACAGTGGAAGGCAATCTGTAATGAGTTAAGATACTGGCTCCATCCCTGCCTCTCAGAAAGTTTTTTCTGCTTGACTGAAAATGAATACTATTAGATTCAAGCCTCAGAATCTTCTTCCAGGCAGCATGGACAGCTGGTACTTGCAGTGATTAAGAATCTTCTGACCTGTGGTTATGACAAGCTGGAAAAATGTCTCTAGTTTGGCTGCTCAGCTTCATTATCAGAAAATGCCTTAAAATGATATTTTATTTTTTAACAAAGACAACKCCTTTCAACAGTGCTATCGATTATCCTAATTTATCCAACATACCTAATACTACACTGCTATTCACTATAGGCAACTAAAGATAAATTGCTTCGTTGCAAAGCAAAACTACACTTTGTCATCTGCTTACTCCAAAGGCATGGGTTAAATGAAGAGAAAAAATCATCTTCAGGAAGCAGATTAGATATATAATCAGAGCAGGAAGAAGCAAAAGCAAAACACAGTGATTTAATTCTTCCTTACTGTAAAAGTCTATCTTTATTAAATAAAATGCATGGTATGAGCGTAGTAATTCATGCTACTATAAGTTCCAAAAAATGTGTTTTGTAGAATTTAAATCATTTAATCCTGCTATGCAGTTCTATTCAAAGGGAAGAGACCTATATCTCCAACAGCAGTATTGACAACTAAAATCTACCAAAAACTGTTTTGTAGGACCTCTTGTAGAACACAAAACCTATCTTGACACAGTCACAGTTTGCTTTGATTTAAATCTTTTAGCAATATCAAAATATTATTAACTATGATATGGTACTTGAGTTGCTTTGCCATTTTAACAGAAGTAAAAACTCAGTTGAAGCTGGTTACATGATGACTAAATTAAGTGTATCTAATGACAGTGACAAAGACAAGCGACAATGCATAAAAAAAAGTGCTCAGTTGTCTAGAGCTTCTGCAGTCATCCTTTATATTTAAGTGATTGGATATWTGTCTTAGAGAAATCTTTTTATCTTATATAGTATCTGCTCTTTCTGGATAGACTTCTTCCATATGTGAAAGAAAATCTGAGAAAAGATGCCTTTAGTCAATGCTATAAAGTTCCAGAAKGTTTCGCTGTATAGTGTGAACATGTACATCCTWTGGGGCATGAAACTATCCTTTGTGACAGATTTGGTTTGCTGACATCAATAGAAACATCTGACCATATGGTCCCAGGTTCCACCTTTTGAACAATTCCCCTCTGCATACTTCAGCAGCAGTTTCTTAGTCTCTTGTAGTCCCTTAAGACCCTCCCCGCACCTCCTGTGCTCCAGTTTCCCACCTGAGTTGGATCCAGCTACCAGAAGGAATACTGTTTCTCTATTTGGTACTAAGAATTATGGAAAGAGAAAGCTACYAGGGCCAAGTTCAGGAGATGAACATGTTTGTTCTTAACTATTATGGGCCAGAAACAATGAAATAAAAACTCTTTGATTGAAGATTTGATAATGCAATCAGGTCTCATAAACTTGTGCCTGCATAGCACACGGAATTTGACAAAATTTTTAGAATTATCTGGGGAAGAGCCCAACAAAATATAGATTAGGAAGTATGTTTGGGCCTGCAATACATGGCAAGAAGTAAGGGGAATGTGGAGCTGGATGTTATGAGGAAATTGGAAATCATTTGTCAAGGASGCAGAAAGGGTGCCCAACAGTAATTTTTAAATCTCTTTTTGCTCTTTGTCCTGGTTTCCTCTTGGTCATATTGCATGAGTCCATACTAATTKCTCACTTCTCAAGTAAATTCAGTAGTTTCTTCCCAGACACAGGGGGAATACCTAGGGAATACCTAGTAGATCCTTCTTCTAGGATCTACTCTAATCACTACATGTCAGAATGATCTTCTGAGAAGCTTAGTCTTCCAACATAACCCATCTTGTTCTGCACCATAACAGACATCCATGAATGCCCAGATTATGCCTGAGAACATAAAAAGAACACCTGAAGCCATGCTGMTAAAATGAACTCTGGCAGACAGCATCACAGCTGCATGGTTATTYCAGATCTTCTAATTTGAATACCTGCAAATATGTTTTAAAATAAAGACCATGATGGCAGCATATAAGACCAAAAGTATCAGACTGTGTCTGAGAAGCTGATTCCTATGTACCACGATAGTTCTAGTCAACCCAAACTSTTCTAAGCCTGAATCAGTCTGCAATTACTGAAATGAACTTTTTTCTGCTGTACAGTCCTCAGCTACAYAGAATAACAATCAGCTGATGGAGAAAGCAAGGACAACATCCCGATTMTGGCAAGGAGGAACAGCAGATGGTATAGAACCTAAAGCGATTGTCTTCCAGAATATCAGGCTTTGTTCTTCTTTATTAGCAGTTATTTATACTGAAACATTCCTTTCTTATATCTTTGTATTTTATTGTGAGATATTTAAAGCTCCACTGTGWTCAGGACACAGTCCTGAGGAACCTGCTCTAGCTGACCCTACTTGAACAAGGGAGTTGGACAATGATGTCAAGAGATTCTTTATGGACTCAATGCTTCTGTGATTCTGTGTTTTCTCAATCCATCTTTGCATCCTACTCTGCAAAAACTCTTTTAACAAGCCTTCTAGTCTCAAAAACTGTTGAATTTGGGATTTCTGACAGAATTCAACTTATTTCAATTTTTCAATTTTTCTAGTTTATTTTGCAGTATGGAATCCATATTCAGTGCAAATAATACTGTTTTGTTTGTTCAGAAATTTGTTAAAAAAAATTGATAGGCAGAGATGCAAGAGATATAGAAACTCTTACACCTATACATTTAAATGGTGCTATGTTGAAATACACTGTCCTTCTAAATATCATCAAATCCAGTGGTTATGGGAAGGTCATGCTGGTCAAATTTCTTATAGGTCACCAATCTATCTGTCCTCCCTGAGAGTCTGAGGCTTGGACAAGTAAAACGTCTGGGTGGTAATGGAAAAATGCAATCAGATGTCAGTTTTGGGTTTTTTGAGTTTGTTTTTTTTTTGGTTTTATGGGGTTTCTCTGTTTTGTTTTGCTTTTTTTATTTTTGGTTTGGTTTGSTTTGGTTTGCTTTGGTTTGGTTTTGGTTTTGTTTCTTGTTTTTGTTTTAATAAATAAAATGTCAWATAATATTACGTGGTATAAAAATAYATGTCACAACAGGAACGCCAAATTAAGAGGTGCATCTGACCTTCTCTGCTTTCCTGTATAAAGGAAAAAATTGTTTTTAAGGTGTATTGTAAAAAGCAAGTGATGTGTCATTACACATGTCATGGTGTAATATCAGTGATAAATACTTTAGAAGCCTACAAAGAAATTAGTTCTGCCTTCAAGGAAGAGTTTGAATAATATTCAGCAAAAAAGACATATGACCACACATTGAGTAATGAGGATAAAAATGTTGTGCAGGCACAATATAGAGTATGAAAGGTATCCTGAATGAGATAAGGATGCTCAGAAAATTGTATGAAAGTAAAACATGATTAGACATTGAATGTCTAGAGAAGGGCTGAATTAGGACAAATCAAATATTATTTGTGGTAACTTCTGGCTTTTGAGTGTTTGGTTTTTGCATTGTAGAATTCTTAGCCTAAACTTGTGAATGTTACATTTCTAGATTTTAAGAATTGCATAACTTTGAACACTAGTTCCTGTTAGTGCCCAGCCTTTAAATTGCAATGTATCTGACAGTAGACATTTGTTCCTTGGGCTGCTCACACATACTGCTKATTGCCTTCAGGCTAAGGCTTGTAATGAGGCAACCCCAGCAGAGAGGTACTACCACACTCACCCACATCCTGGGTGTGAGGACATAGATGGGCATAATCATTAGACACATGTATGCTGACCCACTGATCCCTTTTTGAGAACAGTTGAGCTCCAAAAGAAATTAAAATTGAAGCTCTACAGGTACAGGATTGGGTTCATAGCAATCTTTATCTATTTGCAAAATGGAATTAGTTAGAGAGTCACCATTTCTTCATTCACAGCCACACTGAGCAAAAATCACTGTAAAAGCTAATAGTTATTTAAACTCTGGCAGCAGAGTGACTTTTTCAATTGCTTACAACCCTCACATTATACTGAAGAGAAACAGATCTAAGCAGTGTGCCAGAATGAAGAAAGGCAGTTCAAATGGCAAAAAAGTGAATCTGCAGTTACAGTCAATTATTTCAGCATGCTGTCTCAGTGGCAATTAAGACCCAACTCTAACGAGCTTGGTGTCAAAACTGGCAATGGCATCCTGGTCCTCATAGACACTCTTTAAACTTTAAAATATAACCCTTTCCCATTAGTATTTCATTACAGCTTTTTAGGTTTTCATTTGGGAAATGCAATGTTCATTTTTGTTTAACAATTTCTCTATTGAATCAAACTCCTCACTAGTCTATCCATCAGAACATGAAAGAAGTTATATGGGGTCAGAAAAAGGTCCATAAAACAGACCTTCTGCCTCCATTAAAAACACGTGGCTAGGAAGTAGAAAAGCAAGCACATAGCATTGCATCTCAAGAAGACTTTTGTATCTACCAATTCTGAGCTTCCACAGAGGTTTCAGGATGGGAGAGGAGGGTAGAAAAGGGTGTTGCTGGATATAAGAGTCCATGATATAATTTCCTCCTAACAAACCTGACCTCACAAGGTGAGTCTGACCTTGGAGGTGACTGTGTTTGGGGAAGGAGTTTGGTCAGACTCAGAGACTTCCTGAGCTCACTTCAAGCTGGAACAGTCCTATAGACCTGGGAACATGCAGCAAGAGATTTAATGAGTCCATAATACTCAGTGAAGACATAAAGTTCTTTTGTTTGGAGCCTGACACTTCCTAGCTTTACTTATTGCATTAAAAGAGGGAGGGAATTGTAATTTGCCATTCAATTTCTGTATGTCTCATTTATTTTATAGACATCTATAACATATCTATCTGTTCAGTCATTTCTTTTCCAGGCTGAAGAACATACTCTGTTTAATCATTCTTCTATGGCTGTAATTGTCCTTTTCCAGTTTTACAACATGCTTTCTTGAGATGGTATGAGTCTGGAACAAATATGCTARGTGTATTCAAAACATAATGCACTTTTAATTTATTAAGTAGAAGCATGATGCTTCCAGTATTATTCCCTTATTTTGATTTCCTCTAATAATTTTGAATATTCTATTTCCTTTTTTGACAAATATATACATCTGAATGTGGAATTTATTTCACCTTTTAGCTAGCCAGTATTGTGATGGTCTTCTGCAGTACTTAACAGCTAATCCTTGTCTTTACTACCCTAAGAAATTCAGTATTAAACAGAAACATCATAATTTCACTTCCTTTCTCTCATCCTGATCATTTTTCAATATCTTACATCTAGTTGATTGCACTACAATCCCTGTGAGTCTCTGCTCATCATTTCAACACTACCTGCATCTGGCCATTCTCTGTTCTCTGTAATTCCTTTTCATAATTGTTTAATCCACATGAATATTCTTTTTCTAATCCCAAAGAAATTCCTTCTCTTTAAAAAACATTTGATGAGAGACTTTATTATGCACTTTTCTTAACTATATCAGCAGAATCCTATCTGTCTATGGGGCTTTATCCTATGTGCTATGKTTTTTTAACTGGGCCGGAGAAAAAGAAACAAACAGAAAGAAAACAGATAACAAACCCAAGAGAAACAAAATTATTGTGCTTTTTTAAGGTTGGATTTTTTTTATGTGTTTGGCTGGCTAGGTATAATTGAAGAGCACAACTGATAGCTGCAAATGTCAAGATTTTTATTTCTCCTAATYCAAAATTTCCTAAAGCTCATACTAAATGTATTTCCTCCATTATGAATATGGGATTACTTTCTGATGTTTAGGACTATAACTGCGTGTGTTCTATTGCTCATTGTTTTATGTATTATTAATACAGGGAAATAACAATTATTTATCATGGTSAAAAACTTCAATGATTTTCTCGATACAGGGAATAAACTAGGATTTGAAATTTGCTAATTCGATGATGTAACCATGCATTGTTTGGTTACCTTCAGGCTTAGGTGAAATGGATAGCATTATTTTACATTAAAACTGGAAATAGATGTCTGAAATATCAACTTAAAGAACAGTATGTTTATTATCTGATTAATTCTATGACCCTTTAAGAGATTCTTTTATTTTATTTCATTTTCAAGCTGCCTTGTGTTTAATCAGGGCAGTTAAAGTACTTGAGCTGCCTCATTTAGTTACTCCTATTTCACCCTTCCTCTACTGTTTTCTCTCCAAATATAACATTATTGGCATTTGTTTTGGGATATACTTAGTATTTGGGATATACTTAGTATTCGATCAAATACTTCAAATTTGCAACTAAATGTTCTTCTAAATTTTTTTTCTACTGATTGTTTTTTCAATAATAACTTTGAATCCATTTTATACTGAAACATAAGATATTTGCAGTAACTTCATGAAGAMCTGCAATATAAAGTTAATGCTTATAAAATTGTGGAAAGTCTGATTAATACACAGAGATGAAAGCACACACAAGAGAGGAAATGACAGATCCTATCTAAGCACATATACAGGGTTTGCTCWGCAAGGTGCTGGCAGCAGGAGGTGCAGGGCAGCTTCTGTGAGGAGAGAGCAGGCCAGCTCTGCGCTGTGCACAGCCACTTCCAGCCATCCAACTTACCCACCGCAGGGTACAGCTGATCTCCTCAGCCATGGGTGGAGCATCTTTGGCTCCCAAAAAATGCTGCTGCATGTATAGACTACAAAAAATTGGTGCTGATGATTATATTAGCTTGAAAGCAAACTGGTGGGAGATTCCAAGTCAGAAATACAGTTTTATAGGGAAATTAAAATAAAGGCAGAAAACGCTGGATTTAACTGACAGAGTCAKGATACAACCTGACACCCTGTTGGTGAGGGTGGTGGTAGCAGTCTGATTAACTGGTGGATGCAGTCTTTTTGAAGTGACAGATGTGRTTCTGTTGAAGCAGTGGGTTGGTAGGGTTGGGTCTTCCTCTGAAGGTCCAGTGAGTGGTCCAGTGGTTATGGAGCTCTTGCCCTCTGAAAATCCAGTAGGGAAAGACTGCCCATGGTGTTCCAAATCTCAGATTATATCCAGGCAGGAATGCTTGGCTCCTCCTCCTGGGCAGAGCATCTCACAATTGGATGATGCAGCTTTATGAGTCATGCAGTGAGACTTGGTGGCCCATTAGCAGAAGAAATCCCCAGAGGGAGTTACCAGGGATGAGTCATGGAAGAGATAWAGAACACTGACCCATCTGTTTTTAACAGCCTCTGAAGATGGTAATAGAATASATGCCTTTGGTTTCATCTTACGATGACAGTAAGATAATGCAAGAGAGTGAATGAGTCTGAGTTCATTATTATACAGTAAGTTATTCACCTGGAGGAAATAAAAAAAATTGATGTCTGAATAACAAAAATGGCAGCTGGGACCATCATTATGCTGACAGTGAAGCACTTCTCGTGTACTTGAGGGCTATATCAAATATGATGACATTTCAAACTAGCCAGATTCCTCCTCTTTGATCTCGGTGCCTTTCTATTTCTTTTTTATTTCAAAATTTGGAAACACATCTCAGGAGTGCTTACAACAAACGTAATTAACACCAGTTCACAAATGCTTCTGATTGCACTTAGTCAGACCTGTTACTGCAAACAGAATTGAGCCAGAAGGTTAATGGTAGCACATAGTGCATATGCCATCATATTGCTAAATGTTGATTATACTCAGGCTTGGTAAAATGCACTGATCATAGAGGATGAGCTATCACAGATGGATACTATACGATGTTCTGTAAATAGTCTTGGAAGAAGTACTGTCTSGTTATGATGATCTCTGTATATTTCACCTTACTCTGCATACTATGACCGATAAACCTGTGGTGATTTGTGACTTCTATATCAATTCTTAAGAGGCAACGTCTCTCAATGATGGCAGGATATTGTCAGAAAGAAACCTTAGGATCAGTATAGTTATTCTGCTAGCATGTAGCAGCAGAAGGATTATATTTAAAGAGGAATGCAACTTCACAATGTCAGAGTTAAAGGTAACTAATGATASTATCTACCAGTAGAAAGTTATTGTGATATTAGATTAAACAAAATATTAATGTCATTAATGGGTTGAATATAGCCAGTGTACAGCCAAGCAGGAATGAGGCACGTGTCCTGCCCCACACTGACAGTGACTGATGTAGCTCAGCCTGGCACTGTCAATAGAGGACTGAAGTTCAGGCAAATCTGGAAATGATTGCCTGTTCCTTTCCAGCAGGACAGGAGCAGATCAGACACAGATTTAAATGAAAACAATCTATCCATTTGGGAACTAAACCAAGAAAACTGTTAATTGCTGCCTACCAGCTAAATGGAAATCTAATCCTAGGTATATAAGTGCTATAGGATCTCAGTACTCGGCCCTTTTAGTTGTTGGAAACATATGGTTTCTATTCATGGAGTCAGTATTGTTTGTTTTTCCCATCAATTTTGTACATTGTGTATATATCTACATCTATACTTATATCTCTATTTCTTATCTCTATCGATCTATCCAGGAACACTGTACACATACACATTTTCAGAGAATCATACTGTAATTGACCACAATAAAATGATGACATTTAACTTTATCAAGAGCAGGATGAGAGTCTACTCCGTGGGCTCAGTCTAACATTTACTCTGTATGAACTACACGCTTGCATTTAATAATTCATTTATTCATGAACAACCAGAAGATAAGCCCCTTATTCTGTGTTTCAATTAAAATAAATAAGTGACCATATAATGTGCGTCCTAGAAAACGGAAGACAAATCATTATTCTTTTGAAAGAAACTTTGAAGGGCAATGGAGATTGCAAACTTGTACTATTGTGTTTAGAGGATGTACTTGTACAAGGCCTCTGAAACTGCATACTTTCAAAAATGGATTTAATAGACTCTTTCATTGTTCCAATTTATTAGTGGGCTGACACTGCAAAATGGTATCTCCTCTATTATTTGTGTTCAACTTGGCCAGAATCCCATCGTGCAATTACACAGTGAGAGAGAGCATYCCCTTCCCATTCACTTCTGATGTTCTGCCTCCTCCAAATATTAGTTTCGAATGTGTGTGGTTAAAGCAGTCTAGACAGGTATGCAAGTTGATTGACTTGATGAACGTAAATTAGAAGGAGAAGATATAAAAATAATAGGTAGGGTCAGAGAAGTGGACAGAATGTTATAGTGTATAGAGATGGCTATATATAAAAATACTATATGTCTACAAAATCCTTTCTGATAATGACTACAATGAGCTGCAGCAACCAATCTCATAAAAATGCTTTCTACCTCCATCTCTTCCAGAAATGTGCACTTTCTTTTAGACTTTGAAAGATGACATGCAAAGATGGCGAATTCAGCACTAGAAATTGAGGTTAGATGCAAAACTTGAAGCCATGTTTTACTTGGCTTCTAGCTCCAGCATATTTTTATAATTAGATAAATAAATAAAATTCAAATTCCACTTACTGTGGAATTTATTCTTTTCATAAAGATCTACAAAATGCGTTGATTAYTGCAACTGCTTTATTAGGCAGGAAATATCAAGTTAGAAGCATTATTTATCAATGTTTGCCTTCTGCTATGTTAGAAAGTGTCCAGTGGAGCGTTTCAGATTGTTTTGAATCTGTGCAGTGYAGAGACCTACAAAAAGTTTTGTGCTGCATGACATCACATCCTTTTTTTTTCCCTTACAAGCCTAAAAAAAAAACAAAAACAAACCCACTGTCCTCYTATTCAAAAAAAAAGGGCAGCAAAGCAAAAGAAGTGTGAAAATTCCTGTTTTAAGTGTTCTGTCAGAACAAAAGCCTGTGGTAGAGGGCATGTCCAAATAACTTACCTGGCCACAGTTAAGGTTGTATTAGGTTGCATTCTACATCTGTCTTCTAGACAAGCTACAATATTTGGGGCAGTTCTTTCACAGCTGGCAGCAGACAAAGAATGTGGCATGGTGAGATATACAACCATGGATGCTCAGGATGGAGCTCCCAGTCAGCTACATCTTTGAATAATCTCGTACCCCAGCACAGATCTCCAGCTAGAATGTGGGGAGAGATCCTGTCTGAGAGCTTGTGAGCTCTCAGGTGGCCTCAAGACCATTCAGGCTTCATGAAGTAAAGTCTGTTTATTTTTAAATGAAGAAAAGTTTAAGTAGGAGAAGGGAATCCATTTGTGAATCTCACCAACCAGTGAATCATGCAGCCACCTCATTACAGTCCACCTGTTTTCCCTACTCTGATTTCTTCGCRTATTGCATGTATTACTATATTTTTTAGTATACAAAAGATGTTTCTATGAGCAAAACCTCTTCTAGTTTCTAAAAGCCCTACTGCTCTCTTTCAGCATTAGACATTGTAATCCATTTTTCTTCTTCACAGTGGGTTGATATGGAAATGGAATTACAAACATTATTAGAATGTAGATGTGGGCCGTAAAGTTACCCTTTGCTTCCCAAATGAATTGTTGTCTTACCATACAGTCTTAGGCAAGTCATTTTACTTCATCAGGCCCCTAATTCATCAGAGATATATAGACAATACTACACATCTTAAATTGATTTGAAATGTGGTTATATCACATCCCCTCTCTCCTAATTTTCCAAATAGAAATGAAATTAAACAATCCCTCTCCCTCAAAATATTACACTTCGTGACATACAAACTGTCCCTGAAAATTCCAAACTTAAGGTCCTCTGAAGCTCTTATTTAAGCTTTAGTCACATGATCTTTGTTCAATCCCTTTCTATTTGGTGTATGTTGCATAAAGTAGTGCATTGTTTGAAAAATAAGTCTGTTACATTGCCTAGCAGAATAAAAATATTATTCACATATTTTCACATGCGATTATATGTATTCATAAACCTGGCTATAGATTTCAAGGGGGTGGAGGGAGAACCTGCACTCCTCATTACAATTTCATGAAACAAGTTTTGAAATGGCTACCTGAGGATATGGTTTATCTTTTTTTATTTCCAAGAACAAGTAGTATTGAAGGTGTGTAGGATTTCATACTATAAAAACTAGCTTGGAAATGATCTTTAATATTATCACTTCCAACCATTGACCCAASACCACCAAATTCACCACTAAACTACGTCCCTAAGTGCCACATCTGTACACCTTTTAAATACCTTCAGGGAGGGTGACTTAACCACTTCCCTGTCTGTTCCATAGCTTGAGAGGTCATATAAGAGTTTGGTAAAACTACTCAAATCATAGGTAGTGTTCTGTCTATGAGTATATCTTTAGAGAATACAACATCTACAGACCTTCTTTTCTTGTAATTAAGTTTTAAAAATAAARGAAAATCTATAAAAGCAAGGTACTTTTCTCAAAATGGGGTAATTTAGAGTCCTCCATGAGGTTATTCTTCTGCTTAAGGATTGAGAAACATGTAGTATTTAAGCAGAATAAAATTATATGCACATATGGTTAAGTGAATTTATCTAGCCATAACAGTGTAGTCTTATTTTGTAAAAGTAAATGTGCACATTTAGACCAGAATGATGTCTCTTTTAGTGCAAGGGAAGTATTCCAAAAGGGATTCTACTCTCCATTAAAGGCTGCTGCACAGGAGGCAGCCAACACTGCAAATCCAATAATGATAGTGAAATTACTCACACAACCCTACCGGCAACTGATCCAGAAGGTTTTATTACTTATGTTGATTGTGTTCATTCCTTTTATATCCTTCTGTTGCTAAGTCACCATTTAAAGCAGAATTTTCTCAAAATTATGACTTTCATGCGTGCATTATGAAATATCTAAGCTTGAGTCTCAAACCTGTCAAATTCTCTTTTGCCAACTAATGTAAAATAATATTGGAACTTTAGATAGCGGGAAAAAAAGCCCTATTTTTAAAAGAAAATTCCCCAAATGACAGAGTAAGATAATACAATTTACAAGAGTTAAAAGTGACAGCTCATCCTTCTGCTCTATGTATGTACCAGATCTGATCATCACTGGATCTCCATTAATCTACATTTGCTGAAGAYACAGACTGATTTTCTTGACATTACACTATATTAGGTTTATTATACATTACCTATTACTTTAGAAGGTAAATTTAAAATAGGAAATATATTTTTGCCTATGTAGATTAAAAAATTATTCAAAAGGAAAGTATGCAGGAGCCTAACATATTCTTAATTAATGCCATTTGCGTGCTGATTTTAAATTGTTTCCCATTTCCTCACTACACTGTTAATATACTATTTCTCCCTGTCATTACTTGGCAGAATGGTTGTATTTTTTCCCCCTAAGGTTTTACTGGCTTTATTTATTCTGAACTACATTGAAGCATTGCAACTCAAAAATATATGAAAGAAACATAAACTAAAACCTGTTACTTTAAATATTTAGTTTATACAGTCATACAAGTGTGATCATTGTGACATAAATATGCTTCATTATGCAGTCAATTTTAAAGGAAGTCTTATAATTTATAAAAGCCTTAAGAGGGATACAAATCCAGATATTTGTTGTACATAATTATTTTCTCTGGAGAAAAATTATTTGTGAAATATAAAGGTAATGGCAGTGGAAAGGCAAGGGTTGTTGCACGTCATGCTGTTACACTAATTTTATTTCAGTTGCAAACTTTGCTATTCTAAAATTTTTAAATAAAATTCTAATATAATCATGTCACTCCCACAATTATTATCTAACTCAGCTCTAACTATTAACATTCATAGAAGAGATGAGTAGATTTTGTTGTCATCTTGGTAAACCCTTTGTAGAAGTAATTTATACTGTTAACTGATTTAAAAAGCAACCTCAAGCAATTATGGAAAAGACACAAGATTTATTTAGATGTATAAAGTAAGCTAGTTTTCAGAAAAGGAAATTTCTTTATGGAACTGTTTGCAAGTATGTTATTTACACTTCCCTTTATTCTCATTTATTTGCATTGCTGTCAGTGAGGTTTTTTTCCATTGACACTCTTCACCTAATTCATGGAGGTGCTGCAGAGCTTGTGCTTAAGAGTTGCAAAAATAGAGTCCTGAATAAYGGTGCATATATTTTATGTTTGTTATAAAACTCTAAACGCACAAATGGATCCAATAAGCTCTGCTGGACAGCTTTGGTGTATGTCCAGTACATTTTAATGCTATATTAAAAATCCCATGTCAGAGTTCTTAATCTATTTTTYTCCTACATTTCTCATTTGGGTTGAATTGCAATAATATATTTTCATCATATTTTCACATGATCCTGCCTATTTCAGAGCTGAGACCAAGATCTATTTTCTTAAACCTTTTGATAATGTTTTCTGTATGTCTTTTAGAAAATATTTACAGCTACTGCCTTTGAAACACATTCCACAGCTGCCAGCTCTTATGTATGATAAATGGATATTGCAATGTTAAGCACTTACTTGAAAGCTCTAAACACAGGGACCAATATACTCTGCTTTCTTTAAAAGCAGCAGTACTAGACATCCTAGTCTAGAATCTCCAGCTTATGGTTACTGTAGTTTTAGGGTGAGGGAAACTGAAATTTCGAATGTGCCCAGAAAATCATGAAGTTATTATCATTTTAAATATGTCAATGATCACAGGTATAGTGTAAATACTGGTGAGAAGAAATTAGATGAAAAATGGAAGGGTGGATCAGAAAAATGACTGGAAGTAAAAATCAGCATATTTCAGATAAATCTCAACCACAAACCAATTGACTTTCCTAGCTGTATGAGAAAATAAAGTTTCTTTTAAATATGTACCAAGTTTAGTTGAATCAGAAGTTAAAACCACCCACCACCATGTGTTCAGTTACATCACTTGGCTTTTGTTTCCTTATTTGTTTTAGTAAAGTCAAAGAACTCCATCTACAAGTCAGAGGTTAATTTTGACTATATTGCCCATTTATTTAGAAAAAGATATTAAAAAAAGACATAGAAAATATTATTAATTTCCTCTCCATTCTCTCAAAAGCTCCTGACCTGACAGGTTTAACAAGCTGATATATTTGTACCCACCTCCATTGCTCTGAATGTGAGACTTTTCCCATTATAATAGGAAACCTGGATAGTTTATCTGGATAGCAATTGAATTTATTTTTCCTGTCAGTTCTGCCCCAGTATGCAGTGGAATCATGCCTATTCAAATCAACTGAGCAAAACCATGATTATGCCTCTGTACAAAGCATTTTTGATGATTAGACATAATGGAAAATGGTATGCATAGACATATCATGAGTCTTTTGGAGAYAGACTTGTTTTTCATTTTCATTGGGTTTTAAGATACAGGATCATAACTCGGATTGCATGATCTCAGAATTTTCTGTGCATTTACAGCACCTCTCAGCTAAGAATCTGATTATCAACGGATCGCACTATTCCAGATCATATCAGAGAAAGTTGTTTGGACAGAGCAAAGTGAGCAATTTAAAGCAACTAGGACTTTTCCCCCAATTTTGGCTATAACAAAAGATTTGAAAAAATAAAATTCAGTCTATCTCCAAAGAATAATTATCAGWTGTATGCTGCAATTTGAAAAACAACTATAACATCTAAATGTGTGTATTTTTCTTAAATTACTCTAAGAATTAATCTTATATGTACAAATACTTAGTAATAAATTTTTAATTTCTAAATAGGTATTTTTAAACAGGGAATTAAATAAACCCTCTTAAATTAGGGATGTATAGTTTTATAGAAATACACACTAATACAAAAATATTTTCCCAGGTTCTGGACTGATGAGTAAAAGAGACGTTAACCTTCTTTAAAGAGACAGAAGAATTTTCCAGCTATAACTGAATGGAAAAGGATTTTCAAAATCCATGGCATTTCAACATTAAACAGAAAAGAAAGAGAGATGTTATCCACTTGACTGAAAAAWCAAAAGAGAAAAGAGAAAAATCAATCCATATATAAAACTGTAAAGAATATAATGCTAGGACCACATTGTAGGTATAAGTCCCTGGCCAAATATTTTATTTCATGTTTTCCCCAGAACAAATAGTTTAACCAGGGGCATAAATTGCTGAATTAGTTATTTTTGAGAGGTTCTTTCTTATTTGTGAGGCATTATATGCAGAATCTTTACATAACTAAAGATTTGCTGACATTAGAATATTTCTGGAAAAGGTTCTAATGAATGAATCTGTTTTGACAAAATATTCTCATTGAAAAGTTCCTGAATTGTGCCTGTTGACTGGCTAGCATCACGTGGTGAGACAYGAAGCTGTGAGGCATTGCTTCTGAGAGCAGCACGAGTTACACAATGGGTGCCAAAGAGCTGAAAGTATGAGAGGCTTGAGCAGCCCTTCACTGTATGAGCTCCTTAGGCTGCCCCTGGACCCAAACCAGTTTGGGCTGAATCTCTTCCCTTTTGAATATTTTCCCTTTTCCCTTTTGCTGCTACCCACTATGGTAGCTTAATGTATCCCCTACTAAACCAGCTTGTGTCCGTATGGATGATGATTAGACTGTCAGTGCCCAGAAGCTTGAAGCCAAAAAGCCATGCATATTCCCTTTGACTCCTGAGAAGTGGAATGATCCATTTTTCTAGGGGGAGAAGGAAGAGATGCCAATAGAAAAGAGGATATGATCTATAATTGAACCATGCTGCTATAAATGAAACAGTTCCTCTGTGCTGATTTGGGCTCAACCTGAATATTGAAAAATCCAACTGCCATGGCAATATCAGTCGCCATTTACCATACTCTGTTAATTTCAGGACTACAAAGCTTATGGAAAGCAAATAATTTAGAAGGTGGAGGGAATTAGTAAACTGTAACTAAACCTGGGGGTTTAATAAATCCATAAAAGATGCATGATGGCAAAGGACAGAAAGAGTCAGTACATTGAACAAACAAAGAAAATATCTGCGCACGTTCAAAAAAGTTTTACCTGGAAAAAGAACAGCAGAAGAGAATAAAGYAGAATAGGTGGCATAATAATTAATGTAGTCAATATTTTAAAAATCATGGTATAATTTATTTAGAAATTGAAATACAAATAATCTCTAAAATTAGAACTTTTTCTAAAAGGTTCAGTTYAAAGAAGACTTTATACACAACAGTATCTCTGTGGGCAATATATTTAGTCTGTAAAACATTTATAATCACCTATGCTGGTGGTTAGTATATTAGTCCTGTGTGACAGATATCATCAGGGTTTGCACAGGTGCTTTGATTTTCTGCTGACTAAAGACAGGATCAAAAGCCTTTGTCAGTGAAGCTGTTTCTGTAACCATGTGATTGCTTTTCTATTAATTAAATATTTGAACTTAGTACAAATGACTTGGGAAACTCCTGTATTCATTTAGTAGATAAAATAAAAAGAAAATTATTTTTAAATATAGCTTATAAGCATTTTAGAATCAATTTTTTTTATTAAATTAAATCCCTTTCTTTGAAAGTTGTCATGAGATGAAGGTTTTGCTTTAACATTTTTTCACAATAATCTAGTATTTAACAAAATGTAAGCAAAGGCAAYTCTCTTAGAATTATTCTTCAAATAGAAATATATGGTAGGAAATACTTMATTTTAAAACAACATATTTCCTGTTTGTTACTCTTCCTTTCTAATCTAATGTCAAAAAMTCCTTCTATGCTTATATGCCTTTGGGATTTTTCTGTGGCTCTTACAGATTTTGTCACTGGAATTTAGGGAAAAATGACTTGCAAGATTAGCAGCGCTGGAAAAAATGAACATCTGTTGGAAAAATGAACAGCTGGCTGTCTGAGTTGCATGATGAGTAATCTCTTACTAAACATTTTCCTCACAAGTAGATTTCATTGCAATTAATATAATCTATTTMGTGTTCTTTACTGACTTAAGAATTTTAACTAGAATTCAAAAAAGAAACCCACAACTGCCCCAAAAAAAGAGACACACCATCCCCACAAAGAAAACACCCCAGGAAAGTAATTTTCACTGTCTGAGTTCTGTATTGCAATCTTTCATTGTAAAAATCAAATGTATATTTTTTTCACTGCTCATTTAGCATTATTGACAGTCTGCTTATTTTCAAAAGTTTCATTTATTTTTCATCCCACTAATGCTGACAGCAAATAGGTTTACTTGTTTTATGTATGCTTTTCAAACTTCCAGTGCAAGAAAGGATGTTCTTCTCCTTCAGGCTAACAAAATAATGAATGACATTTGAGTGAGACAAAGATTTGTCTTTAGGTGAACTCTGGAGCTATATGTCAACTTCTGTATTCCCAGAGGAAGAAATGTTATTCTTTCATCATTTTTCTGTAGCCCCTGGTGAAGAGGACATCTTGATGAGAATAGAAGGATGCTTCAGAATTATTACCTATTTTTTAAGTTAGAACAGCTTGAAGTTAGGACCAGCACAAAAGCACAAATCTGCATAGAACCTTCAGTGATTTTTACAGCTAGTTACTCCAAAATTTCAAGAAGATGTAGTGGCCTATTTCTTGTTGCATATTGGGTATGCCCATAACCTGCATATTGGGTATGCTCATAACTGTGAAGGAAGGAAGGAAGGAAGGAAGGAAGGAAGGAAGGAAGGAAGGAAGGAAGGAAGGAAGGAAGGAAGGAAGGAAGGAAGGAAGGAAGGAAGGANAGGGATGGCCAATGGCATTTATCTATATGAAAGAAAAATCTGTGCACTCATATTTTATGCTGGAAAGGGATGGCTTGAACAGCACATTGGGCTTAAAATGTTGCTTTGAAGAAAGAGGAAAACTTTTACAAGGAGATGTTTTGCTGTTAGCATGAGGTTTGATTGCCAGCCAGCACAAGAACATCTGGTGTTATATGTCTTGTTGCAGGAAATCACATCTAGTCTCCAGCCACCAGCTCAGAGTACATCTCCATTAGAGTCTGTGTTTTACTTGCTGGCTCTAGAACAGTGGTTTGCACATGGTGGGGCACTTGGAATGTCCCAATGGTCCCTTTCTGATCAGAAAACAGAMCCATGTCCATGACAATAAAATTTGCAGTTAGAAGTGTTTTTTTATTGGACTGGTTTTAGTTTCCATTAACAGGATGGAAAGCCAAAGATCACATAAAAGAGATTACCTATACGTTCTTGATGGAAAACTTGTTGGGATTTTTCTCCTAGACAACATATTGCAACTGATGTATTTTTCAATGATGCTAAAGTTGCATACAAGCTTATTCATGCAGGTAGTTCCCTGCTTTGCTATGTTTTGATATTCATAACATTTATTTCATTCACAACATTTATTTCATTAGATTACAAGAACATGTTGAGAATGCTCTAGTAATCTGAGTTTCAAAATAACCTTGCATTTTRACTGTAATAGAACATGAGTTTCCATATTTTTATAGTGCTACTTCAAACAAACAAACAAACAAAAACCAAAACCCACAAAAATCCCCTAAGAAACGTCAACAACAAAAACCCCAAGGTGTGGTTTTCAGAGCATTCAAGCATAAAAAGTCTAGATTTGATTTAGTGATTGAGTCTTACTGAGACTAAAGGAAATGTATGTTAACAAAAACATTTCATGAGTAGCTATACTGATTGAGTACCTTTATGATGCCACTGCTTTCATTACTCTTATTTTTTTTCATCTTTTATGCATTCTTTGTAGAACCTCTCCTCTTCTAGAGTATGACCAGTTTTACTGGTCATTCCTCTTTTCAATTTCTTTTCAAGATTTCTTTAAACTCACTGATTCCTTTCTCAAGGGAATGTGTATAAAGACACTGTTCTTCATTACATTAATGTGAAAAATCTGTCATTTTCTCAGACATTGAGATAAAATATTGTTTCAGTGTTGCATGTAAAGGATATAGAGGAACATGTGGAACATTGAACAGTTCTGTTGAGAAGATTTTGCTCAGTTGAGAGATCGACATGATCCCTTAATTGTACTAAAATTTACCATAAATACTAAAGGAAAACAACAAAAAACACAAAATAGAGAATAGCTGATTGTAAATGATGCTATTTCTGAGTAGAGGTAAATGCTTCAATTTTGTAGATTTTAAATATTTGTCTATAAATTATATGCAAAATGTTATATTTTTGCTCACTCCTTGACCAACCTTTTTACGTATTAAAGGAAGAATTCTTTCAGTACTCTATTTTGACAGAGGAAAACAAATTATTAAAACAGTATTTGCTTTTCCGTATTTCTCTTTTACTCAGTGTGTAGTGAATAATATCTTGTGTTGTGCATAGCATTGCCTAAGCTACTTATTTATTTCTGACCTCAAGCAGAATTTGTCATTTGCAGCTGTTTTTTCATGGAAACTTACACTGCATAATTAACAGTTTCACATCCCTCTAATCATCAAAGTGCTACATTATTGGGAACTGTGTTCTTCTGCTTTTCTCCCCTGTTTATTTGCATTCACTAATCTCAGTGTAAATGCACAAAGAAATTATATCRTTCTCAAGAAATTATGAACATAACCTGGTGTAATATTGACCAAAAAAAGAGTCACCTCCCTGAAACTCTTGTAATGATTTAGTTTGTAATGCTGAAAATATTCAAGTAATGTTTCCTAAGGCAAATTTTAGCATTTATTTTCCTGCTGAAGAAAGTGGGTGCCCTATGAGCAGGATATAAAAATACATTCTGTCCAAAATACGAATGTCAGATGGCAAGGCCCTGAGGCTGTCCAGCAACCTGTGTAACTCAATGGAAGAATTATCATCTGTTTCTAGTATTATTGTTAAAGCTGAGGAAAGTACACAAAATGGATTTTGAGAGCACCCATATAGGAAACTTTTGCATTTTTTATGCCTATTGCAAATATTTTTTACATCATTATCACTAGAATAAGGTACATTATGGTATGGAAGAATGACAAGTATGAAGATATTTCCAAATTACACGAGGATCAGTCATGCCTCATCAAATGTTAACTCTTAAATTGTTACTGTGGGTTTTAGAATACACTCAAATATTAAAAGTTAAGGTAAAATATTCAATCTTTAGTCTCAAAGAAATTATTTAATCTCTTTCTCTACTTTTCTTGAGTTATTGAGAACTTTTGCCAAGTTGAATTTTTTTCTGAGGTATTAATGTTGTCACTTTTCTGAGTATTGCATAGTATCKTTTCAGATTGAGTTTAAAAAATCAGTTTCCTTGATATTAATTGTACATAAATTTACACGTTGTGTGATCAACTCTTTTAATATAAAACAAAATCTCCTTTCTCCTTTCCAAAATATCATGTGTTGTAATAAGAGAACAAAGTACAGGATGGTGTAGAATTAGAAACTTTGTTTTCCCTTTATCATCTGAAAATTTAGAAATCCCTGCAAAAATTATATTTATTGACAATAAATGGTGGATATTGCTCTATTTTAAAATGCAACTAAGCTTATTCAACTAATAGGAGCATTGTTTTGAAGTTGTTCCTTAGCAGTGACAGTAGCAAATATGGGCTTCTATTAAAACTTGCATACTTTTAAATTACTGCCAGGAAGAGATAAAATATAAGTTTATCCAGAAAACAAATCAAAGCAAGACTGATCAYAAATCTCAAAAATTTCAGCAGTTTGATGTCTTGTCTGAGAAACTTGTTCTGAATTTTTAAAACTCTGTTAATTAGTCTTCAGATTTTTACATTTTGTGAATAAAATATTTTAGTTAGGGTAGGATTAAGGCCTCATAGCAAGGTAATTATGCAGGTAACTATCAGGCTTCAAAATAATTCAGTTTTGTAAACACAGGACAGCAAGCTGAATCTGACATTGTTTTTCAAGTCTTGCACTGGAATTCAGCGTGGTTATTTTTTTAAAATATTGACATTAGGCAAGGGCTGTTTCTTATGACAGCTTGCTCACATAACATAGCCTGGGTACAAAACCATGTTTCTGTTCTGGTTTTGTCATATTTTGCCTCTGGACAGCCAGTAGACAAATTCAATGTCTTTAAATCCTAGCTAATACTTTCCTCTATCCTTATTATCTATTTTGGAGTTCTCAGAATAGGAAAAAGCAGCTCGAATGTTTCTCCTTACAAAGTCTAGACATGCCTGTTCCTTACAGAGTATACTTACAATRCTTGTGCTGCTTACAGCAGATTGAATAGACATTTTACATGACATCACTGTTGTGGTGGCACATTTCCTCTRTGTAATCTTATTATGAATCCATGAAATTATAACTTCTGTCCTGAAGGAGTTATAGTTAGTACATCTCTTTTGTGTCTGAGTTCAGAGGAAATGAGGAATTCTTACAAAGAACAGCTGATTTTTTAATGTAGCTGAATGGATGATAAACACAAACTCAAAATTCTGTTTATCCATCAGAACAAAATTGCATTTCCACTATCACTGGAGAACTTTGTACCCTCCTGTCTTTTTTGTTTGCTTTGTTTTCTGTTCTTCTAATGCTTACTTGATAGTGATACACCATAAGTCACTAACAGAAATTAAAATAATTTGATTGAGAACTGAAGAAAAAAGAATCCAGACTGAATAGAGACAATCATCACTACATCAAACTTGTGATGACCCACCTCAAATTTTAGTGCTCACACTTAATAAGAATTGGCACCTCCATAAGGATTTCCATTACTGCAATTTTGAATACTTCTGATATCTCACAGAATATTTTTCAATACATCCACAACAGTTCCAGAATTAGTGATAGATGAATATATAGTATATTTACAATGAAATAAATTAGGATTCATTAGGAAGGAAGTAGGCATACAGWTGTAAAGTGTTCTTTAAAAAAGGATACTGTTTTAGTAACGTAATGGACACCACATTCCAAAAAAAAAAGTCTTATTTCACTGCAGAGTGAAGGGGCAAGAGTTAAGTTTTTGATAAATCCATTRAAAAAAAAGAAAAAAAATTATGTCAAAATTAATTCATTGAATGCAAAGAAAGGAGTTTTCCAAAAGAATTCAAATAAACTTGAATGAATCAAAATGTTTTTTTCCCCAAAATATTTCCCACAGCAAGCTTAATTTCCTTTGGAAGTCCCTTTGCTCATGCTTAAAGAAAGTCTAAGATGTATATATTAAGCTTCTGAACTACTTGAGAGATCTTTGAGAGATTTCAAAATAAGTTATCAAAGTTTCCATGGCAGTACTTAGTAATCTTAGATTTAGCAGAAAGAAAAAATGAGACCACTGAGTCCTAACAAGAAATATAATTTTTAGTATGTCAAGCATGATCATTACATTTTCCAAAACACGAAGGGTGATGGGGCTGTTTTATTTCCAGCAAAGCTGTCTAGGTGAGATTAATGAAGCATCCTTTGGGACAGAAGCTGAGTGTCATAGCTACAATTGTTTTTTTCCCATTTTATTAAAGGTACCTGGCTACAGACAATTGTTTGCTTGAGCTCATATATGAGTATTGGCGTCCAGAAAAGATATATTAAGACATAAAAGCCTTCCTCTCCTCCCCACTTCCACCTCCCACCCCACAGCCCACAGTTATGTGTCTCACTTTTGATTTAACACAGCTCTACAGAAGAAGCCCTTTCACTTTGTCAGGACCTTTTTCAGGCCACAGGCTGGTTTGTCTTTGCAGTCCTGACAGCAAAGTTGCAAAGTCTAGGCAAAAGGAAAAATAATTAGGTATAAAATATTCCTGTAAAAATTTTGAAARTATGTTTAGTTCAGAACCTCATTCTTAATCTAAGTATCAGGTTTCTGTATTTCTTCAATGTTTAAATATATTCACTAAGTGATAGTGCAAACTCACTTGAATGCATTAATTCATTAAATATTGTGGAACATTTATGAATTTTCTTTGCTCCAATATAATTTTTGTGCTAAGAAATCCACCCAAGACAGTGCATACTTCTACTTCTTTTTTCTCAATACCTCTCATTTCTGCTTGAAGGCCATGACTGTGTTTATTTCCTGGTTTTTTTCTGGAACAAAATTGGTAGCACTAGATTTTTTTCCTCTATTACTGTAATTTAGTCCTATTAAAGAAAAAGAGTTCTGATATAAAGATTTTAGATACTTTAAAATGTATTTTCATATCAAGATTTCAGATATTTTTAAATGTGTTTTCTATTTTTTTGTTCTGCTAGCGTCCAATCGAACACAGATCTCATCTTTCCTTAAACCATTTCTTCTGCATTTTCCTTATGTTATAATACTCTAATGGAGAGGTGGTCTGTATGGAGACAGGTCAGGGATAAAAATCTGAGGATAGACATCCAATATTTGCTACTCCCAGAGGTCAGGAGCAGTTCCTTGCCAAGAGTGGGAGACAGAACCCATAATTTTCCTTCAGTATGGAATTAACAATAACAATAAGAAAAATGGGTTTATTCTAGCTGTTAATTTGTCTGTTGCATTTTCCCATGAGATTTTTTTTCTTTCATTTCCTTTAGATRTTTAGATAACTTCTGCCATAAAGCAGTCCTAATGAATGCAATAATTTTTGCCCAGGGAAAAAATTGACCAAAAGTCTGATTTCTAAATTTTTAATCTCTCCCTTGAACTATTTTTTCACTGACCCTGCTAGAAAGCATATTTTTAGTATGAAATAGAGAGCATAAAATAAAAATTAGGGTACTGAGCTGAAATGCATACATGAAGAAAAAAATCAAAATTTTCTTTGCATTTCATTTTTTTCAGATTTCCATGTTCATTTCCATGCATAACAAAGCTCTGGGGTTTTTTGTTATCAAATTTAGGTGTGCTAAATTGTACAATTGAAATGTGATTAATCATAAATTGATTACCCTTGCCTAATAACGTTTCTTTTGTTAGAAAGAAGGAGGTCAATRTTTACATTATTTTCCAAGTAATCTTTTTCCATCCATCAAGGGAATTGTCTACCTACTGAAGCAATGAGGAGAAGAACAAGCAGGAGAGCTAAAATGTTCTTCACTATTCATATTTAACTCAATCTTCATACTCATATATGCATTATTTTTGCACAGGCTTTCTTATGGTGAAATATTTATTACACTAATATTTTACTAATACTTTAGATAATTTTAATAACAATTGAGAAACAGAACACTGGATGAATTATCCCTCCAAAATTGTTTTGATGCGTAAATATGACATTTCATTTCCTTCTTCACTAAGTCAAATATCTTTATAAACTGTTCTGTATAATTCACTTAGTAAGTTCTGTTTAATCTAATATACTTCTCTGTCCACTCAAGACCTATCAGGCAGAAGTATGGAGTTTGAATAACATGAAAATAAAATGCTATTTGAAAGGTATTATTTTTTCTTTGCTTTTTCTCGTTCCTTAAGTTTATGTAAGCTTGAGCTAATGGCATCAGGAAAACTATGAAAACTATGGGTTTTCTACTAGATATGTATTTACCACCTTTAGAAATCTAAAGAAATTCCTTGAGGGAATCCATAAAAGCTCTAAAATATAGGATGGTAAGGATGACAAAAAATAGACTCAGTGAAAGAAGAGTATTTTGAATACTAGGATACTTTCCTGGTTTTGCACAGATATGCTTGTTGCCATGGAGAAAGAGAGTCCTGAAAAAAATAAAAAAGGAGTTATGAATTTAAAGAATAGGTATACTTGCTATCAAAAATCCAAATCTCTTTGGATTGCAGAAGGCAGAGAGCTGTGGCCTGTGAATTAAAACACTGGGAGTATGTCTATAATCTTCCAAAAGCAAGTTCACTCAACACTCCAAAAATGTGRGGTTTGAAAGACTTGTGTAAATATCTTACTTTAAGAATGTGCCATCTTCCTCTCTCAGATGTCATAGACTTCTGTGAATAGCAGTTTTTGAACTAAAGACCTCTAATTTTTCCCAGTACTTGGCAATCAGAACTTAACTTGGTTTCTTAACATGCTAATGAATTTTTAGGAAAACAAGATCAGGGATTCCATATTACTCCCAAATTAAATGAATTCTTAAAGCAACTGCTGTTTTTCAAATAAGAACTGTCAGATCTGGCTACTTYCTTTGATAGTGTCTCAACATCTGCAGATGGGCCCCTTTGCCTTCTGTTTAATAAAAAGAAAATAAAATCAAACTTTAATGAATTACTTAGCTCTAATGTGAATTGGTAAACAGAAATTAGAGCTGCAAAGCTGTTGTAGCTTAGCTGGCTGCATAAGAGAAGCTTGTGCTAAGCCTGATATGTGACTACGGGGCAGGAAAGCATGTTTTGGGAGAGTGCAGAAAATACTCCAAGGTTTATTGCTTTGGGCTCTGAATGCAGCTGCATTGAAATATACTTCAAATCATAAAAATTAGATCTTATTTTAGCATTACAAAGCTCTGAGCAGCTTTGAACAACTATCAATCTATTTTTTTTTCCTTTGTATTTCAGGCAAACCTCAGCTTCCAAGTACAGAATTGTTAATAGCTGGAAAAAAAACCCAAAAACTTTTCTATGTTTCATGGTACATTTCTAAAAAGAACCTGAGAATATAAGACATCAAAAACAGCAAACCAAAAATATTTAYTTCCACAAGAATGTACATTATTCACCTTTAGCAGTGTAATGCTGGAAGCCAACATTTTTATATTTCAGTATCTTCCACAGGCTACAGGTTTTTTTGTTGTCATCTATTCCTCCCTTTTGTCAGCGGACAGTTTCAGAGGTGGAAGAATGCAAAACAATGGTCCCTACAAAAGGTTCTGGATCTGTCTTTAGAAGTATCTGTTTTCTTTAGGGTAAGATAGCAAGATCAATTATGGTGATTTGATGTGATATTGAGRATTAGTTTAGATTTCCAAATGAGTTTGAAATACTTAGGAAGGCATTTATTTTGAAATTACTTTTGCATTTTCTACCTTTTAGCAGTCTTGAGGGTTTTTTACATGTTCAAACCAATGATTTTATTTTTTCTTAGATTTGTAAATTTTGGTCTCAGAGCAACCATYATGATCATATAGTCTGACTTCCTGCCCAATATGGGGTATAAAATTTAATTCACCTATTTAATATCTTTCCATGTATTATTTTGATGGCCATTTAAAACTGCCCATGCTACAGGTAGAYTTAATGTTGTCAGACATTCTCCTGTCTCCTATAAGACTAAAATCAATTATGCCATTTAAATCTGTAAGCATTGGTTACAAAATGCACACAAACTGGATCCAACATAAAGTGTGCAAGCTGCTTTTTTACTTCTATTTCTGGTGATCTTCTAGTTTCTGTCTTTTTTGCTCATGACACCAATGTTCCCATAAAAAGGAGGTAACCTTGTTTTGAGGTTACTTACAGTTTTGCAYGAGATCTGAAGATTGCATTTTCCCTAAATAATGGGCTTCATTTGTTCAGGTCCATCATTATGTACAGAAATAYACAAAATGAAAAATCCTTTTTTCATTTAGTTTTTCCTTTTTTGTACCTTACCTCTACAGCATGGCAGGAAAATATACGTAACATCTGTAAGCTATCTGATTACTGCTTAACAGTGAAATTCTCTAATTCTCTCCATAAGATATCCATTTTCTGCCCAGAGTTAAGTAACTGCTACTTTATATAACCTTTTCTAGATGTTGAAATATCATAAAAATCTCTATATATACATAAGAAAAAAAAAAAGAAAATCAGAATTAGAACAAAGCTATAGCAGCTGTGGAAATCTGCTGTAAAAATATGGATTGGAATCATGCTAGAAAAAAGAAAAGCTAGACAGCCCAGACAGGATTAAAGTCATATGTTGTGGTAGGGAAAATARGAAGGGAATATATTTCTGAGAAAACACCAGATAATGGCCATAGTGTATGAAAATCATGTTTCTGGTTGGAAATAATAGTATCCCAGGAGGATAATTCAAAAAGGTTGAAATATAAGGAAGGCTTCAAAATACAATTTAGTGAGTTTTATGCAAAATGAAATGAAAATTCCGGAATTGTAGGGTTTTGTTTTTGTTTTTTTTTTTCCCCAGAGGAAAAAGCAAGAGACTCTGTAAGTATACTGAAGACTTTATTGTCTTTGATGTTTTATATGAGATGTCTCCCGCTGGTAGGTAGAAAATCCTAGAGGTCCTTTCTCCCTGTTTTCCTTTCCTCATAATAAGGAAGAGAAAACATTTTGTTTTTGAAGAAACTGTCTCCTTTAGGTTACATCTGCAGACAGTGATCTATCTTGCCTGAAAAAACCTGCATCCAAAGTATTCTTGGTATGCTGACAATTTTCCTGGCAGTACTTATGGATCTGTATTYTACTGCATCTTTTCAAACAAGGAATTATTTTATAACTAATTCTTAGCAATCAATTTTCTTTGTTTCTTTTTCTCTTTTGCTCATGTCAGCCTGTAGAAACCTGTGATAAATGCATTTGTTTTAAGAAAATAATTTGCTTTTTATTAAATGGAAAAGTGATATCCACAGAAATCAGGGATTAAATCAACAGGAGCCTAAGAGGCTTAGGAAAGGATGAGAGGTGATTACTTGAAGAAATAATGCATTTGTAATAAGAAAGAAGGTGCATAAAATGAAGTCCAAGTGATTCACTTCAAGATGTCAGCAAAAGACTTAAAAGCATCACATGAGCATTGTGAAAGTTTGCTAAATAGAGTTTGTTAAAGGGCACAGAAAATAAAATACTAATATAAASTGGCTGTTCTTGTAACAGTTATAGAACAGGTAGTGAAAGGTAGGCACATTCACACAGCTGGACAGGAAGCATGCCTTCATCCTCCAGCATCCTTCTGGTCTCTTCCTCATCTTCCTGTACAATCACACTTTTTCCAGAGATAGCCTTTGACCTCCTGTGTGCAGGGGGCTTAGGAGGCTGCCATGAATCTGGAAGAAAAATATGAACATAGGGGGATGGTGAATGAAAAGAGAATAATTTAGTTGAGCCCCTGGTGATTTTAYTTTCAATATTTTACTTTCTTTTTGATAGACCTTGGGCTACTGTAAAGCTCATCCAAGCTCACCTGAGTGGATATGAGATCTTTAAGCAGTCAATTTATGGTTCTTGGGAAGCCTGAAGAAGAGACTGAAGTTTGAGATAGACAGGGCTACCTGACTAAAGGCTTTTAAAAGATCAGACATAGGACAGACTGTGTAATTCTAGTATAGTTTCTGCTTTTGATGTTCTGTTATCCATAGATTATTTGTTTATGCAACTTCTTTGGAGATTTTTTTTTTAAAGTGTGATCATCCACCCTGCCATAAAAAACACATTTATTACCTGATACTCAGTTAAATGGAAAAGAATTTTTTTTTCCACACGTGGTAGCGTGGATAAATCATCCAATTATAATTTTGCAGTGAGAAAAAAAAGTAGGCATTAGCAGTGAGAATTTCCAAACTAGAAATGGTTCCCAAAGGGATTTGCAGACGTACTATTGTTTGGCCCATTTAAAACTTGGTGAACATCCTCTCTCAACCATTCTAAAGGGAAAGTAATCCTCATATGAAAAATACTTATTTAGTCTTCTAATACTTTAATAAAAACCAAAGACAGTAGATGTTAATGACAATATATAGTACGGAAATGCTTTTGTCTCTTTAGAGRACTGAAAAACTATGGAAAAGATTTTTACCTTCAGCAGAGTTTATCGATATTTTTATCTCCCAAATTCCTATGATTTACTTTTTAATTAAAGATAGTGCTTTATGAGAATGGGAAAAAATTCATTTTTAATCTAGCAGTTATATCAGTAGAGGGTTATTTAGGAAGAAATCTGTACAATTTTGTGCCTCAGGTATAGGGACACCCATTCCAATAATAATAATAACAATAATAACAATAACAATAACAACAATAATAATAATAATAATAATAATAATAATAATAATAATAATAATAATAATAATAATAATAATAATAATAATAATAACTTGCAAGGTTTTTTTCTCATTTTTTTATTGCCACTCCTTTGTTAGGGGAAAGGGTTTCACAAATATCTGTTTAAATCTTATCTATTGTTATGTTTGTCTATTTCAGCAGTAATTCCTTTAATCTTTTTAAATTAAGGGGAGGAATTCTTATGTTCACAACAAAAAGTGGAAATTTTGCTTTGATTTGGAAGATGCATGGATAGAATATTCTGGTTTTAATACCTTTATGTAGGATAAGATTATCAAAGTATGATTTTTGCTTGAAAGAAAGTGGAAATTAAAATACAAATTGATATGTGTATTTCTACAGGTAGTTCTTGAGAAGCTGCTCATTGTTTGAACAGACTCATTGCAACCCGGATGTTTTAAAGTTTGATCAAATGCATACTTTTCATTAATGACTGCTGATAGAGAAGGGTAGCTCACAAAGAATGTTTCTGACATGAGACCTTCTTGATGCTATTGKCTCTGAAATTACTCTCCTATAAAGTTAGTTTTAGAACTAGTCCAAGATTGTAATTAGTAACAAATTGATGCTGCCTGTTGACTCCATCAAATTCAAAACAAAGTGTCCAAAATGTTGAAGTTCCTCTATATAATACAGACAAAAATCTTTACAGTGCAGTCTGGTTTTGTTGTTTTGGGGTTTTTTTTAATGGTAAATTTAAACACTTTTAATAGACACTTGTGTTGCAGAAAACACTTGGGCTCACCACAGGCTAGCATGACTTTGTTCCAGAGTATCCCAAATTACTTTCTGAATCAATACAAACTTCATGTTTCCCTCCATTTTCCAAGGATTCTGAAAATGTTATAATGAATTTAAATCTTTTGGAAATACTTATTTGTTGGAATATTTTGACTTTCTTTTTTCATCTTGAGTACAGTAGCATGAAAACCCCCACACGTGTTGCAGAAGGATAAATCTAATATTTGCTGCAGTCATGATCTTATTTAGTTGTCTGTGATTCAGGAGCTGTTTGTGATGCCATAGGTCAGAAAATTAAAAAAATAGTGACCATATATCACATTAAATAAAAAATAAATTACAGAGTTTGTCAAAATCTTTACTCCATTAGAATGCAGAAAAACAAACTGTGCCCATGATTCTTTTTTGTATGTGTGAAAAAATTCTAATTTCACTATAAAATTCTATCTCAAAATTTGTGAAGTTCATTATGTGTGACAATAYGTATCCTTGCAAGCACAGAACAAAAATATAATATAGAACTTTTGACTAATGATAATATTTTTTTTTTATCAAGGCAGAATGTCTTAGTGTGTTACAATGGACAAAAAAATAGTATTATCTCTGTATATTATATAGCATCTGTATAATTTAGTATTGGTTGCAATTCTACTCATCTTTAGACTCTCTTCACCACTTAATTCTCAGCTTTCTGAAATTTAATTCTACCTGGTACCTGTATTGACGGACATGGAAAAATTTCAAGACTAGGTCAACATGCAAGCTTTGGAATGTATTATCAAAAACCAATATATAAACAACATATTAATGTTGTTAATGAATTAAGAAGAAATGCATTCATTGTTTCATTAATAACCTGAGAGGAGGAATTTTCCCCCTGGGAGCAATGATGCTCCTGAACATTATCCCCATAAGGATACTCACACCAGTTAGGGTGTGAAGTTAGGTTTCTAGCCTAAGGTTTAGTTCTAGCCTTAAATTTGCTACCTCTACCACGTTTGTACCTGAGTTCTATTAGCTAACATTTTCCTTGACAAGTAAATAACAAATCAACTGGTAAACCACTGCAATATAGTTTATGTTTCTGGTTTAGTGGTCAGAAACTGGGAAGAACTTCTATGGACTGAGGACCACAGATACCAGCATGCTTTTTCCAAGAGTAGTCTACTTTTATTCAAGTTCTCTGATTATAGCAGAGGTTATGTGGCCAGTTAAAATGTTTTTCAGTTCCTGCAGATAAGGATAAAGAGTAGTTTACCTTACTGACCTAGACATTACAAAAAAAAGCTGGTAAAACCATGTTGAAGCTCAGAATAGGTGAGATAATCTTGTCAGCCAGAAATAGGTGTTAATTTCTTCTCCTAGGAGGTCTGCGGACAGAGATGTCGTGTTCCCTCTCAATTGTATTATTTAAGCACTTAACAGGAGGGTACATAACCTCAACACAAAYTGGGCACTGTGTCATAAGCAGCCTTCATAGCTTCTTTTTCTTGCTTGGACATGTTTGTACTRTTCGGTTTAACCATCTCTAGTCAACAGCTCTTGATTTAAAGAAGCATCTTAGTATCATCCGTGTGAAATTATTAGACAGATATGGAGAGCTTTGAGTCAGTGGCTACTCTGGATGCAGCACATGAGAGCTCCAAATATTGCCAATTTTTGCTCAAAATGTTGAATATAACTCAGTGAATCATCGAATAATTAACTGACATCCCTATCAAGCTAAGRTCATTATTATGCAATTTATAAAGTAACTAAAAATCTGTTCTGATCATTGAAAAGGGCCTTGTAATGGCAGAGCACTAWTATTTCTGCACTTTTTTTGGAAAGTGATGACAACAAAAATTGCGTACATAAATTTACATTTTCTTTGTCAAGCTTCATATCCCACTAATTTCCTGTAATTGTGCAGCTGTACCATCTTCACAAATTAATATTTCAGAATCTGCTATATACCATGAGATCTGTTAGGACAGACTAAAGAGTTCTATATTTCTGCAGCTGAGAGAGAATTCAGTATTAGACAGGTAACCTATGTGTTGCAGACAGGTAGAGAAATTATAAAAGAAAGGCCTCGTAAAATCAGGTCTGCTCTGTTAAATCAATAACTATCTAGTCATTTCTTCCAAGTGCAACTAGCACTTTGCAAGTTCCCATGTGAAAACAGTCTTGGTGTGAATAGTTCATTAACATATCAACCTACTCTTGGGTGAAAAATAGGTGCATAACCTGCAAAAACATTAGATCTGTTCCACGAGAACCCACAAAAGAAAAATGTAAACAGCTTGAACCTTAACACATACAAATCACCTTTTGGCCAWTAAATGAAGTAGTAAGAAAACTACCAGCCAATAGATGTTGCACACAAGGTCTGTGAAAACTGTACAAAATAAGTTATGTGAATAAAGATTTGGCTTTTCCGGCATGAAGAAAATAGTCTCACCTAATTTATTCCAACACCTGTGTTTGGAAACTCTTAATCTGGTGGTTCTCCTATAAATTTCCTTTTTCTAACAGAAGTTTGCTTCTGATTTCCAGGTATTATTCTTGGACCATCTCATTCTGTAAGCTCACAGTTTCACTAGTTTTAGTAGGAGTATTTTAATAAGGATATAGGTTTGTTGAGAAAGACCTCTATAATGATAGGAGGTAATCCCTAAATTAGACAGCTTTAACAGTTTGCAGGTTGTTATCCCCATTTGAAAAACATGGAGTGAAACACACATTTTAAATAAAGTTTCAATAGCACAACCTGGAGGAGTATAGTTGACATAGTGGCATAAACACRTGTGGTAATTTTTAGTGCAAATTAGAGCACTGGTTTTGGCCTGGCTGTCACAAGTATAAACGAGCTTTAAGATGCCAAACCATAAATATCCATCAGCCCTATTAATGCTATCCTGTGTGGTGGGTTGACTATCACAGCTGCTTACTAACTTGCCCTTCAGCAGGATGGTGGAGAGAATTGGAAGAGGAAAACCTGAAAACTTTTGGTTATAGATAAAGACAGTGAAAAAAGTAACAAGTGAAATGAAGCTGCACATGGAAGCAAAGCAAAACAAGGAATTTWTTGATTATTTGTCATCACCTGGCAATTTTATCCCCRTACCCATGGACAAGTTTTAGCCAAGGTCCAGATGCAGTCTTAGAAATATATCATTAAAAGTCAAGATATACAGGGTTGCTGACAAATTCCTGAAGAATTAATACTTCCACAGAAGCTTGTATAAAGGTTAGCTGGGAAGACAAACAACATAACCACAAATATCTCTCCTTTCTGATTTTTTCCCTGAGATTTTTTTGCTGAGCCCAGCATCATATGGTATAGGATGTCAGAATGTCCCTTTGGCCATTCATATAAACTGTCCTGGTTGTGAGCTTTCCCAAAACCTTGTGTWCTCCCAGCTTCCTCACAGTAAAGTTGGGTGGGAAAAAGAGAAAATATTGACACTTAGTAAGCACTGCTCAGCAGAAGCCAAAATATTGGTGCTTTATCAACAATGGTTTAGTCACAAATCCAGAACACAGCACCATATGGGCTAACATGAAAACAATTRACTCCATCYCAAGCAGATCCAAWGCATTCYGTTCTGGYTTTTGGGGGKTTTTTTGTTAGTTTTTTTGCTTTAAACTATTTTTTGTWTTAGAAGGATACTCCACAGAAAGGAAGCAGAAGAGGAGCAATGTGCTTAGAAAACAGCACAGGTTACTCAGGGGTGTATAAAGCTAGTTCATGTACACTCACATTATGCACTTAGCAAAGGGTCAGAAATGGGTGCAAGAACCTATCGATTAGTAGGAATAGCAGCTAGAAGTCAATTGAGGAATCAATGTTTAGCCAAAAGGGTGAAGGAGACTTTCCTTAAATACAATTAGAGCAAAATAGTGTTTTCATATTTATCTGTCTTTGTTGTGTGCTATATGCTGGAAATATTGTAGATTATATATTATTTATCTATAGATAATAAAATTGTTATTATCTACACATGTATTTATTGAAATAAAAGTTTATGATATTCTATTACTGTGCACTTCTAATCAGTGCAGAAGATATAGCATGGTAAAAGAAAAATAAATATATTCTTGCATAGGAAAAAAAATGTTAGTCAAGAAAACCAAATGAAATGAACTTTTGTATTTTTTTCCTTTTTTTTTCCTTAACAAGGACTTATGGCAATACAGAGAAACTAAAACTTCTCTAAACTTATTTAATGTTGAAGCCCTTCTGAAATTGTTAATGTGATTTCCATGTATTCAGGAACATTAGGCATTAAAAATTGGATTTTATGTCCTTGGGGAAGGAAATTAATAGACATAAAAGATTCTCTATCTTAATCTATATATTWATAATATGTACATAGTCCTTGTCATTGCTTTAAGCATTAATGAATATTAAACAGCAACAAAATTACAATTTGCAGAACCAACCTTCTGGGACTTAAGYAGTCATGAATAAAGCCTAGACCTTCCTTCTCAGAAGCTCTAAGCTGCATCTTTGACTGCTGATGTGCTGCTATAGGTCATGTGCTGCTGCAGCTGAGCACTGGCTCAGTGCCTGCCCCTCCAAAGTCCATACCTTAATTTCCTCTCCTCAGTCACCCATCCTTGATCTCTGATTCCAAACCCCCCGACAGCAGGACCAGCAGCCTCAGCATGCTGGCCTTTCTCTCCCTTCCATATGCCTACCACACTTTCACCCTTTCTGAAAGGTTGTTAGGTTTCAGAAGAAAAAGAAAAAAAGGAAAAGGAAAAGGAAAAGAAAAACGAGAAAAAAGAAAAAGAGTAAGAAAAAGAGAAAAAGAAAAAGAAAAAAAAAAAGAAAAAGAAAAAGAAAAAGAAAAAGAAAAAGAAAAAGAAAAAGAAAAAGAAAAAGAGAAAAAGAAGAAAAAGGCAAATAGCTCTTTGAATAAGCTTTTTACTTTATTGTTTTTCTGTTGGATTCTGCTGTTTCCCTTATCCCAGTGCAGATTATTTGAAGGCCTTCCAAGTACTAGAAATCATGGCATCTTCATAACAGACAGACAGACAGACAGACAGAAACTGTAGCAAGCTGCCTTTCACCTAGCTTGGGCAAATGACTGCCAGTCACTGCAGTAGATTCAGTGCATAAAAGTATACAGAGAATGCTGACCTGTGTAACATCACACAGGTATCGTCAACCTTATGTGACCCTGCCACCTCTGGTAATTGAAGCTGAAAAATGAATTTGATCCCTTTTCTTTTGCTGTGTATTCCTATACACAGTGTATAGGAATCACCCCTCTGATTTATACATACAGTGTAATTTCTGTTGTTTACACTTGCATTTTCTCTGCAGGCAGTTTCCGGTGGGTGAACTTCATTGTACCCATCCCATTGTGGTAATGGCTCATCTTCCCTGTGGAAACTGGTGACAAGTGGTGTCCCTCAGAGGTTGGTACTGGAGCCAATGCTGTTCAGTGCCTTTGTTGGCAACATGGACAGTGGGATTGAGTGCAGCCTCATCAGATATGCTGATGGCACCAAGCTGTGTGGTGCAGATAACATGCTGGAGGGAATGGAGGCCATCCAGAGGGACCTGAACAGTCTTCAGATGTGGACCTGTGCAAACCTTGTGAAGTTCAACAAAGTGAAGTGCGAGGCCCTAAACCTGGGTTCTGGCAATCCCAGGCACACTTAGATGTTTGGTGGAAAGTGATTGAGAGCAGCCCTGCACAGCAAGACTTGGGGGTGATGGTTGATTAAAAACTCACCATAAGCCAGCAGTGCAAGGTCACAGCACAGAAAGCAAATTAAATCCTTGCTTGCATCGAAAGGAGTGGGGCCAGAAGTTCAAAGGGTGGATTCTCACCCTCTGTTGTGCTCTGATGAGACTCCACCTGGAGTACTGAGTACAGTTCTGGTGCCCTCAGYATAAGAAGGACATGGAACGGTTGGAGCAAGTCCACGGGAGGTCAGAAAAAAGATGAAAGTGCTGAAGCACCTTACATAAAAACACAGCCTGAGAAAGTTGGGTCTGTTCTACCCAGAGAAGAGAAGCTTGCATGGAAACCTCACAGCAACCTTCCAAATCTGAGGAGGGCCTACAGAGATGCCAGAGAGGGATTTCATCAGCAATCGTAGTGATAGATCAAGGAGTAATGGGTACAAATTGAAAGAGGGAAAATTTAGGTTAGRTATTAGGAAGAAATTCTCTACTTTGGAGGTGGTGAGATACTGGAACAGGCTGCCGGGGGGGTTTGTGTGTCCCAAGCCTGGAAATGTTCACAGCCACATTGGAAAAAGCCTTGAGCAACCTGCTTTAGTGGGAGATGTCTCTGCCCATAACATTGTGTGAGTGGGACTAGATGATGCTTCAGGTCTAGTCCATTCCCTTAAGATTCCAACTCCTTAACATGCTATGATTTCATGATTAATTTTCTTCCCTGTTTATCACTATGGGAAGTGCAGTTCACCAAGACTGCCAATGTATGTTTGCCTTTGTAAAGTTAGATCTATTTTCTTATTAGCATGTCAATTATACTAGAGAAACCATTTGATCTTTAATTAGTCCACCTGTTAACTGCTAAAACCCACACCATTTAGTTTTACAATATTAATAGGCTGATATCTGTAGTTTGTCAGGGTCCTTTAAAGAAGAGATACTATTGCTAATGGTATCTGCATTGAAATATTTTTGAAATAGTTTTGAAAAATGATTTAACAATTTATTTTATGATTTCATACCCCCACTGAAATATGACATAGGTTTCTAGTGATTTTGAATCTGCCAAAATAGCCAGGACTTTATAAATTGAAATATTTCACTAGCTCCGAACTTTGAAAAAAAAAATTTGAGAGGGTTTAAACTACCTCCTCCATTACTTTATAGATTTTATTTCAGAAATAAGTAATATTCTTGCTTAGTTATATGACATTTAAATTAATTTTTTGACCTTGATTCCACTCAAAATTTAATTTAAATTAGTTATGAGTCCAGAGTGAATCACATTATCGATGTTCATGTTGTAGCAGATTAACTGTTTCTAGAGACATCAGATCAAAAGGAAACATATATATTTGTTTATAAAAAAGTTTGGCTTCTTTGCAGAGACAATTCTTGCTGTAAGGAGTAATAAACATTCGTGAAATCAAATGTTGGGTTTTTTATGTGAAATTTTGCTCAGAAATGTTTACAGAAGTTGATGTATCTAAGTGGGAGGAAGATTTAGCCTATCTGATTAATTAATTTTTCACTTTAGAAAAACAAATTATCTACTACATATAACTCAATTATCTTAGAAAAATCAAGGTCACAAAACTGTTGGTATCMATGTGTTACGGTCAGTACTCTCTGCCTTCTCCTAAATGTTAAATTACATCTAAATCTTAGACTGTAAAAGGACCCAGACTTCTGTAATTTTAAATAATTTACTATAGAGATTTATAAATAAACTTCCAGTTATTTATCCATCTAGTTATCTAGATCTACTTCTGACCTAGACTTGTTTAAATATTTCTAGATCTACTTTACCAATAGTTATCCTACATAGCGTATCTATAGACAAAATTACATAGATAAATGAATACAAATATATATCTATATAATCTATATCTATCTATATGTATATATGAAGTCTGCCTTGTAAGAAGAAGATGAATTCTACCTTCTGGTTGTCAGATTTAAAGGTAAGGATATGGGTCTTTTCCTTAATGAAGGTATTATATTGCTATTTGTTGGCTCGTAATTTCAGAAACACTGTTTTAAAAGAAAATTAGAACTTTTGAACTGATCATGAGTCAACATATTTTGAAAATTGTACTCTGTTGCTATATGTTATGATCTAGTTTTGTGGTGAGGTGAGTTCTAAGATTTACTCCAAAYRTCTGAAGTGAATATACTATTGAAAYGTAGCTAATAAATGCATTTGAARRYAGCATATACCACCATCTGTCATTATTTATGCATTTCTTGAATTTTTGTAAATGAAGCMTAGTTTTCTACTGCTGCTAATAGCTTCCATTTAGTGACTGACAAGACAAAACCACTACTGGAGATGGAAAAAATGCAGTAAGTGATGTTGTCAGTGCCCCAGAGGTAAATAAATACTGCCTTTTCCATGATCTGACCTTTAGGCTGATTATGGGTATGGCTATCTTTGCCAGAAGTGCACAAGATAGATTAAACCAAGCAGACTTTTAATACTGATTAATCCTGATGGAAGTAGGTTTGTTTAGTCCTAGGGAATGCAGCAAAAATATTGGTCTTATCATCTGAGCAATTTTTAAAGTTTTCTTTGATGTGAGCTAGGAAGTTCTTGTGGTTTGACTGGTCACAGTGTGAGAAATGCCACTTTTGTTGATATTTTAAATTGGCTCTTGCGTTCATGTTTGTACATAATCCTTGTGATGGAGGCTTGAATGATATACCCAGAGCACTAAAAAAATGTTGGAAGACTGAGATTTTGTTTTGTTTTGTTTTGTTTTTAAAAGGACTGGCTGCCAGACTTGCTTGTCTTTAATCAAAGCTCTTCCTTTAATTAAAAATGGGCTGCGAGATGCCTGGCAGTTTCACAAAATACAGTAAAACTGATTCTGTGCCAAGCAGACCTGAACAATGCTGTAAAAAACCCCTCCAGCCCTCATCTTTCCATGTGTGTGACTGAATGATGGAATTGCTGAGGTCAGGAAATGATTGAACTGGGGAAGATGCACTCTCTCAAGCATATGTAAATAAGCAATTTGGGAGACAGCCTAAAGAGGACTGGATCATTTTTTTATGAATCCTGTTCTCCCCAAAGAGATGCAAACAGCATGAATGGAATATTACTAAAGGGAATAAAGCACAGGGGGACAGAAAGAGACAGCTAGAGCTGCTGGTGAAGAAGCAGAAAGTCTAAGGAAGGCCAGAAGAAACGAGTCATCTCCAGGAAGAGCAGCAGCATAAGCAACATGTGTACTGTGTCAGTACACAGCTGGGAAGTCAGGCTGGGGACAGGACAGATTTGAATGGCAGGGGATTAGTGCTGTCAGATAGATGGACAAGAGGGTGCAATGACAAGTTGTCTTCCACCCAGGTTGATCGAAGGCAGCATTGTGATGGAATGCAAGCCATATGGCCAAACTGTATTATTTTGTCAGTACTTGCACACATACAGCTCTACTGACAGGTGCCATATGAACGTAATGAAGCAGGGCACTGCTGGCCCCCTATACATCCCATCAATGTGATTAGCAGCGCTCCTTGGGATTACATCCCATACACAGTTAGGCGCTCTGTAGTAAAAGCARTCTTGTTACCTTGGTTCTTCCTCAATTCCCTCTCTTCTTGTTGAAATTTTGTGGCAATGTTTCACTGCCATGTAGCTGAATCTTGAATGACTCTGTGCTCTTTACACCTCTACACTTTCTCTCTCTGCCCTATACTGCCTTGATATTTTCAGTTCTTCATTGGACAATTCTATCTCCTCCTCTATTTTTATCTCCAATGTCTTCTTAAGACATATTTGTAGGCTTTTCAAACACACATTTGCTGACTTGTGAAAGGGATCAAATACRGCAGTAATTTTTCCTGAAAACTGGCCTGCTCARCCATCTTCATCTGGCCCCCTATACYTGTAGTATTTAAAATCCTATTAAATCTTTGAGGTTTTTGCATAGAAATTGACATATGCATGTATCTAAGAAATTAATAATTTCAGACATAGAAGAGATGTACACTGGGGCTGCCTCAAACACTCAAAGGGATGAGTAAATGAAGATCTCTCTGCAGAGCTAAATGTGACTGCAGTACATGACTGARTAAGTCTGAGGAAGGTAGATTTGGACTGAATGAAAGAGAGGAGGCACTTTTAAGGTCTAGAGAAGGCAAGAACCCAGTTCTGCCTGATTATTTTTTCCCTGTCTTAGTTAGAAGTGGTGGACCCTGAAGAGAARGAAAGTCACTGTAATTTAACATCGACAAGCCTGGAAAGAACTGGTAGCCCAATCCAGACCAACACTGTGAATAAAAACATCTGACAGAAATGGTACACAAYTCTAAGGGAAAATTACTTTTAATTTGAATTCAAGTTAATTTGTACTGAAAACCTAACTACATGAGTCGGACACATTCATTYAGAACATATAAACGTGTCATGTATRATTGCTCAAATCGCTCAAATCACCTGGAATTTGAAGGAATATATATTTGCACAAATTTTAACCATGGAAAAAACATGGCCAAGAGTTATTGACCAAGTAGATTGCTGAATAACAAACAAATATAGAGAAGCTGCAGTCTGTTTTATAAATCATTCATTAGAGAAAAATGTAGCAATATTTTTCCATTGTGAATTGTTTCCTAGAATCCAATTAGAGKGGCTTATGATACTTGATGATTATTTAAAAGGCCAGTAAACAGTGCTCTAGAGGGTAGGCTTTTCATAAGCACAGCAGCTCATGTCCCAAAAGCTCTAAAATGCTCCCTTGTCTGTAACTTTCAGAGTTGTCTGTTCAAAATGTAATCCTGTATACAGCTGGACTGTTTTCAACACACCTAGAGATTTAAGCAAAACAAATTATAGTGATAGAGTACTTTCCTGATACTGCTGTACATGTCAGCTGCTGTGTGCAGTCTGTAYGCAGCAAAAGTTTCATGCTTCATATTATGAAAACTGGGGGGATGGAGGGGTTGGAAATTTATTTTCTCTGGTTTTTGGAGTTTGGTTGGTTGGTTGGTTGGTTTTGGTTTTGTGTTTTGGTTTGGGGCTTCTTGTTTGTTTTTGTTTAGTTGGTTTTTTGTTGGGTTTGGTAGTTTTGGGGATTTTTTTTTTTAATTTTTATTTTTGGTTTGTTTTTTTTTCCTGTGTTGCTCACAGCTGACCCATCCTTGGGCATTCATCTGAGCATCTTGGCTACAGAAATGCCTTTTTTCCCCCTTTGTTGCATTCCTGTCATTCTCAGCCCTGAAGAAAGCAAAGCAAAACAAAAAAAATCAGGAAAAACACTAACAGAACTTCAACTTCAGCAAATAAGCCAAAGAATGACAAATGCCTTATGACAACTCAGATGTTCCTCTTTTTAAGAACAGAGTAGCTATACTTCAGGCATGGCGCCTTGGCAGAAAATTCAACATTTGGAAACCCACTGAAGATAGGGTAGTTTTTAGTTTCAAAAAATATTTTCAGAAAGAAAAAAAAATTTCCAAAAATGTTTTAAAGGATTGCTTCATTCTTTTTGTCATCTGGAGCATACAAAAGAAAAAAAATATTGTTTTTTTAATCAGTTCTCATTTTTAAACACAAGGTGAAAAGCTGCTCACTGATACCTATTAAACTGTTCTTTTGAATCACATTAACAGAAAGTGGACTGTGATGAATGTAGAGAGTAGCAGTCTGTATACTGTATGCCACAGCAGAATGTAGCAGTCAGAGGTGATGTGAGACAACAAAAATCAAAACATCCTTAAAAGTAAATCTTTCAAAACTACAACTTTTCTGTAGTTGAATTCTGGAAGTAGAGAAATATTTTTTCAAGTGTGCATATGGTGGGAAATAAATATGTGTGTACTTACAAGCAGGCTGATTTTGAAGAGTCATTGTGGGAAGAGCAATATAGTTAACACTTTGATGTATGTGTAATTGTACAACTGACTGTAAGCTTCATTTTATAATAGTGATGATACATGTGGGACTCACTATGGGACCAAAAGCGTTACCTGAACAAAAGTGTAATGTARGAAAAAGTAAGAAAAAGCCCATTCTAAAGAGCTGCATGTTTGAAATTACTCAGCTTTTTTGTTATTCATGTTATGTATAAAAATTATGCAATATAAATATATGTAAATATGCAATGTATATAAAAATATGCAATAACACAACATTGACAGTGATATTTAAAGAATGAAGGTCAGATATATGGTGTGTATGGACTATACATTTATGACTTCAAAACAATCTGTATGTTTTAATGACTGTTTGTTCCCGGTGCATTTTATCTTTACAGAATACTGCAAAATCTTAAAAGATTGTTTGATCTGTTTTTCTTTTTTAGAAAGAAAAGAAAAGCTGATAGTTAATTATGGGAAGGTTGCTATACTTTTAGTAAATTAGGTTAATTCATCTGAAATGTTTTTAGAATGATSAGTTTTCCCAATGAAGCTTAGTGAAAAATATTTCAGTATTAAAGGAGATATAGAAAGCAGACAGGGGAAAAAAAGAAGCAATACGTAGAAAACATTTAAATAAAAAAAAGCCCCAGGAAATGAAAATATAAACAGAAGGACAGTTATCAACCATACACACTAATTGTGGTGTATTAAGCATCAATAGTGGTTTGTCAATCTTAATGCAAAGTGACTGAGAAACCTAAATAAAAGATATGCTTGTGACTGCCTGAGTTCTTATGGATAGTACTAAAAAGACAGTGTGATATTTAACAGGAAATTGGAAACTGCAGGGAGTAAACAAAGATTATTTAAGTTTCTTGGACTCAAAAGAAAAGTGGCGCCTCTGTGTGACCATGATGGGCTTCAACTAGGTCAGCGGCAGCTTCAGCTGAAGCTCCTCTATTGAAAGGAGGCTTTCAGAAACAAAAGGAATGGCTGTCAGCATCATCAGCAGCCACCAGCCATGGGATACAGGCAGAGCTGGAGTGAACCTTAGTCATTAAAGTCAAAAGTCAGAAGATTTTTTTGTTGTAGAGACTAGAAGAAAGACATTTCTGACTAAGCATCTACCCCACTTACCTGTTCAACAGAAAAACCAGCCAAACAATATTTCTTCTTCAGGCAGACTGAATAGAAACAAGTATAAAACAATATAAATTAAAGCAGGTTATAATCCTCATTCTATTATTATTATCAATATAGACATAATTATTACAGTTACCACCATCAATGATTATATTAAAATACTGTATTTGGAGATTTATTTAATATTAATTTCTTGAGTCTGGAATAGTTGAATGAAGCAGGAAGATTGCCAGGTAACCAAAGCAAAGCAATTAAGAAACAGTAGATGGAAGTAAAATGTAAATATTCCTGAATCAATGGCAAAACTAAGTATTGAAATGGTTAGAGATGTGAATAGCTGTTTTTATGTTTAAAAGACTTCAATCCCTAAACTGTGAAACCACAGAACTGAATCTAATTTGAATTTACTAAACTGATAGCAGTAATAGTCTCTGTCATTTACATTTCAATTACACCAAATTGTGTGTGTTGGTCTTTCAGAGTACAAGTTGGTAAGTCTTTTTCACYGCCATTATTCCATGTTTTCCAAGAGGTGCTTGGCTTCTGTCTCTCTGGTTCTTCATTCGATTTTCTTTATGTGTCAATTTCTTTTATGGTCTGATGCCTGGTTTGATACTTAATTTTTAAGACATTGTCCTTAAAASACGGAGCATAAAAATACCTGTCACTGCTCTTGAGATCATGAGACCACACAGCTTTTATACAAGGCAAAGGTCATGTAGTTTCCAGAAAAGGGAAGAGGAGTAATATTCATKAAATATGTGCTTCAGAGTACCCATTTTTGAAGCGCATAATTCACATCAGGCAGAATATTTTTCATTTGCCATCTCCTTGCAGTCAAATTCTCTGAACAAGTCTATCAGCACTATTTACATAATAAAAAGCAAGCAAACTAACAAACKGAAAGAATTTTTGGGAGGACTGCAGAGAAAAAAATTAATCTTTACATTTGCATTATTCCAAAATTTCARAATATTGTAAGAATTTGTACTTTTTGATCAACTTTATTCTCTACCAGATTCTTTTGCTAATTTTGTTGTCTGAAAACCCAAGACGATGATCTAATTACTTCATCCACAGTGGACCAAGTTTCCCGTGCTTATTTTATTCATACAGTCAGCAACATTGTCTCAATAAGAAAATCTTGGTGGAAGTAAGATGGATTTATATGACATAGGTGTCTCAATACCTTGAAAAGAGAAAATAGAGATTGAGAATCATATTTGTAGGAATAAATTGGCTTTGCTGCTGCAGAGATGGTAGATATTTCCCCTTTCTTTCTGACACTCGGCTAGACCTTGATATAAAAAAATAATGAGCACCTTTCAGTTAAGTGTTTGAACGAAAATTTAAAGAGGAAGTGAGAAATGCTAATATGAGACTACTTAGAGCAGCCAAACTGAAAAGAAAAGAAGCTCCTCAAACCTCAAAGAGAGAGAAAAGCAGAATATAGGAGGGATGATAATTTGTCTATATAGACATAATGCATATATTTTCCCTGCTGACCATTATAAGAAAAAAAAAAAATACCTTGTGACAGAACAAAAAAGAGGTATCGGCAGCAGAAAATAAGGAAGAAAACCATGTTGAGAGACATGTACAATCCCTCCCAGAATGGCACACAGCAGTGATAATGTGCTTGGGCTCAACAAATGTCAATGAAGCCTGAAAATGACTTGTGATGGAGTTTCAGACAAAGCACAGCTCCATCAGCCATACTGAACTACCTCCTAGCTAAACTTTATGATTGCCCTCTTCCAAAATGTGTAAATACATGGATCATTCATGTATTGATAAAACTGTAAATTTTGGCACCATGATATGCTAGGTACTGCCAAAAGGGCTTATTTGGGGTTTGAAATACTCTTGTTCATGGATCAATGTTTGYTCCTGAGTAAAGCTTATTGCTTTGCAAATATACTCTGAGCATAGGCAGAAAGAGCATTCAGGAGTTAGCAATGGTCAGCATCATCCAAGTGAGTACTCTTGCATGAATTTTATCAAAATAACTAACTGGCAAGGAATCATTAAACCATGCCTCATGCCTATGGACAGATACTGCTGCCATTGATGGTTCCTGCATGTCAAGGGCTTCTGGTTCACTCTCCCTCTAATTTCCAAGCTCCTTCCAAGATTTCTGTCATATGGAAATACATATTGATTTTCTTGTTATTGATTTTACTGTTATCAGTGATAATGTGAGGTAGTGTGATGTTGTGGCATTCTGTACATCACACCTGCTAAAGGAGATTTGTAAAAGGAAATAGTTTGTGAACAGGCCTGAACTTGGTGTCCTTATTAATGTCTATGAACTTACTGAATGATCCCATACGATTTCTTGCTTTCTAAATATCAGAAAAAGGAACATTTCTGTTCTGAAATACTCACTTCTTTTGATCAGTAATGTTAATTATCCACTAGGAATACTGCTTGTCATCTGGCTGCCCACAAGTCATGCCTGATGCTCACTATTCATCTGATGCTTTTCTTAATTTTTTAAATAAATAATTATCATTTGTTTCTGATGTGAACTTGTTTTTAATAAGCTTAAGGACTGTAAGAAATGTCATTTGCTTTGTAAATATCTGTCTCTTAATTTTTGTTCGGTTTCCTCAGTGTTCTCTTCCRTCTTTGGCAAAAGCTGTTAACGATTCCCAGAGCTGTGCTGACATTGCCAATGATGGTAGCATAAAACTCCAACATGGAAATAAAAATAACACGATTCTCCCTCTGTTTTATTTCAGCTGGAAATCAGGGAGATTGTAACAGGGTAGGAAATCAATGAATGCCAAATGGTGGAAAACAATGGGACTCAGGGGGAAAATATTTTGCAGTTTAATTGTAGACATTAAGACTGAAGAGATTAAAACCATTAGGTACTGAAGAACTGAAGTCTGTGGGAGTAAAGGGCAATCAGCAACTCCCTGAGMTATTCACCATTTCTTGTAATAAGACCACAAAACAGTGCTGATGCTTTAGGCTGACCTCTTGTGCTCTGGGATAAGGCAGCTCTACCAATACAGCAGAATAAATTGAAGTAACTGTAGTTGCAGTATCAAGATTTCCTAAAGCAATTCCTTATTTTGCRGAGAAATACACTACTAATAATTTAGGATTAGGAGTAATATATGCTGAATTTTTCTCTCATTGGTGTTTTTGATGTTTTTATTTCAGAAGCACATGTTTCTCCTTTGAGCCCTCTGATGATCAGTAAATTAGATTTAGTTACAATCTGCTTGCAACAGAGAAAAAGCTAAAGATGGAAGACAGCCATCATTCTTCTAGTAAAAGAATRTACAATATATTCATGAAAAATTTTTACTTCTAAATTTCTTCAAAATTGAATTGATTTCTAAAATTACAAAAATTGTAAGACAAATTCAGACAACGCTGACCAAAAACCATAAGGATTTAAAGAATAAAAAAATAAATAACACATGTTCTACTAAAGGTTTTGCTAAAAAAAGTATAAAGTATAAATTTTCCAGGCATCTGTGCTGCCTTGAAAATGTTCACCAGAGATGACTGTAGCTACCCCTCCTAATTTTCTCCCAGGAATGACTGAGGCAGAACTCTGCCTGCTTTCCTAGATCCTGACAGAAAGCCCAGGTACTTTTTTTCTTTGTTTGTTGTAAAATGTTCAGGAATAATAAAACAGTAGAATATAGTCTGACAAAACTGAGCATTGCAGGCCATTTAAATTATTTTTTGATGGACAAAGAGGGATGTTGTACTGGTATCATCAAAAGGAAAAAAAAGACTAAACCAGAGAATAATATTTTATTGTTAGCTGTAGTTAAAAGACTTTGCAGCAGAAAGAATAATTGTTTTTATTTCTATTGCTTTCTTAAGTAAAATAGAGTATTTTCAGATGTAAAAACAAAATTACTGACATAGAATGTGTTATTGCAGTGTAATGGTGTCATGGGGAATAATAGACCTCTAGTGCATAATGTACTAAATATTTCCTAACAATCTCTTTAATTTTTACAAAATAAAAGAAGTTGCTGCATGTGAGTGAGCTGAGGTTCTTTCTATCTGCTATGAYACAGTCTTCATGAGAGAATTTTAGCTAATTTTTAGAATGCAGAAATACCTTCCAGGATCTGCATCTACATTGGTTTATTATTTGACCTTTTTTCTTTCTGAATGTTGGTTGTTTGAAGAAATTAAAATGAAATGATTAACATTTTTGATATTTAGACCCATTATGGTTGTCTATTGAAACACCTTGAAAATTTTTCCTTTTTTTTAATAATAAAATAAATGGTTCCAAACATTTTCCAATACTTTCCARATATTTTACTAATTGTTAAAATTTTTAAAGCATGACTGCATTAACAGAGGCAGTGTTGCTTTAYAATTATAACCAAAATAAATATAATACAGAAGGAAATTTTCTAATTTATAATGTTATTGTCACGAGTGCTCTCTTACATGCATTTTTAGTGTTTTTTCTTCAGTTACAGTACATTGCAGGCTGTACAACAGTGCACCTAAAGGTGGTATCAACCTGCAGAATGAATATGTTCTGACCATGTGAACCCTCTGAGACCACTGAGATCAAGAGATAGTAACCAAGAAAAAGGAACCTCAGAAGAATCAAGTGAGTTTTTATTCCTGAATTTGACAGACTTTCATGGTTCCTGGTCCATATTTCAGCTTCCTTGTGTATAAKACAGAAGAAATAGTAATTAATGAACACTATATCATTGCAATACTGCACATAATGCTGAAGTATTGTGAACTTAATTGGATAATGCATGTTCAAACACTTGAAATGAATTTGTAAATGCAGAGATAGTTATAGTGACCAGGGTGACATCAGACTGGGGACTGGCGGTTAGARGGGTTCCACAGGGCTCCATGCTCAGCCCCATGCTCTTCAACATCTTTATAAATGACTTGGAGGGAAGACTGGAAGGGACATTAAGTAAGTTTGCTGGTGAAACTAAATCTAGAGGATAGAGAGACCCTGAAAAGAGACCTCGGCAAATCAGAGGGCTGGGCAATCACCAAGTATATGAAGTTTAACAGGGGAAAATGCCCAATTTTACACCTAGGACTGGACAATCCTGGTTGTGTGCATAGGCTGGKGAATGAGAGGCTGCAGAGTGGAAAGGGACCTGAGGTCCTGGTTGATGGAAAGTTGAACCTGAGTCAGCAGTGCCCTGGCAGCCAGCAGGGCCAAGCCTGTCCTGGGGGGCAGCAGGCACAGCACCACCGGCCAGGCAAGGGAGGGGATTGTCCTGCTCTGCTTTGCACTGGAGGGGCCTCACCTCGAGTGCTGGGGGCAGTTTTGGTGCCACAATATTAAAAAAAAAAATCATCCAATGGAGAACAGTGAAGATGGTGAGGGTTGTGGAGAGGAAGCTATGCAAGGGGCTGCTGAGGTCACTTGACCTGCTCAGCCAAGAGAAGAGGAGACTGAGGGGACACCTCATGACACTCTTCAAGAATCTCATGACGGGAAGAGATGGGGCAGGTAGAGATCTCTTCACTCTCAMGACTAGTGAAAGGACTTGAGAAAATGACATTAAGTGAATTGAGAGAGGATTATGTTAGATATTAGGAGAAGRTTTTTGTCCCAGGAGGTGATCAGGCACTGGAAGAGTGTTTTTCAGGGAAGTGGTCACAGCACTAAGCTTGACAGAATTCAAGAATCATTTGGATGATGATCTCAGGCACATGGTGTGACTCCTGGATTGTCCTGTGGAGGGCCAGGAATTRGATTCAATGATCCTTTTGGTTTCCTTCCAACTCAGCATATTTTATGATTCTAAACAGAAATAAAAACTATAACACACTTCAGGAAGAGAGCACAATCCTAAGAATCAACTATGTGCGTAATCCAACAGGGAAATGTTAAATCTGGTAGTTCARTTCAGAGAGATTGGTTTCATTTGGTTTGTAATCTTGAATTTTGGTATGTCATTCACACAGTTAAACAGATAAAAGATTATCCATGAACCCATGATAATTCTTACAGGAATTACTTGAACGCATATTTCTTTTTCAGTCAGTCTTCAAGGTGTAATAGTAATTGTCTTGTAAACAAATATATATAGATACTAAAAACAGGATCATTTATATCTAGGTCACTCCTGAAACTAACATTTACAAAGCTMTCCATGTTCTAAAATATTTCAAGTGATAGCAGTTCCAGTGGTCTATTTAACCTTTCTTTCTGTTAGACCTCCATTTTTTTACCCTGAGAAAAAATCCCTTTCTCTCTTGCTATTTAATGTCATTATTGCTTCCCCTTCACAATATCTTTTACATAGTCAAAGACCATCATCATGTTTCTATACCTAATAAGCCTATTTTCTTCAACTTTAGACATAGTTTTACTTCCAGGACCTATTTCCACACTTGTTACTATTTCATGGGCTATCATGAATTGAATCAAGCTAAGGTGCTTAAAGCTGGAGTTAATATTCCAGCTGAGATATTACTGCCACTTAGAAGAGGAAATTGTGACTTCAGGGTGTTTTTTTGCAGGTAATAGTGCAGTTCTTATCTCATTAACTTAAATGAGTTTTCATCATTAGTGTGATATTTTTATTAATATATGCTGTGACTGTAATTCTGTTCACCACCCTTTTAGGATTTTCTGCAGTGCTACTGCCCAGACAGGTTCTCTACACCCTGTAGTTGTGCAGCCACTTGCATCTAATTGTGTGTAAAACTTTGTGGGTTTCATTACTAGATTACATCCTAATTTTCCACTCAGTTTCTCATATTTGCAAGTTTATTTAGATATGTACTTTTTTCCTCCAGTATTTTTGGACTTCATCAAAATTTAAATTTGCTTATGATCTTAATTATTAGAATACCAGACTTACAGAACCCTATAGGATATATTATAGCTTGAGAGCGCTGCTCTCTGGAAAACACTCTTGTCTGTTAGGTGTGTTGATATCATAACAGYTTAATTTTTCTAGATTTCTTATGAGAATCCCAGAAAGGTGGAAAAAGCTAGCTGAAATGAAGATATGTGATATCTAACACTTCCCTTCTATTCACAGAGTCTACTACTCTGTCATAGATGGAATTACTTTGGTTTAATATGATCTAGTCTTCACAGATGGCTGTTATTCTTCCTTTTATCCACCAGGTAGATAAATTTATTTTAGTCTGTGTATTCTACTACTTCTCCAGGATCTAGCGAACCTCTGGACATGAACCAACAGTTGCACTTGCATCACAATCTGGTTACTGATGTTCTTAGAAATGCCTCTGCCTGAATTAAGGTGCAAATGAGACCATATGCCAGTGACAATAGTATGGGTTATATTTGATAGTAAATATGGGAGAGAGAGAGAGAGAGAGAGAGAGAGAGAAAGAAAGAGAGAAAGAAAGAAAGAAAGAAAGAAAGAAAGAAAGAAAGAAAGAAAGAGAAAGAAGTAGAAAATAGATGTGTGGGGAGTGAGGGGCAGACAGAAAGAAAGTGACAGAAACAGAATAAAGAGAATACCGCCATTCCATGGATCCCAACAACGTTCTGTTGACCCTCTCCAGCTGGTCTTCTTCGTGAAGATCCCCCCAGAAAGCAGAGAATCCGATGGTTAATGTACGCTCAGGCTAGGCAGGAAAATCCAGGCACCGCCCTGGGCAGGGGGAGTTTGCCCTTGTCTCTTACAACAGACTCTGGGTTTGCTGCATCACGCACAGTCCTGTGGTGCACGGCTTCAGGAATGACTTGGGGGGGGGGGAGGGAGGGCACTTCAGGGGGTGACACCCCCTCAGCTGCCTCTCATGTGAATGTCCTATGGATGTGGCCTTCCTGGGGTCCCGGGGTTGGGGGTTTCATAGCTGGGCAGTTTGTGTAAGGGAGGATGTGTCACTGCCTCTAACCAGAGGTTACGCCTGAAAGCTCCTCCCTATATCCCTGTTTTGGGGGGAGGCTTTGTAAACCTGGCTTCTTCGAGCTGTGGTCTGCCCCACCCCAAACTGAGCCAGGGAAGAATCTCTGCTGACTTTGGCTTTCTTGTGGATTAATTCCTCTTCTTCAGCTTTGTTTGTATTTCCTGGTTCTGAGATGATTAAAGAATGGGTTTTCCCTTATCTAATCTTAGTGGTTTAACTTACAGTCCAAAGTCTCAGTCAGGCATCTTCAGGGAGGCATATTTGGTTGTAGCTTCTCTATACAATTTTTGTTATAATGAGCAAAACTTTTTATCAATGTTTGAGGCATGAACTTTTTCAGTCTCTGACAACTGGCAGCCAAGAAAACTAACTATATCATGGGCTGCACTAAAAGCAATGTGGCCAGCAGGTCAAGGGAGATGATTCTACCCTTCTGCTTTGCTACCATGAAATCCCACCAGGAGTAATGAACCCACCTCTGAGGCTCTCAGCATTAAAAAAATGGATCAGCTGGATCAGGTTCAGAGGAAAGCCGGAATGGTGATTAGAGGGATGGGAAATCTCTCCTAAGAAGAGAGATTGCCTATGGCGGAGGAATTGGAACTAAACGATCTTTAAGGTCTGAAGCCATTCAGTGATTCTGTGTTTCTGTRACTGATGTTAACTTGATTGGTCTACACTTTTCTGAGACCTTGAATTATCTTATTTCTAAAGACAAGTTGACTTTTTGTTTTTCCAGTACTCCATAATTTCTGCAGTACCTACTTCTGGCAGTTCAAGGATTTCACTAACAACCTATCTCAGAATAAGTACTTCATCAGCTCTCTCTAGTTTTAAGGGGAAGTCACATATGTAAATATGTCTAATGTTTCCACGCTTTGTTGTAATTGGAGTTCCTACTCTTCTGCAAAAGATGTCAGTGATTTTCTTTTAATGAAGACTGAACTAAAAAGGTATCAAATTGATTCCCTTCCCAAAGTCATTGCTTTATACTTCATAGTTCCCTTATTCTTCTACCCAGAAGTAAGACATTTAATTTCCTGGTCTTCCTCTTATAATGAGGTTTGGAATTACTTTGTTTACATATTTGAAAATGTTAAAGGTGTCATTGATTAGGAATACCCAACATAATGTTGGATTTGCAAAGCTGCAGTACAAGTCATTACATGTTTCTGATATAAAAGTAACATTAGAAGAGAAAGAAATGTAAAGTGCCGTTTGAAAATCAAGGTGACTTGAYAAGTAATTCCTTTATCTAAAGGTTCCAGTGGCATCAGAATACCTGTATGACTGTCCAGGGAATAATTATGACGGTAGCAGRGGGAAATATCATATTCCTTTACAACCTGTGTATGTAAAGGCCTCTTGGAAAACCTGCAAGTGCTCCATACCCAAATGTCTGCTGATGTCCCAGTATATTTATTGTTACAGCAATCGTGCACTTCCACTGCCTGGCACCTGTGGGCAAACATGCCCTTGAAAGCCATTCCCACCTCCACCTTGCACCACGTTTCCATATTCACTGTCTACACTGACAGGAAATCCAGTTCAGAAGGCAGCTTTGAAATGCCCTAATGCAGAATGTAGTGGTGTTCTTGTGAGCGTGTGTGTGAAAACAAATACAGTGGGCAGTGAATTGAAATTATAGATTTATTTTACTTTAAAAGTAATTATAAACAGAGGAGAACAGCATGAGAGATAGTGTGAAGCACAGAATGAAGCTGAAATTAAATGTTTTTGCTGCAGGAATTATTAGTCTGGTATGTGAGGTGACCACTAATAACTGGTGTTGCTGTTGCTAGGAGCTATCAAAAGAAATGTCACTCCTCACAGCAAGTGATGAAATTTGACATATGGCATCAAAGGATCATTAAAACTACACCTGCTGCAGAAGAGGTTGTGTCTTTTGAGAGACTTTCAAGCAGAAAAGGTTATTCCAAGAATATGAAAGGGTATGCCTTATTTTCTTTATTTCTTAATAGGTAATTAAGAAGCAGTAAAAATAGCAAAAATGGACAGAAAAAGGATACAAAAGAAGATCCAGTCTTCTTGATTTTCAATGTTTAATGGAGTAAAAGTAAGAAACTACCAAGATAATTTCTTTCTAAAGTCGAGAACACAGTTGATGACAAATCATTAATACACATGGCTGGAAAAGCTCACTATCTTTTCTCAAAGTTCAGTTCTGCATTCTACAGCTATTACCTTAATGAAACTTCTCTATTAGTTTTGATAGCATTTTAAAGTGTGAACATTGAAAATTTTGGTCAGAAGCCTGAAACAGTTTGGTATTCAGTTYGTCATGCACACATTGAACTATGTATAATAAAATTGCTGTTGACTTTAGTGGGTGTCAGCACAATTTCTGAGTCACCACTGAGTTTATACTATAGAAGAACTCTATTTCACAGCAATGAAGATTTCTGTTGTAATTATATTTGTGATTTTATTCCTGAATTAGAATGGAATTTTCATATAATTTTTTATATTTCAGCTCATACAGTTCTTATTCTTGTTTCAGACAAATAAATAAACACATAAAGACTTGTTTATTGCCTGTGCAGATTTCTCGGAAGTTATTGCTAGAAATTAATACACATAGAGAAAGGATTCAAATAAAACTTTGCTGTAAATCTGATATTTATAAAGTTTCAATGTGCATTTACTGGGATAACTGAAAACCAAAACAGCTTAAAAATATAAAAAGAAAAAGAATTAGTGTCTATGTGTATTCAGTGGTTACACAGAGCAAAACCTATGAACTATTACCAATTATATTTTTTCACTGAAATGGGTATAGTCACAAAATYATTCACATTTTTACCTTTCTCCTTTGCATTCTCCATGGACTTGTGGTCTAGGATTTTCCAAACTATATTTTATTCCTAACTCTTCCACAATCTCCTAGATAACTCAGCCACAATCTCCTAGGTACCTGTGGCCAGATCACTGCCTTTGCATTTCATTATACCAGTCTGAAAAACAGTGGCAGTGTTACTAAAAAGGTCCTAGATATTACTATTGGTGTTTCAATTTTATTCCTTTAAGCTGATGTATTTTGAATGTTTCCATGGAAAGTGTTGTATATGTTGACCTCTGTTAATATATATATTCTATAGTCACTGAGGGAAAATTCATAGATTCATAGAATCCCAGAGTATCCCAAGCTGGAAAGGACTACTGTCGGAATCCAGGACATTCCTCTGGCTGCCCTGGAGGACTAGAGACCCTGGCAGGGGACTCAGAGACCTTGGCGCTGAGGCAAAAACACCTGTGCTTTTGATTTTAGCCTATGGAAAAAACCTACCAACTTTGTATGAAGATGTACAAGCCACAAGAGTTTGAATAGAATGATAGTGAATTTATCACTGGGGGAAAATGTAGAATTTTGGGGATTTTAGAATGGGAGTTCAGGAGGCAAGATGGAGGAATCTGTGAGTGTCCTGTCTTTCTCCTTCTTCTTCTTAGTCTCTATCTTCTGCTGTGATGGTGGCACTTTTGGATTGGTTTAGAGTAGAGACAAACTGTCTAACATAGATGATAGGTATTGGAAAATTATTGTAAATAAAGTACAGGTAGTTTTTAATATAAAAAGATAACACTGCCCTGAAGGCGGTCAGTGTGCCATGAACCGACGTGCTGGACAGATCTCAGCAGGTTTAGAGAAAGGCAATATATTAGATAAGAGCAAATAAACAACCTTGAGAACTAGAGCCAAGGAATTCTGCCTTCTTCTTTGGTCTCGGGGCTGGGAAAAGGAGACTTTCTAACACCTCGGGGTCATCTCAACACCAGAGAACGCATCAGACTACAAGAATCATCAGGTCCAGCTCCCTGCTACTCACCCAAGCACAGCTTTAGATCATTTTAAAATATTTCAGTTAGTTTTCAAATAACCTTAATTATCAATTTGACAACATAAAGGAACAATCAATGCAGTGTTAGAGGGACTGTGCAGAGCAAGTAGATGTGAAAGCTGTCGTACAATATACCTGCTGAATCTCCTCTAACCAAGGCTTTAGATTCCAGTTTTTGGCACTGATTCCAACAATTCCTTTGCTTTGTTTATTTTTGTTGTTAAGTAATGTGGTCTACCTTTATCAAGATGATTCAAAATCACGATTCCTTATATATTTCTATCCACTGCCCCAAAAGTTGATATTGTTTAAGTCCATAAGAAAACCATTTATTTGCATCATTCTGCTTTCTAGCAATGAAAACAAATTTTGATCTTTTTCCATTAATTTCTTTTAAGTGCTGGAAATCAGACAGTGATATTAAAAAGGAGAAAAGGGAGGACTGGATCTTAGAACTGTTTCAGAGCCAATTTTCAGTCAATCTTTGGCTAAAACAGACAGGGATTTCTATAGCAGTCTTTCTACTATGCTTTGTTCTGCTCTTCAGGAGACCAGAGAATAATAAAAAAAAAATTTCTCAAATCTGAACAAGCTTATCAGAAATCCAAGGGGGATACAGATGATTTGGTTACAGTGGGGATAAAGGAAGTTTTTTGTTGATCTTTCTCTTTTGTAGCAGGCAAATATGGAGCTACAGAGAGTGATTTGTTAATCATACTCTTGGAGCTAATTTACAATGAAGATGTGAACTTAAAACAACATGCATTTCTGTGATGTGACTGGAATAGGAGTGATTTGCTGGCAAAAAGCCACAAAGGCTTTTTYAAATGGCTTAAGAGAATATGCTGTCTGGGTTTGAATCTAGACATCAGGGGAATAGAGTGTTAAAAGAATACATAAAATTGTAAGTGCTGCATCTATTTTACAGTATTTGCTTCAAACAGCATTATTTCAAGATCAGAATCAACTACAGCCCAAAAAATAAGCAATATTGAGCAGTTATGCTATGATTGATAAAGGCTTAGGAACACTTACTGTTTTCCAGTTTAACTAAATCAAGGACAGACCAAGACGTAAGTGACCAAATTAGAAAAGCTCTGCTAGAGATACCATGCAATTCAGGTAAAGAATGAAGATTTTTAACTCCTTTAGTCTAGCAGTTCAAAAGGGTCCCATAGTAGCAAGGCCTGTCTTTTTTAGTAATTTCTGCTTAAAAGAGAGCCACCCAGAGAAAGTGAGTGGCAAACGTGTTTTGTGGTGTTGCTTTTAATACCAAAATGCAGTGTGCCCAAAAATGCAAAACTGGGCAGAACCAGTSTAGAACTCCTCAGCACTCTGCATTGGTTTTGCAATAGATCTCTGGAACTTGTAAGGATTTACTAATGCACATTCATTCAGTGCTTTGAATAACAACTGTACCTTTGATATTAACATACATGAAAACCCCATACACATGTTTTTTGATAGAGAAATTCTTCCTCCTGCCTTCAAATGACCCCTGGTCTGAGTTAAAATTCTGAAAATTACCATATCCTCCCATTTTGAATGAATCTGCTGGTAATGAGAAGTTCTAGATTAATAGCTCAAGAAAATTGGCTTCTACAAAAATACCCCATTTAAGTTTCTTTCATTTTGCTTTTCCAATATTCCTGACTGTGATTCAAGAACAACTAATTAACTGATTAACAGCAAAACTTAGATGCATGGATTCATAAATCTATTTATTAAATCTGATGGGAATGATGCTATTCTGAAGACTATTTATTCTTACTCTAAGTCCAGTAAGTATACTAGAAGTGAATACCAGTTTATCCTCTTTGAGGGTCATGAAGTTTTAATAACTTTCCAACTAATAGTAATTGGGTTATTTTTTAAAATTATACTAGCTAAAACTAAAAAATTCAAATCCTTTAGTTGTCTCATGACCCACTCACTCTTAGCAGATGTTTTTTGTTCCTTTTTTTCTTCTTCTTGCTTTGGACAGTTGGTTCATCTTATTCATACCTTTTTTGCTGGTAATCTTCCTCTCACTCAACTACATGATTATGTTTGTTTATGCATGTTATATTTTTTTATACATGTTATATACATTTATGCAGATTCTTTGATTCAGCTGAATACTGGGATTTGCAAAGGAAGTGTTTCAGTATATTATATTCCAAAGGACACAACATTTTAAAAAAAAAATTTGCAATTTAAATGGGTTTCCCATACAGAGAAGATTTTATGCAAGTTTGTTTTTCAGGGTAGTTGTGATGTAGAGAAATTATATACTTAGAACAGTAACTTTTATCTTCTCTGTCTAACACCATTTTTAAATTGCCATGAAAGGGAAGAAAGAAAAATACTTTGGAGAATTAAATTTAACTTTTACTGTAAGTAACTACAAAGAGAAAGATTGATTTTAAACCTAAAATACTGGTCTAATTTTCTTACCAGTATGGGCTTAGATAGTCACCTGTTTTTTGGTTGTGAGGTTATTTTAAATGCAGCTTAGATTGGCGCTATCATTTTCGAGCTGCTGGTTTCAATTGCATCTGGAAGTCGCTGGAAGCCTGGAAATGCAAGAGGGATAAATGCAGGAAATGGTGTGTAAAATTCTAAAATGGGTAGTAGCCTTTTATTCCACACACATAGGTATTAATGTCTGCAATGGAAGTTCTTCAATAACTTGTCTCCAGCAGTAAATTATGTATACTTCTCTGAGATACACTAAATTCCATTTCTCGCATTATGGCYATAATCAGGGCACTGGATTTCAGTTCTTTTCATCACAAGTTTTGTCTCTCAGTGGTTGATAGAGTAATGGGTCTCATTAAGTTTAGATTACACCTATCTGTATTAAAGTACCTTTAGCTCTTTCCAGAAATATCTGCAATGGAGTCACATGGGAAAAACACTAATCAGTAACACAGATTTTCCTGGTTTCGTAGACTGYTACATCCATCAAACTATCAATTTTGAATGTTATGTTTGTTCATCACATAGAGCTCACAGTCTCATGATTAATCTGCACTAAAAGAAAGAAAGGCGACCAGTCAACAAAGTGTAACACTCTCTTGACAGATGTGTTCAGTGTTTCATGTCCTGACCCCAGTTCTGAAGTGGAATCATGATGATTCTTCATTGTGCTAAAGAAAAAGTAATTTTTTTATAGATGAAAAGAAAAAAAGAACCCTAGGATCTGAAGATCAGAGTTAATATTTATTTTGRCAAATYTCATTTTCCRTTGGATAGTAAACCTACGTTTTGTTTTGAGTTTTTCTTCTTATATCTTGATAGTTTCTATTCTTGTTCTTTATAGTATCTCTATTTTGCTTGTTAATTGCAGACYAGTTACAGTTGTATTTTCTGAATGATCACTTGAAAACTCCTCAGCAGATGCATGGATATGAAAGAGCTTTCCATCTTATAGGAATTCCATATACAACAGGAGAAAATATTTGCTTTTTTTGTCCATGGTACCTAAACACAGTGAATTAATGATCTAAAAACATAGTTTCCTTTGYTCTCCATTGCAGCTTTCGGTTACAAGTTCATAATAAAGATTATGTCTACTCTGACTATGGTGTTACTATGGAGACTTCATGACATTTCTTAAATCTTCATTATTATATCCCACTACTTCCTCATCACACTAGCAAATACTTGCCAATATATTTTTTAAAAATATGCARTGAAAATTTAGGTGCCTAACCATACACATATTAGTGTTAAATGAAAAAATTAAAGGCACCAAAGATCTAAATTTAAAATACACCATATGAACTGTCAGTAATAGTGTATTATTGGATTTTTCATACACAATGGCTTATTTATATTAAGTTTTGGTGTGTTTTTTTTTCCAAGTTTCAGGAAATTTTTCAGCCATTTCATAATTTTACCTTCTAGAATGGTCTGCATGTTTTTCATCTGACACTCTTCAGATTTTTTTTTCCTAAGATTATTTGAGATTATTACTMTGCTGTACTGAACACATGCAGCCAAATTAATTTTATGCAGTTTTCGCAATATCCCAAACTACAATGTTTGATTAGAGCATTAGCTCAGGCTGCGAACATAAACCCTAGTCTTTACTGCTATCTGAATGAGATGAGCTAGAAGTGCTGTTTCAAAGTACTATACCAGGTAAATTGATTGGTATCTGCCAGGGAGAATATCAGCTTCTATCTTTCAGAATATTTAACATGGTTATCTCAAAAGCATAAAGACACAAATTTATCTACTTTAAAGCAGTTTCTCCATCTGGCTACAACTTGATTGCATGTTTCAAAATGGCAGTACTTTTTAATATGTTAGTAGGGAGTGTAAGTGATGCCACAGCTGGTAATGACAACTTCACGTAGTTCGGCCGTTTAACTTATACCATGCTAAATAGCTTAGTGCTTTAAGACAGCCTACTTTAGAAACAAAGAAGAAGTGTAATTAAACTCTAATATGAAACTTCTGTGGTTTAAATTCACCATTCAAAGCTACTTTCAGTTTGAGTGTGACTTAGCTCATGCTTGAACTTTTTTCTTACCTTTTGAAATGTGTTCCATTTGAAAATTTCCCAAGTAAGCAAAGAACTTGATATTAGAAGAAACAGAGACGAGCTCTTTTCAAATTATAGCAATTAGTGAATTTCTAGCAGTTGATAGTTCTCTGYGTTATCAACAATCCCTTCTCCTTTCCTCCCTTTCCACGCTTCAAATTATGGATATAGCTTTGATTTTCACCTGAACCCATTTTGACAGATTTTAAATGTTATATGTGCTAAGTTGCAACTGTACTTCTATCCTCAAATGGCGAGCAAGACATGCTTTCCATGTACTGTCATATTCTGTGAAATATGTTACCCTTCAGCAGAATTATTCTCTGTTTCCTTTATTGATACATCATATCAGCTGTATATAGCCTTGCACTGTTTAATTTTTCCCAGCTGCATTATTGAAACTGTAAGCCACTACAATGTCTACAGCAATATAATATTTAATGCTTCCCTTGTATATTTTCTGGTGATTTTGAAACTCTCTTTTCCTTTGCTTCATATCTAAACCTCAGAGTTAATTTTCAGTCATCAATGAATACAAAACAGCAGCAAGTAGTCCTGAAAAGGTAGAAGTACCATTGCAAAGCATTGATGGCACCATTTTTTGGTATTTTATCATTGTTGCAAAAAACATTAATAAGACTGAATAATAACTGTGTTCCTGGCACTAATGACCATTGAATTTCCGGATCTATCTCATTTGATTTGCTTTGTTGAAAGTTCCAACATCTTCACATATTCTTGGAAGCACTCTTAGGCAAAGTGCTCACCTGGTCATCCTTCTGAGCTAGTCAAGATACAAAGTATTATTTAAAGGTCTATTTGTGTCTGAGTAAGATTCTGATTTAACATTTTATCTCATGACATTTAAAACAATAGTTACTTTAATATTTTCATGACTTAAAGAATGTGATCTTTTTTTWAAATACTTGAAACATCGCTATGTATAACCTTGCTCTGTGTACAGTTTAGTGCCTTAGCACAGGAAAGCTTGGTGACATGGTTGTTGTCAAGTAAAGCTGAGGAAAGAAAAACTGTTTCTTGAGCTACTTATTTTGATTTCTAATGATAAGAGCAGGTGACTTTATTCATTGTCAGAAGRACCAAGACTTCTACAGTTAGGAAAAAAATCAAAGAATATTTCTGTTAGTATTTTTTTAAAGATTCTGTAGCTAAGACTGTTTTGTCATAGGCTCTCATCACAGTGTATTTTCATTTATATGCAAAGAGAAGAGGTGACAATTTTCAATTTAATCCTATATACTATGGATTAAAAGGAAATTCTTATGGACTAGAGACATTTCTTTGTCATTTCTTTATCTCAGAAGATAAAATGAGGATAGATAATTACCTCAGAGTGTGAATAGTTGTTCTTCAGAAATGGCTGTACTTCAGAAAGGTTGATAATTCTGGAATAAGGCAGTGGTTTGGTTGCACTGCACTCTGTAGAATCATAAAGAATTTTCTAGCTGTTAGATAAGACATTATTGCACAACACTTTTAGAAATAATTTAATACACTTTATAATGCATTTTATTTTTCTGAATGCTAGTACTTATTAAAGAACTTCTGCAGTACTCTACAGAAATTAGAATGAAGATCARTTTTACTAATATTAAAATGTTCCAACAAAATGCCATATTCGTCAGTATCAAAGAGCATCCCACTGTTAATACTACATTCATAGAAATCTGCAAAATTCTTTTCTATGTATGAATATACATACCACATTTATGATGGTTATGCTTTTCTCTGAGGCACCTCTAAGTGGCTTTCTGCCTTAACTTTTTATCCACCAAACACTACCATTCTTGAATGAATGCCAGCTTTGTCTAAGTAGTACTATGGTCACTTTGTTCTTTTGATTTTATCTGAGAGGTGCGCATCCAGTTTTTCCTTCAGATAATTTTTCTTTTTCTTTCTGAAAACTTAACTTCATTAAGGCAGAAATACTACAGAGTAAACACCACTGGTTTGACAATAAGTAAGCTGTAGAAAATAAAGCATGGATTTAAGTTAATAAGAACTTTGACTTTCATACATTAATAAACATTTTAAATGAGGAAAAGAGACTCAAAATACAATAAGAAGGAGATTTCTTATTTTTTTTCAGGTGTAAGCTCTTTCTGATTGGATTGGAAAACAATAAGGAATAGATTTGCAATGAAAGTCTCAATGGAGAGGTAAATGTGATGGTTGGTGGCATCTCAGATACCTGGGAAAAGCTTAAACCTATATCTAGATTTAGAGTGGAAATTTCATGTATCCTTGAACACACTTTGGTTTTCCTTCATTCAAAACTTCCATTAAAATAAATGAAAATAATAYGTTTCTAGAAGTGAACAGGATATGATTGGCAACACAGCAACTGAAGGCAGGGTTATTTAATTATTAAATTGCAGCTGCTGAGAACACTTTAAAACTGAATTTTATGAGTTATGAAAGAAATAATTGTAATTCAAAATCAATAAAATAAATTTCTGAGATTAAAAGGAAGCATATAGGGCTGCAAGTGTCATTAGGTGCTCTTGAAAAAATCAAGTCTTTGTTAATGTAGAGATGTACAAATACAACATGCAAGCAGCAGGTCAAGAGGTAGTTTCAGTAGCTACTGTCAATTACTTTAGTTTCAAGGTAGATTGACTTCTCTGATTTTACCTGCTTTTCACAAAACCAAAGTTAGTACTTTCCAAATAATGGAAATTTCCTCCCACTAAAAGCTGTGTAAAATATTGTAAAATCTTCCAAGGAAAAACCTGTATGTGGAAGCTCTCAACATCTGAAATAGAATTCTTGAATCTGTTAGCTGTTTATGAGGAAAATTTCTTTCATTTTGGCTTTATCATGCAAAACCAAGTAGGTACCAGGGGGATGAACGCTGAAGTGYTCAGCCAGTCACCACTTCTTCCACTACCCCTCATGCTGAATAGTAAACTAAAGAGATGAGTGCCTCGGGTCCCTGTATTTTTTAGGGTTTGGCATCAGAATAGATCTAGGTACTGAATGATCCCTTGGGACCCTGACCTCCAGCCTTAACAACTTGACCTCCAGCCCTTGCTGTCATATGTTTAATATGGAAACTGATCTTCAGAAAGCAAACATGAAACAATTGTTTTAAGTTTCCAACTGGAAAACATCAGTTGTACCAAAGTGGTAGTGTCTACCAGGAATAATTTCACCTGAAATTTCTTATACAGCTAGAGCCACCACTTCTTTCAGGCTCGATATATCTGTCCATAGAGAAAGTAAAAGATATTTATTTTTAAAATTAAATCATAAAGATTTAAGTCAACTATATATYTCTCTGGCAGTCCAGCTTCTCCATATTTCATGAAGTATTTTTCTTCTGGAAGTGAAAGTTAAGAAACTTCTCTTACTTCAATGTATAAAAGGCATCATGCAAAGTGAAAATAACGTTAAAAAGTCTGTGAGGTCAGAACTCCATTCAGTAAAAAAATACTGAAATGAGATCATTCAGGGAGACTGAATCAGAAGCAACTGCTTTGTCAAGCTGCAGCTGATTTGTACTCATTTTTATCTGGTAAATTCCATATGAATAAACAAATTATGGCTGAACTCAAGACTCAAGGTGACTCATTTTTTCCCTCTTTACAAATAAAATATCAGGTATTTGGAGGGGAAAAAGGAACACTAGGAAGGATAATACAGTGTTTATTTCTAGACGCAGAAACTCATATCATATTGTTGATTAAAACACAGGACCASTTATTAATAAGACTATTTCAAAGTGAAGGTCAGAGATAGCCTAAGCAAAAAATTAAAATCCCAGATTAAAATGTTAATGTTCTATCTGAAATGCAAAGAAAGAAATGTACTCTTATTTAGTGACATTTCCCAAATTCCAGCAAAGATTACTACATTAATCTGTTATGCATTTTCATTAATCTGAAACAGAGACAAATCTTTAGGGACAGRGTTTGAACATTCTGAACCCTTGAACTTCTGCAAACTAGAGCAAGTTAGACACAGCTTTTTAAACAATATTTGTGACTATTTTCTTTCAGTTAAATAGACCAAGACATACAAAATGGTCAAATATTAGTTATAGTTTCCTAACATCACTGAAAACTAAGATTCATTATTGAGGCTGAAATTGTGGAAATTACGCCCGTGAATTCAAAAATGGCAGAATAAAGCAATACCCCATATGCCATATAATCATAATATCTCTAAGGTCATCTCAGATTTTGTGCTTGTGATCAAGTTCAGACAACTTCTGTTTTCTAAACACAAGGTGACAATAGTTATTGCGTAGCATGTAGTTTTGTCTGTAAATGGTAACACCTCCGTCAGTGATCGCGCCTGGACATTTTCTTTACACTATCAATCCATTTGCAATACTGTCGGCATGGAAATAGATATGAATATGTTTTGGTGCTTCTAATATCCTTGTGTGTGCATTTGGTAGACTGTGTGTTTTATATGTGTACAATAGGTATAAATAGTGCTGATAATTTGGCAAAGTGCGGTGTACATCTGCTTTCCAGCTGGTTCAGCTATTTTCCACCAATTTTTTAAACATCCTCCTTTCTCTGGGACTGCGACTTAGTTTGTATGAGTTACTATGTTAGTTGGGGTCTCTACAATTCACTGGATGTCCTCTGTAGAAATTGGATGGTAAAAAGGATCTTCTGTGGTTGGTCTGGTTTGGGGAAGGGGTTCCTAGGAAACCAGGAGATAAGACTTAAAGATCCTTACAGCCTCAGAAAATCTRTCCAATGTCAGTTTCTACAAATGTGCACCAGAAGACTTGTAAGTTTTACCAAGGATTTTTAACATTTTCATTGACCTTTGTTTTCCTTCTAATTCAAATCTGAAAGCAAAATCTGGAGAGCTAGACTCTGGAAAAGGAAATATCAAGGATGAGGAAGACTGCTGTAGGCAAAAGAAAAGGGATGTCAAATGCCTTCAACCAAAAAGTCTGATGAAGGTTCAGCTCAAAGACGTGTCAAATTGCACCATTGCATCTATCCCATTCTCTAGCACTGCCTTTATTGGTGGCATTTCAGTATTGCTATGGGTTTTTTTCTCATTATTTTACCATATAACATAAAATATATGCGTTCCTTCCATCATGTCCCTGAAGAACCGCCATCCTTGCTTTTCCCAATCCTTGATTTCACAGCCTCACCCACATCCCAATCCTCYTCCGACCCTGACCACAACACTGCGCAGTATTGCAGCTCCCTAGGGTGGCAGCTCTTGGCACAGTAACATCCCACCTGGGCTGGTATCCAGCTACCCCCAGTCCTGCCCTGCCTGGCCATGGGGCCACCCACACACTGCTTTCCCAGCCTGGCCTTAGCCCATTCGAGCTCCCAGGGAGATTTCTAGGGCTGAGTCTGTCCCTGGTGCCCCTTGCTGCCAGATCCTGGCTGGCRCTGTGGGACAGGCTCTGGCTGCCAGTTCGTGCCCTGACAGAGTCATGGGGAGCTCTTGCTGCTACTGGTGCCCTGGCCCCCTGGGAGCCACCTGCTCTTGCTGCTTCCTGACACCCACCACTTTCAGTCCCTAGCATAAGTTTGTGAAGCCATCCTTAGCAAGAAAAAATAACCACTAATAAAGCTCCCCTGCAACAGACTGTTATTGTGCTGAGATACACATAAGGAGACTTTCAGAGTTAAAAATGGTAGCATGAATCTCAAATAGGCCTAAGCTGAACCACTTCATACCTGTGTTGCACGAAAAGAGGCTCCTAAGAGTCCAGTCGCTGTTGTGTCAAAGGGCATTTCSATGGTTTTACCTTTATATTCACTCCTCAGAGAGTCCTAAACTTCTTAGCCCGGCAACCTGTGCCAGCTGGGGAGGGATGTGTCCACATCTTTAAGGAGAGGTGCTGCAATGTGTTTCCATATTCATCAGCATCAACCTACTACTTATTTTATTTACTGTATTCAAGAGGCCCAAGATATCATTCTTCCCAAAGAAAACAAACAACTGTCTCTTAAGTGAACTAGCGAAGGCCAAGGCATTCTATTATCCAAAGCAAATACACTTTGAAAAAAAGACATGGTCCGACAAAAATACAGGAAATAAAAGATGCAGATTTCTAAACAAAGTAGCCTGACTGAACAAACCAACCTGACTAAGCAGATACATAATGCATAAGCTAAAACTTAAGTAATAAGTAAGAGAAGGGCAGAAAAAGTCAGTCTGAGCTTGCCTGTTCTCATTATCTACTTTTATGCTAGTTTAAAGATTTCTGAACAAAAAAGAGAAATGTGAAAACTTTGTAGTTCCAGACAAAATAATGGTACCTATTTTTCATTAAGATGCATCCTTTCTTGATAAGGTCACACTCCCCTTTTCCTCCTTGTGTTTCAAGATTTCTTTCATCTCCCTGCTGAATTTATGATAACAATTAAGAGAAATACTGAAATCCTGGCACTTTTTTTTCACATTTCTTAGAATCTTTTCTGCTCCAGTCAYTGAAACTAGCGTCATCATTGCTGGTTGCATTTAAGAGAGCTAAGTCACGAAGTATTTATGACTTAATAAACATAAGACAGAGCTTTTTCATTCCACAAAGAATTACATAGCATATCTAAAGCCTTTTGTCAAAGTAAATTACTTTCTAGATAAATTACTTCCTCTCTAATTAAGTCTTTCATAAKACAAAAAAAAAAAAGCCTAAAAGATGGCTTATCCAGCTTTGCATCCTGTGTTCTAGGCCTCCATTTAGAACCCCTTTGAAAATTCAAGAATGGTTTCTGGCTCTTACACAAATCCATTTTAGGACCCAAAAAAAGTGTGCAATATCCAATACATATTGCACACATTTTGTGGGTCCCAAACAGTCTACAAAAAAAAAAATATTGCTGCTACATTTCCATTTGATTTTTTCTAGGTTGATTTCTTTGAATTCTTTGAGAGCCTGTCTTGATTGAAAATTTATGGGTGGCAGTAACACTAATCTACGAGCAGAGAAAAGAGGAGRGGGAATTCTGATTTCTCCATGTTTTAATTTCTCTCAGTCTTCTCATCTATTCAGCACAAAAGGAAGCGGAGCTTACTTTTAAAGTCCATTATCATTCAGATTGCATACAGTTAAAAAGTAAAATAATCTTTTATTATTCTTTCCTCAGCATGCTGCTACAAGGACATAGTTTAGTCCAAAATACTGTTGATGCTGAGTTTTGTGCTGAATGAGACTCTTAGGAGTAATTTGTATTCCAATAGGTACGCAATTTTATTACTGTTACATTTAACATACAGTTATTGCTACTGTAYGTGGAACTCTATAGCTTCAGGAACTAATTCAGTGAGACCTCAACTCGAACTGAGACATTACTAATTGCAAATTAATKAAGTTATTGAAGGACCTGCTGTGTAATGTTGATGCGAGACTGAGCTGTCACTTTTGTGAAAAAATTAAAGGTCTTGTAAAACTGCAGAATTTTATAACAAATTAAATGAGGGATTCAGAAAAGAGAATGCTAAGGTTTTAAGCTGATATTGTTTTGGTTATAATYTAGTTGCAATGCAATTTTATATTAGCTTCACTTTAAAACCTAGTTCTATAGAGATAGTGTGGGCTGTTATAATGCAGTACTGCCAGTCTATATCTCAAACAAAATCTTGGTATGTTTGTTGAGAATTATTCAGGTGTTTGGTTCATATGCAATCATTCTTCAGCCTTATACAGGGGAAAATTGCTTCAGAGAAATGAATGAAAGAATTGTCAGTAATTTTATCTGGCCCAAGATTTCTTTAGAACTTTTAGAACCCTTTTTTTGCAGTTAATTCTGTAAGTAAAAAATTAAAACTTTAATTTTTTGGCAGCACAAAAAAAATCTAGTAGATTTCTGGGAGGATATATTTTAATTTAGGAAACTATAAATCATGATTATATGACTTTTAATAATATATATCCAACTGTAAATTTTTCTGAATATACTAAAAGGCATTTTAGGTATTAAAGATGTGTGAGCAATTGTCTCATTGGTTGGGTCCAAAGAGTTGTTTTAAATGGTATTACATCAATCTGGTGTCTTATCGTCAGTGTGGCTCTTCTGGGATCCATCTTAGAGCTGGTGCACTTCAACATATTCAGAAATGATTGGATGCAGGACTTGATGATGCTAAATTGTGAAGGTAATTTTTAAATAGAAAAAAAAGAGAAGATAAAGAAAGAAGGAAAACGAAACAATGAAAGCATTAAAGTGGAACAGGCAAAGAAATAAAACTTYCAAGCTTCTTTTTTTCATGGTACTGAAATGCAATTCTACCCTTTGTCTTTTTCTGAGTCATATTTAAGATCACTTCTGCAAGTGCAGCTCTGAAAAACATCTCTTAAATAAAAAACCTGTAGTCACACTACATATTGACTGTATTTMATTTTCACTATTCTGTATTGCAAAAGACATTTGTATGAAGACCTTTCTTTGTTTCTGAAAAATTAATATGCTTTAGCRTCTTTCTCTCACCTGAAATAATAATCCTTCCTTTGTGACCTCACTTTTCATTGTTGTGCTATGACTGATACCACAATCTGAGATTCTGGCTTCAGGTGGGAATAAGCAGTAGAAAGAGAAGGAATAATACAGAACAAAAAGACTTAGAGTTTTCATCATCTTAGAATATTGTCAAGCACAATATGTAGAAATGAGATTTTACGCTGAACCAGGATAACCTCAAGAAATTACAGGAGCACTTTACTTGCATCTTTAATTTACATCTATAATGTAAATCTGTATTTCAGATTCATACTCAGCAATTCAGATGCTGCACAAGATGCCATTTGGTATTATCAATTTCAATAAATAATGTCCCRATTCTAATATTCTTTATAGTACTTCACCTATTTAACATCTGTTACTTTAAGCAGCCTGTAGAAAATCCAGTGCAAAGGAACAATTCTCTAGTGATTTGCAATCTCCAGCATAATACACTTTAATAGACAGATAATGCTCACTGTCTCATCACAATTAATCACTAAAAGCATCATCTTTTACAGCTGTCAGGTTTGAGATCTTACCTCTACACTGCTATTAGATCAATAAAAAACAATGAGTCATTCARGCACATGTAGTAGGGTAATGTGAGGGAAAGGCTGAGAAGAATTCATTCAGTTGTAGAAAATTATCCAGTAAAATACAATGTACTGAAATTAGACTTTCTCTAACTTTGAATGCCATTTTATGTAGTTTATTTTACGTGCTTCAGCTTCATTTGATTATATAAAGGAGATAACAATTTTGAAATCTCTAAGCTTCAGATATTAACAAGTGTAAAGCTGTGTATTTATTTATAATAATAAAATATAGTATAATTATTGTAGACAAGTTATCAATTCTTCATAATTAATGCATATTTATATTTTAAAAATCCATAACTTATATAAAATATACATAGTGTACATTAACTGCAGGTATCTAAYTGTCTAAATCTATATCTATGAACATCTTCATGTGCTGAGTTCTCCTTGGATGTTCATACACTTTTCCTTACATATGACCTTTCTTCATGATATGCTAATATAGCTCAATTATGCTTAGTCCCTTAAGAATGGGAATCTTCCCACTGAATAGATTTTAGTTCTTCAAGAATCAGTATGATTGAGAAAATATATCTAACTATGTGAGTTCTCCAGAATTGTTATATAAGGGAAACTTGAATAGGTAAAATAATGTGAGTTGCGAAAAAAAAAANAAAAAAAAAAAAAACCCAAACAACCACCACCACCACCACCACCAAAAAAACCCAACCAAAAAACATCACAAAAAATTCCACAAAACCCCAAAAAAACCCTCCCTTCCAGAAAATAAAAAATTTGTGATTATAACACATCAATGAYAGGTACAAAATTTTTTCTTACTATGAGTAGGAGTATGTCAGAAAATGTCCTCAAACCATTAATGGTCAGCAAACAAAATGGATCTTAACAGAGGAAAGCAATTTATTTAGGTCACACACACATGTTTCTGTAGATATTTTTATCAAGAATCATAAGTTGGAGCAGTAAAGATCAGAGATAATAAAGGGTCAAAGACAATAAAGCAAAGCAGATCTTCCTGAAGCCACATGGTCATTGAACCAATGTGTTTTCGCATTCAAGTCTACACAGTTACAGTGAATAAACACAGACTCCTTATATACAAACAAAAAAAACCTTCCTGCCTCATTTATTTCTTATATTCTCTGTTGACTGTCCCACAAGGGCAAAAAAAATCCCAATTGTTAGGAAATAAACAGTAAATCAACACAAGCACTGCAGATATTTACATCTTGTTGAGACTGAATTACTTTGCCAGCACCAAATTCTACATCTTCTCCAACTATGGTAAGATGGAAGGAGATTGTGTTAAACGGGAAAAAAAATAAAGTGATTATTTAACATAGATAATACAAACCAGAATGCAGGAGGTTTTCTCAAGCTATTTTGTTTCCCTAGGGAAAAAAAAAAAAGGTAAAAGAGTGTTACTTTCAAATTCCACTTTTTTCACTGCTCCATATGGTTTGTTTTCAAACAAGGAAAAACTCAGTACGAAAACTGAATTGTATCCAAAATTCAGTTCACGTGTATCTGCATAAGTAGATATCTTGATTTTCTTACTTTGTTTTGAAATACAGGACATAGTCATACAACAAATTTAGGTGTTCTCTGCTTTGTTGGTAGTGTATGGATGCCTTTTGAGAAGACCACCAATGATGGTGAAAATTTACTCTGTGACCTTCTATTAAAAACTACTTTAATAACAATATSTTTCCATAAGGCTAGGAAAAAGAAAAAATTGAATTCATCAGAAGTTATTATTCTCTTTTCTGCAAGCSATATCTGAATAAAATAAGCACCTTATCACAGATGGCATTTTAACAAGGAAGATATTAGTTACGTCACACAAATAGACAGATCTTGGTATTTTAGTTCTGTTACAGAAACAATAATAAATAAAGTACCTAATCAGCTCTAAACTAAGGTTAGAAGTAAAACATATTTCATCATGGAACAGTAAATTCTTTTGGATTWTTGCATCCCAAGACTACTTTGCGCTGTTCACTGCATTTCTGAATGACTGGGAGGGCTCACCATGTCTATATTACTACAGAGTAGTAATAAAGGTGGAAACTGGTAGCATTATCACTGATTCAAAATTAAGCAAATGGTGCCAGCTCAAAGGCCAAACCAATTTTGGCCAAAGGACTRGGCTTGTTTTAGATAGGTTCACTACTATATTGTAAGCTGGTTAACYGTGGCATGAGATATAACTGAGTTTATGCTTTCCATGGAAACTCTGTCTAAAGTGTCACGGAGTGAGTTCTCTATGTACTGATTTATAGCCAAAATTTCTGATAATGACTAATGATGATGAAGTGTGGCTTTCTCTATTGCCCAGAAAGTAAACCCACTCAATACTCAGAATTCATAGCTTCCAATTAAAAAGCAAACAGATACCAGTCCTTGGTTTGTAAGAATTTGTAGTTAAATTTTAATTGAATTCACTAGGAAGGCATAATATTTTTATATCATAACCCAGATTTTTGTCCTGAAGTTGAACAGTTAAGTCAATTTGCTAGAGGACAGCACAGAATGCCGTTGTTATTCCTACCTTGCACTCAAAGACGGACTTTGCAGTGAGAAAGACATCACTAAAATAGTCGATCAGTACAGCTTTTTTTCTCTTGTTCTTTTGGGGACCATACAGCTGAAATTCGAGTCCTTTGAACCTATCTCTGCTTTGTAGCAAAGGAAATTTAACCCTCTGCTCTTATGCCAGAAAAATACGGATGTGGAAAGCCCAGAAAAATATTCTTTAACTCAAAGTAGGTATTCAGAGGAAATTTTTACTCTCTTTCTGTAAGGAATTTGACCAGTCTTTACGTGCAGTCTCCACCKAAATAAACTATTATCTATTAATTGTTTATTTTCTATGATTTTCAAGAAAYTATAACATGCCATTTAAACAACCACTCCCCCCAACTATAATCTCACTGAAAAAATCATCTTTTATGGAAATACACTGATTTCAAATTTTATTTGAAGCACTGGCTCCATCTTAGGAGGGGATTTATTCCTCTATAAAATTCCTCTATAAAATTTTTCCTTTGAAGGAAAAATTGACCTGATATAACATGAGAGATTCAAACTTCAAGAGACATTCAACAYTCAAATTCCAAGATTTGCCCTTAACTGCCTCCTCTGCCACACCATCTTTGGATAAGTTGTTAAAATTGATGGAATATGTAAGACCATCATAAACCAGAAAGTATTACCCTCTGTGTAAACACTGTTGTGGACAAAGAACTTTAGGTCAGAAATCTGGTACCAGTGTTTCCAATATGTTTACTGAGAAAAATGTATTTTTCTGTGGCCTAACTAACTGGTGTCCACATTGCAGGAAGGTGTGCACAGCAACAGTTTATGCAGGGCAATGGGTCAGACAAGAATCTGTCCAATAAACATCCAGAAAAAATCTAATTCCTTGGCACCTTGGACAGTCTCATGTATAATAAAGTCAAATGAAGTCTAAATAACAGGGTGGTTAAAATATATGTCAATTACTAGAGACAACTGGAATTATATARCTTACTGATTTCCTGGATAAACTTAAGTTAGTTAATTTTTTAAATGCCTATAAATAGTAAAACCAGATGACTGTTGTGGACTTCAACCTTTTTTATAACAAGGTAATAAGCTTATTAAAAAAAAAAAACAAAAAAACACAACACTATTATAACTAGTACCTTAAAACTTCTCTGAATAAGTCATAAAAATATATCCTTCAAAYGATCAAGTTGTTGATAATACTTGATTTAAAATTCTAATGATTCACCCATTATAACAAGATAACAAGGATTTTTTATGCAATAAATTCTCCTTCACACTGTCCCATTTCCTATATTAGTGTTTTCTTCGATTTCCCAGACTCTATTCAACTGTATGATGAGTTTACTCTGAATTTTAGGAGGTGGAGGTGGAGGAAGTTTCTTCCATGCCTACCAGAAAAAACCCTGTTATTTTTGGAAGCCAAAACCTATGTTTTTTAATTGCCCTTCAGAAAACAATTGTTGCTTACTCCAAATGTTGCCCCATTCAAGAAGAATACTCATTTAACACCATATTTTCTTTTTATCAATTATTGTTTCTTATAATAATAATAACAAGAACAAAAAGTATTATTATTTCCTCTCATTGTATTAATTGGGCTTGGGTGAGAATGGAGGATCAGATACCTTAGACAAATTATAGTACGTACTGTCAAATGACAGTAGAGGTGGTAATTATGTGTGTGTCTAAGCTTTTGGGACTCACAAATTGCTTCTTAAGCACTGAGGAATTAAGTACCCTCTTTATGGGTGTAAATGAGCATGATTACTTCTCTTACATTCTGACTGGTAATCACTTCTGATCTTATTGCAATTTTACTGAAATCACTATTTTCAGTAATACTTATGACACTAAGCTTGCTTTTCATCATACAGAAGTTTCCCTAAGAAAAAGCAAAACAAGACTGTATTCTGTTTTTCCACCAGAATTAATGAAATTACAGTAAAATCCTTGAGCATTAAGCACTTATCCAAAGGTATTTTTGTTAAGGAATGGGTGAATAATAACAATTTTTTTCCAAGATCATTAGTTTACATAGAAGACAAAAAAGATTAAGAGAMAATTAAGTTAGCTAATTTAATGATTATACAATAAGAGACTAAAAGAAATTACTTCAAATTAGAAATCTAATTTTTTTATTGTTTCTGGTTTACATACTCCAGGTCATTTTAGGCATGTCATAATTTTCATTTTTGCAAGTACAGTTTGAGACAAAATGAAAAGAAAAAAACTTTACTAAACAGGAAATGTTTAGTGAGCCTAGTGCCTAGCTAACTACTTTGATATTTGCAGATCTTGAGGATTTTTAACAATACAGTTAGCTAATTTTGTAATATCAATCAGGGTTGTAAACCATACTACATATGGGGATCTTTAGAACCTTTTAATTCTGCCAAAGTTTTTCCAGGCCTTTTTGAAAATTATTTTTTGCATTTCTTTGAAATTCACTGGACTGTATTCCTGTATACAGCCCCTAAGGAGCCTTCTGTTTTGATTGCACTTTTAATAATCTGTTTCCATGACAGAATATTTTTCTTTTTTGTTCTCTAGTATGAAATCCATTTAAATTGCAAATAATACCCTGATATACTCAGGTTGTTTTCTTGTTGGCTGTAACTTCATATACCTGGTATAGTGTGGTATAAAACCAGGAAAACTGTAGTTCTGATAATTTTTCACTATTTCCATCACTGGTTTAGATGGTTGAGTTGGACTAAGTTATTTAGTAATGTCATCAGAAAATATGAATCACATGAAAGCAAAAGCTTTCTTTAGGCATCTCTATATATATTTACTACATTCAATGATGAATATTAGCTGCTTTATTAAAGATTAGCCAGAAAGTAGGTACTATCAAATTTCTCTACTTTCTAAATGTCTGTGAATTAATTATTTTTATCCATATTTCCTTCTGCCTTTTTCCTTTTATCCTCTCTCCTCACTTCCTTTGCACCCTGTTTCAATGTCTTTTTCCTTTTCTTTTGTTCTTTCCATTTAGACGTTTCTGCCTGCATATCTCTCCCTGTGTTGCATTCCTCAAAATAATTGTTTCTAAAAAAATGTCTAACTTTTTTAACCTAAAATGGGCATAATTCATGCCAACCATGTCTTCTCTTTCTCTTCCTGAAAAGTAATAGTTTTATGTCTCTGTTTTGTCTCTTCAGATCCTAAACTTTTTGGAATAGGGCCCATCTTCTAAACAATAAGAGAGTACTCAATGGTGTATTGATCCCAGCAGGAGCCTTTAGACACTAAAAAATATAAACAATTACAAAACATTGCCACATGCCTGATCTCCAGCAGCTGTGAGCTCTGTAACAAGAGTGTGATGCTCCTGCTCTCCCACTTGCCACCTCTCCAATCCCACTGGCCAGTCTGCAGTAGRGCACAACATTTCTGGTCTTGGCTCTTCCTCATATTCTAGCAGTAGTTGTCAGGCAATTCACACAAGATTTGAAACACATCTGGGCAAAAACTTAAGACCTACATGTCCAGTGGCCCCGCAGGTTTCCCATGCACAGTTCATCTGTGCGTGATTGTCAGATATGAGTAGGAAAGTGGTTTTTGCTTGTCAGTATTATCAGATATGAGACACTGAGAGTTTAATTTTGAAATTAAGTGTAGCACAGACTAGCTTCAATATTTGGCTCTTTCGCTGTTATTTTTGAGTCTTTAAGTACTGGCAAAGTATATACTACACATGAACCTTGACTCCTGTCTTCAAAATGCTAAAGATATGCTTAATCTTTTAATTCCTAGTTTTCGTGATTTTTGACCTGAAAATAAGTTTAACTTATCATCAAAGGTTAATTATTTAAGGGCTTTCACTTTAACCCCTTCACATGAATGACCTGAAAATAAATGCCAACTTATTAAATTATACACAGGGAGTCAAAAGAACTAAACAATGTTTTTATGCGAGAGCTAAATAATAAGTCTTTTGTAATAGTAGAAGCAGAAATTGTGATGTTTGGAGCATTCATCAACTACAGCATTTATCTTCAGATGAGAAAGTAGTAGAATGAAACACTGTACTATTTCTAAAACCAAATTTACTTTCCAAATTTATAATTTTTCTCTGATATAGATATTAAGTGTTTAACATGTATAGCTAATAGCTATCAGGCATATCTCAATACAAGTACGAATGTAAATGCATGATAAATATTAGTGGTATAAAGTGTATGCATTTCTGTGGAGATCTGTGGTACAATGTTGCTAATAAAACTATTTAAGTTATATTTCTAATATTTATCTATGGTCGCAATAAAACCGAATCATTATTTATAAATAGAAGTGTAATGATAATGAACAAATAAATTGCATATTCATGAAGTGTAACTTAACCTGATTACTATTACTTGACAGGCACAGCTTTTGCAAAATATCTTAAATCTAAACTCTAACAACACAGTCCTAAAGGCTCAGCTTAGATTTTGCGCTTTCATTTATTTTGTTTCCAGTAATTTATAAATTCAGGTTATACACTAACTGCTGTGTTTTATTACAAAAGAAGAAAAAAAATAGAAATTAGGTCCTGAAATGAATTTACAGATCTATGTTTTGTTGGAAACTTGGTGCCAGCAGGTAGATTGTTCATTCCCTAGATKTGCTTCAGATTTCACTAGGGAGTTATTCTTAGCAATAGAGCCCTTGAGGTTTGAAGTCAGATATTAAAAATCAGTGGTCTTTTATAGAAATGTTACCCAAGAATCTTCAAAACCCAAGCAGCTTAAAAACAAATAAATTTTGTTCTCTTTCCTAACAGTTTTAAACTTCATCCAGAAAAGCACGGTTCTTTTTCCAGTTATGTCCTTTAAAAGTGAGATTGAATCTTCTCATTTTCTTTGGGAGTTTAAGATATGAAATATAGTATGAAGTTGTATATTAAAATAAAATATAAATTAGAAAAAAACTTTTAAGGATAATTCAAGACAGGCCACTAGAGCCCTTAGTAACCAAGATCTTACAAAATGCTTATTATACAAATTCATTGTCTTTGTTGGGATATCTGAAAGATTGCTTTATTTTTAACTCTATGTCATGTGGAGACATAGTAATATTCAGTTTGTCTAGGTTTATGACTGGGAAGCTGAAAAATATCTATCCAATACAATAACATCAACAATATTAATAAAATATTCACACAATATAAAATCATATAATTATTTAGGTTGGAAATGACCTCTAAGACCTACAAGTCTATATTAAATATTTTAAGCTTTTTTCATTTGTATTTCCTTGAAGAGTCTTGTTTTTTTCCAGTTGCGCAAAAGTTACACTAAAGGAATGTATAAAGAAGAATTATTATTTATATAAATACAGATTATTTTTACAAATTCATCTATGGGAAATAGCAACTTTTCATTAGATGAAACACATGAAAGCATTGACAGAAAATGATGCTCTGTTGCAAATAAAATTATTTTCTTCTTTTCTATTTAGTAGCAAACACAATTACAGAGTTCTGCATTGATATGTTGTTTTATATTTTGGGGACCCCGCTAATATATTTAATTTTTAGATTTCTGTCAGACTATGGTAGTAATTTATGAGATAAAAATTAAAATTAAAAAATTGATTAAAAAATTTGAAAAAATGAAAATTTTTCCATACCTTAGCTGCTTATGTGTACGCGACAGAAGTAGAAATAGATGGAAAAATATCAGAAAGATCTCTTTCTTCTACCACAAAATTAATTTCAACTAAAGATGAAATTGAAAATGGAAGATCTGTGAAAGAGATCAAAGTAAAAGATAACCCATAAAGTGCAGAAAAACCTATCCAAAATTAAAGGTTATCACAAAGACGACTGTCAGTCCTGTGGCATGACAGAGTGCAAATGAGAAAGGAGCTTCATTGTCACAACTTCAATCCCTCTGAACATATTGATATGGCTGGGAATGTTCTCTAGCATCTCTGGCAATGTGTAGCTAGGAAAGATATGAAGGGATATTTTTCCTGCTCTTGCAGATTTGAAGAGGTCCTCCTTCTCAGGGAATTACCAGCAGCCCTGGCTAACTGGGGAGGTCCCAGTGGTCTGGAGGTTGGCCAATATGGCACCCATCTACAAGAAGGGCCAGAAGAAGGATTCAGGGAACTATGGGCCTGTCAGCCAGACCTCAGTCCTGGGAAAGTTCATGGAGAAAATCTTCCTGAGTGCCATCACATGGATGTGCAGGACAACCAGGGGATCAGGCCTAGCCAGCATGGGTTTATGAAAGGCAGGTCTTGCTTAGCCAACCTGATCTCCCTCTTTGATAAAGTGACTCATTTAGTCAATGGGGGAACGGCTGAGGATGTTGCCTTGGGTGAACTTTCTAAAGGCTTTGACACTGCTTCCCATGGCATTCTCCTGAAGAAACTGGCTGTGTGTTGTGTGAATGGGTTCCCTCTTCTTTGGGTAGAAAACTGGCTGGATGGCCAGGCCCAGAGTGACTGTGAATGGAGTTAGGTTCATCTGGAGTCCATTCACTCCCCAGTGCTCAGAAGCATTCTTAACACCTTTATTGATGATATGCATGAACTTATCTCAGTAAGTTCACAGATAACACCAAGTTGGATGGAGTGTTGATCTGCTGAAGGCAGGAAGGCTCTGCAGAGGTATCTGGACAGGCTGGATCAGTGGGCTGAGGCTGCTTGTAGGAAGTTCAACAATGTAAAGTGCCAGATCCTGCACTTGGGTTGCAACAACCTCAGGCAGTGCTATGACATAGGGAAAGAGTGGGTGAAAAGCTTCCTGGTGGAAAAGGACCAGGGATAGCTGGTCCGCACATGGCTGGATATGGTCTAGCAGTGTGCTCAGGTGATGAAGACAGCCAGTGACTCCCTGACTTGTATCACCAATAGCATGGCCAGCAAAACTGTGGTAGTAATTGTCTCTYGGTACTGGACATGGGTGAGGCCCCACCTCAAATCCTGTGTCTAGTTTTGGGCCACTCTCTGTGAAGATTCTCAGTTCAGTTGAAGAAAGAACAGAGATAATTTCTCCCAGGCTGAGTCTGGGAATCTTAGAGGAAAGAATTTAAAAAAATATTATCTCTCTTTCTGTAATTATTGTTTATAGTTATGGTTTTTCACAGTGTGCTATTCATAGTCACCGATAGTGTGAGATGTTTCTACTTTGAGACCAATCAAGTATCACCTTAGTGAGTCACATTATAAAAGACCTGATAATTTCACTAAAGTTAGCCTTCTGATCCACCTGAAGACTGGAGTCTTTCTTTCCATCCCTGACTCAACGGCATCACCCCTCTACAAGAAAGACATTGAGGAGCTGGTGTGTGTCCAGAGAAGTGTAACAGAGCCTGTGAAGGGTCTGGAGAAAAGTCTGATGAGGAGCAGCTGAGGGAGCTGTGGCTGTCTTGCCTGGAGAAAAGGAGGCTCAGGAGAGACCTTATCACTCTCTACAAGTACCTGAAAGCAGGTTGTTGCCAGCTGAGGGGTTGGTCTCTTCTGTCAGGCAACTAGTGCCAGGACAAGAAGAAATGGCCTCAGGTTCCAGAAGGAGAGGTTTCGATTGGATATAAGGAAAAATTTCTTCACTAAAAGTATTATCAGGAATTGGAGAAGACTGCCCAGAGAAGTGATTGAATCGCCATCTTGGGAGGTATTTAAAGAATGTGTATATGCTGCACTTGGGGACGTAGTATTAGTGATGGTCCATTGTTTGGACACAATGATCTTAGACTTCTTTTCCAACTTGAATTATTCTATTATTCTATAATATGTAATTTGGAGTTTTTTACTAATTTTTTAATACATTATGCATGTGGAGTCATTGTGAAGGTAAAGGCAAAAGTAAAAAGGGGTAACTAATATACCCTTTGCAAATATTTAAGGGGCTTCTGGATGTTTCTGTGAAAAAAAAACCTCAACAAAAAAAACCCCAAAAACCCCAAAAACCTTTTTGTGAGTTCATTTTTGCCTGCATCTATAGAAATTTGTAGTGAAACCTTTCCCCAGCTCCAAAAGCTCTCTTACYCACACAACCAGTAAAGGCCACTGTAGGAAGACATCAAGATTGACCCTCAGATATGTAAGAGCACCATGGCTGTCTCTACATCTTGCACTCACTGTCACCTAGATTTTCTCCAACAGGTGCTTGCTGAAAAGCTTGGTCTCCAGAGCAACGAGGATCAGCCTAGATATTTGTCTMATTTCTGGGCCATTCTTTTGTATTTGCCTTCCCTGTACCCTTTGGGGTATGATTCTTGCTTTGATTCACTTAAAATCAGCATAGATGTGTTGTCTGGGATGTGCTACTTGTTCTGTTATGGCCATTTCTCCTTCACTACACTCTCCTTTGCAGGTTTGAACTTCATCTAGATCCCTTTCTTGCTCAAGTATTATGTATGCATTCTAAAAATGTAAATTTCCTAAGCTCTACTCTGTCCTATATATTGTACATCATATTACATCCATATTTCCCAAACCTCTTGTCAGAGAAGTATCAGCTTTGTTATGAAGCCCACCAGTGAATACTTGGCTAAACTGATAACAAAGCACAGATATTGGATCCACTCTGTGGACCTTTTCTCAACTAGATTTCTTAACTCCTTGTCTTCATCACTGCTATGATCAGTTTTAGAGGTATAWAGGTAATTCTAAAAATTAAACTGTGTATGTTTGATATATTTATAGTCCAAATGTACAGAAGGGCAAAAGAACATAATGAGAAGGTATTAGGGAATAGAAAATAGCCCTAAAACACAGTCTAAAAAGATTGAAAGAAGATTTTTTCAAAACATACACACTACTTAGATGTTACTTAGATATTTCATAACCTCTCAGAAATATTTATCCATATGTCTCTCAATATGCATGCATAAAATATAGGTATAACTTTCAAAATTAAAGTTCATTTTATTTATATAAATAATTTTATTTACATGATCTGTCAAAGTAATAGAATTACAACTGCAAAATTATTTCCCTTGACGCCACCTGGCTTGTAATTAATGGGTGTACATCATCAAAACAACATGTCTCTTAAGATGCGCTAACACAATATATCATCAAAATTGTATTGCTTAGAAGATATATATCTCAAATATAAGGCCAATTTGCAATAAAGAATATATTCAGATATTTAATTTTTTTCTGTATGTTTCAGATAACTTAGGATATTTGAATATATAGTTGTAGTTTAGAATGCTGCTAGATCTCAAAAAATGCACAAATGYGCTTCAATATGTGACAATTGATTTTCTAACATGTTTTTATTTATTTATTTTTATTAACTATTCAATGTATTAGTAGTCTTTTTTTGTTTTCATTCTTCATTTCAAGAGTGCTTAGAGACGTGTTGATTAAATTGTATAATTTCCTTTCTCATATATGGTAAATGTGATTTGGATCTAACACTGTCAAATTATGTTCCCAGTTTAAACTTTTGTTCAAAAAACTGTTCATGAAGTTTTGCATTGTATTACATTATTACAAGACATTACTTTTAGCATCAGTGATATCTGTCAAAGTGAATCTACCACAAAATGCATTATTGATTAGGGTTTAATAAATAATTTGCAACAATGGATTTATTTAAAAAAATTAGCCTATTTTCTGCGCATGCAAGAGCTTCCAGCAAAGAAATAAACAAGCAAATGATAATATCCTTGAATAAATTTAGAAACATTCAAATGATCTATTTTCAGGCTTTSCTTTTTATTTTGTTTAATTTGTATCATTCTCTGCAGCTTACATGTTCATGAACCATTTGCTATGAACATCCAAAATACTAACTTACTGCTTATTTATTTCTGAAGTGTCAGTTATATCACTTTTTTTTTTCTCCTTACACGAAGGCAGAAAGAATTTTCTAGGACCAGTAAAGCTTTTGCAACTATTTGTCTAAAACCCTGGCTTTGCAAATATTCGCTTGCATCTTTGAAATTTACTTTCCTTTAATGCTCTTGCCAGTAAAACTCAATACTTCAAACATTCCTCCAGAAAGATCACCAAAGGGTTGCACGTATTGTCAAAGTAAATTCACTCAAAGGTTGGTTGAAAATCTTGCACTGTAYTTGCTCAGCTGTGTAAAAAGAACAACTCATTCAAGTTCTTCTCAAGGCATCTCCTATGAAAATCTAAGATTGGAAAAGCGTGTTTATATTCGATGATTGTTTTATTTGTATATTCTTGATTTAACACAGTTTTATGAATATGCACTTCAAATTTACCTTTTTTTGGAAAGAAACCATTTCATATAACTTTGATTTTATTTTTTAAAATATCATTTGCTTAATAGCTCTGAGCACTATTTAGTGGCAGACAAAGCCATATCTGGAATCTTCTGAAGCTCTTTTTTTCTGGTGGAAATGAAAGAATATCTAGCCTTTCAATAGGTATTCCCTATTCTCCTAATTGCCAGTCCGTGCTTCTTAGGGATTATTTTATGTTGCTACAGTGCATTTCTGCATGTTTCGTTATTTGTGTATAGGAACTTGTCCCCACTAAAATAATGATAAGATCACATTGGGGCTATAATAASATATGGGAGAAACCCCCTCATCCCGCATACTGATTAAATGACTTTAAGATGAGCATGAATGTGATGATATTAGGGAGAAACCAGTAGCCTAGAAAATTCTACTGCTTTTTAACAAAGTGAAAACTTTAACTTGTTTGTACCATAATTTAATTTGTAAGTATACCATAYCCTATTTGACATCTAATTATGAGAGAGAAGGAAGAAACCCTAACATACAGTCAAACTTGCATTAAAATTTCCAATTCATGTGCTGTACTGATTTTATTCCAAAATAAAAAAAAWTAAAGATTTTCCTTTGGCACAAAACAATCTTTCTTTTATTGTTCCATTTTTTAATATGTGAAATACTCTACATTAGATACAGAAAATGCATAAAACTAAGATCAGAAAAGTAAATATGGATTGCTCGTATGGTCCCAGAGCTTACGAACTGTTTTGCCAAGAAAAAATATTTAGTGTAATTGAGACAAGAGTGYTATGGAAGACTTGCACATCTCCAAAGTAGCATGGCTTAAATATTTAGTTGTATCAATGACTTTGAAAAGTACTTATTCCTTTGATGAGAACATTTTACCATTTCTCATTTTTCTAAACAAGGCCAAACATATTATCAAGACAGGATGACAATAATTTATTTTACAAAGTTTTGCTTTAAAAACAGTAAAATCTCAAAAGTAGAATTYCTTTTAACTTTTTAGGATAACTTTGCAAGACACAAATATTCTCCTGTGATAATGTGAATCTGCAGTTGGTGCTATAAAATTGTTAGAAAATCCTACTTTAGCTTCTTCTGCCACAGCCTTAGGATTATTCAAGTGCTGATTTTCTTGAATGTTARTAAGAAGGAGAGATATGTGACAATATTGCTATTTTTTTATTCTTTAGTATGTGAAAGCAGTTAGTATTGAAGCATTAAACTCACATTTTTTATCTGAAGTCTGAAAGATTCWGAGGACATGCTAACAAAGACTGAATAGTGAAATATAATTACAGGAAAATTCTGAAGAATTTCATAAACTGTAGGGACTTTAAGAGGTGGATAAATATTTATAAAGTACAAAGTTGAAAACTGCAGTCACTGGAATTCAACAGAAATTTCCTGTCACAGTTTCTCATGATAAGCCTTTTTATATTCAGACTGCTTCTCACACCTGAGATCTAAATAATAAAAGATCTTTTCTTCCCTCTGAAAAGTTTCTTCTCACCACCTGAAAGCCAAAAATAGCAGTTTAAGTGTTACAGAATATCAATTTAAACTTCAATGTCCATCAATTTCTATGGATATAATCCCCTGTAGTTTGTTTCTATTACTACATGGCAAAAATGTTTTCATTTGCAATACGACATACAGAAAACATCAGAAGGGACTCAAGTTATTTAAGTGAAAACCATGTTTGAAAATAATTCTGAGTAGAAATTAAGCTATTCTGAAGGTAATATTGTAGATCTGCATGCATGACTCTCAGTGTTTTCTAGGCCAACACTTCATCTACAGGAAAATGGGCCATTATATTCCCAAAAATTCCATCTGGAAATGTAATCGAGGCTGAGACCATTACTTCTCATATTATGRGGATTTTTGTATGTTTCAATGATGACTAGGTTTTGATTTCTCGTGAAAGTATTCTGTACAAGGTACAAAAATCTTTATTTTTTGCTACATTTATTCTGTAAAGTAAAGGGAGTAAAGATAAAAGAGTAAAAAAACGTCCCACTTCCAATCCAAGTTGATACCAGGAACAGGTACATTTAACAAATGGTTAATATTCAAATACTACTTTTTTCAAGCTCAAAGCTAGASTATGCCAAAGTGCAGGAAGTCAGCCAAAAGTGCCAGGATATCTGCATGGATGAAAGGTCAGTCTCAGAGAAAAAAGGACACTGATGGAAGGTGGAAGAGTTAAATAARAAATAGGTAACCTGGCAGGAATACAGAGATACTCTCAGAGTATCCACTGACAAAGCTAGGAGAAGCTAAATCTTAACTTGAATTCAGTGAGGGACATAAAAGAGAAATGTATATAGAAGGACTTCTAGAATACAAGGGTGACAAGAGGAAGACAAGAGAAAATGAGGCACTGATGACACAAGACATGGACAAAGCTGAAGTCCTGAACACCTTTTTTGCCCCAGATTTTGCTTGAAACATCTGCCTTCAGAAATGCCAGGCCATGGAGGCTAAGAGCAAAGTGTGGAGCCAGAAAATTTTAACCTGTGGTGGAAGAGGATCAGGTTAGGGGAYGTTTTAAAAACTGGACAAATATAAATCCACAGGTCCCAACAACACACCCCACAAGTGCTGAGGGGTTTATCAGCCCATAGGTCTGTGGCCACTGTGAKGTCAATCCATTATCTCTGAACAGTCAYGATGACTGGGAGAAGTTCCTGGTCRTTGGAAGAGAGGAAATGACACTCCTACCTTCAGGAAGGGCAAGAGGAGATCTCATAAAACTTCAGGCCAATCAACCTGACTTCACTCCTAGTAAAGTGATGGAGAAGCTAATACCAGAAATCATTTGCAGGCACAAGAATGAGAAAGTCATCAAGAGCAGTCACCATGTCTTCACCAAGAGAAAGCCATGCTTGATGAACAAGACAGCATTCTAGAATGAAAAAATTGGCCTGATAGATGAGAGATGATCTGTGATTTTTATCAACCTGGACTTCCCTAATGTTTTTTTTGATACTGTCTCCCATAAAATCCTCATAGAGAATTTCACGAGGACAAGAGAATTTCACGAGGACAAGAGATAGGTCAGTTAGAAAGATAAGGGATTGGAGCATCCTCCATATGAGGAAAGGCTGTGAGATCTGGGACTCCAAATAAAAGCTCAGAGAATCTCAACAATATGTACAAATATTTGATATCTGGAGTGTATACTGAACATGAAGCCAGGCTCCTTTTATTGTTGCCCAGTAATGGACAAAAGGCACTGTTCACAAACTAGAACACAGGAGGCTCCCTGTAAGTGTCAGGAAACACATTTTCACTGTGGAGTTGACAGAGTTGGGTACAGACAACCCACTGATTTAATGAAATCTCCCTCCTTGGAGATATTCAAAAGCTGTCAGAACCTGATTTTATGTAAGAGGCCTCTTGATGACCCTGCCTGAGGTACAGGTTTCGACCAGGTCCAACCAGAAGTCCCTTCCAACCTCAGCCATTCTGTGATTCCCAGACACCTCAGAGTATCCAGACATTGTGCAATGCACTCTGYAGTTCATGTCTGTGGTAGTGTTCAGGAGGGTTTCGAGGATGAGAGAGAGACGAGAGCCTTGACTCCATCAGAAGGCTTGATTTATTATCTTATTATATATATTACATTATATTAAAAAGAGAAGGGAAAGGGGAGAAGGTTTCTCCCAGAGGCTGCTATGCTAAGAATAGAATAGAATAGAATGCACAAGAAAACAAAACAATGGAGCTCTCTCTCAGAGAGCTCTCCTTCATTGGCCATCAACCATAAACATAGAACACGGGCCAATCACAAATGCACCTGTTTGCATTCCACAGCAGCAGATAACCATTGTTTACATTTGTCGCTGGAACTGCAGCTCTCAGAAATCCTAAGAAAGGATTTCTCATGAAAGATGTCTGCGACACATGTCTGTTCATAACTTTTCAGAACATATTGCTACTAAAGCATATTGATGGTCTGTAACAAACTAAGAAAAAGTTTGGTGCTGCTGAAGGGAGCCCGTGCTTTAGTAAGTTCAGAGCTGCAGGAAAATAAATAATTAGAGAGGCAAGACCCCTGAAAGAGATCCAATAGTTCTGACAAAGTTATTAAACTATTTACTGCTTAAGTATTTCTATTCATTCTGGCTTAGTGTTTAAAATTTCATAGGAAAAGAATCTATGCTATACAATTTCAACATGAAATATAATACTAACTACTGTGTGTAATAGCAATCTACATAGTATAGCAAAGAAGAGATGAAGACAAAGACATTTTTCAGAAATCTTCATGATCTCTTGATAATATTGGGTCCATTACAGCCTCTGGCGAAGTTTAGCACAGCCTCAAGGATGCTCTAAAATCTGCTGCTTTGTAAATGCCTTCTGGGGCCATTATGCTAAGAACAGTCAAGCCATGCCCTTGGCACTTGACATGCAGGAAGGACAGAAGACGATAAAGAAAAGATAAAACCAAAGATCAAACAGACAACGCAAGCATCAAAGAAGAAATTCTTAATCTGTATCAGAGGAACGAGTACTGAAAGAAAGTTAGCAAATATGTCAGAGAACTAGTGGAAGGAAAAAAGTCATTAAGGAAGAACATAATATCAATGAGAAGGTAATTTTTTTTTTGTCTTTACCATGTGCTGTGATTAAGGAGTTGATTTTCTGGACTTCCTTTCTAATAATAAAGAATATCAAAGAATTAAAATAAAAGGCTTTGATACAAATTGATAAATGTATTATCAAACCTTGTTAATATTTTTTTTTCATTTAGCTCCTGCACAAGCTGAGGTAAGAGGCTGTTCAGCTCCTAAAAAATTTCAATTTCATGTCAAAATAAATTAATATTGCAAAAGAGTAAAATGAGTGCTGTACCTGTATTTTCAAATGTTGTTAGGAGTGATCTATGCAGCCAGATATATATAACATTATATACATTATATATATATCATATATATATATGATATACCTAATGTATATATATATGTGTATATATAAACATTAGATATACCTGTTTAAATAGTTTGAAATTATCTTTGATAAAAATTGAATTATTGGGAAATGTGGAAAGCAATTGTATTGATTGTATATGTGTTCTTTTCTGCACAAGGGGAAAGTCATGCTTCAATAATCTGTTGCCATTCTTTGAATGTTAACTGCATTTTTTTAGGATTAACTTCAGTAACGTTACTTTCTTGCTTAGAATTTGCAAAGTCTGACAATAATCTTTTCATAAAGAGAAAAATAAAATATGATGAAACAAAAGTAAGGGCTCGGAAAGAAGCTGGAAGACAAGTAGGGCAAGTACTGTTTTCTCAAGCACCTCTGCAGGAAGAATTAGCAGACACAATTTATATGTCCTGTGAAAATCTCCTAACTACTAAAACAAGACAAGATTTTCCATTCCTCTATGTTTAGTGAGCATCTTGTGTTTTTCACAAAGCTGTTTTCTCGCAGGAAGGTTTAATTCAGAAAACGCTATTCTATTTGGAAGAAGATTCTTCTTTGTCCTAAACATCAGAAAGTGATATGAAACTGGATTGTTTGGAGAATAATAAACTTCAAATATATGGACAGCTGATGCAAAAGTAATGCAGGTATCCCACAACACTTTGGATAAAATTATCTACTGTTACTGACATTTCTCCTTATGAAAATTTAGTATTTTTCTCACACATTTAGGCCTCAGAGACCTGCTGAAAATTATATAGTGAAGTTTGATTACTTTTTTTCAGGCAGATAAAAATGCTACATTTGTCTAAAAGTATCTTTTCCAGACCTACTTTTGAGCCTGTAATACAGCCTCATGTGTTTCCTGACAGAAAAATGTGCATTTATTCTCTTGCTATAATAAATTGAATGGAAGATTAGATATTATTTTCTAATTTCTGCTGCTGGTCCAGTCATAATTTTTCTATTTTTTGACATCACTATAATATTTTTAAAATKTAAATTTAAAATTATTTTTATTATATTATGTTTTATTATAATTTTATATTTTTTTGCTGGTTAGCCATCTGCTCACTATAGAGTGAAGCCACAGATTTGAAGGTGCTTTGTAATTTTTCTCTGGCCTCAGCTGCTATTTTCAGAAAAGAAACTGATACCTGTCTTTTTTCACCAGATTAAATTCAGCACATTTAACATGGGTTACTCAACAATTATTACTTCGGTGTTTTTTAAATTTTTGCTCCATTGAGCTGAAGTTATTGCAGAAAAAAAAAAATTTAAGCAGAAAGCAGGGAGCACAAGTAGCCTAATTAGCATTTACTGTTGCTAATATCACATGAATTGTTCCTCCTACCTGTGAATTGTACATACTGCCATACTACCTAGAACAAATATGTTCAAGGGAAAGAGTCATCATCAATGTGCCTTTTTGTGCATTTTTTWAATCTATATTTACATATTATCTCTTAGGAATATTTGCTTTTACAATAGAGTTTAATTTTCATGGACCAGACAAATCACTTTGGACAAATTTGTGGTATTTATCAGATTATCATGCTTTCATTATTATTGTCATGTAACCGAGAACAGCACTGCTAACCACTATCAGTTCTATCAAAGAGCTCAAATATTTTATTTAACAAAAATATGATGTCTTTCACTTTCTTTTTAATCAGCATGCTGATTTTAGCACTCATCTTGAAAGTTTTTCAATTAACACCAAACACTCCTTGTTTCTACAAATTTCTATACATTAACTAAGTCTTTTGGGACTTAAAGTTTACCTTTTTTCATGGGTTAGTAATTGTCACATTGATCTTCTCATTTTGGCAACCAGTTCACCTTATCTAATGCAAATATTGATCTAGCACTATCAGTCTGTGGTAAATTTAAAGTTTTGGGGCGAAATCTTCTTTACTTCTGACTGGGTCATTTATTTTTTGAAAAAGTATCTACAAAAGATACAGCACACACAGGAGCTGAAAGGAAAGGAGAGAACTGAAAACTTTTAATGGGAATCCAAACCTTCTACTGAGAGGTTGGACAGGTCATCTGCCTTAACAAGACAGATAGGAAGTATTCATTTCTTTTAAACTGACATTGGCAAGGACAAAATGTGAAATAGCTTTATTAAATGAAAGAACTTGAACTCCCACAAAGGGAGTCATTAAAAATAAGTCTGTGATACAATGATCGTAGTTAAATACACTGCAATTGGCATTTTAATTCCTAGCAAAAGTCTACTGACTATAGTCAAATATATGATGTCATTTCCTAAAATTAGGTTACAAGTCTCTTCTGTTAATTATTAAGCTTATAGGACCTTGCCCTACTGTGCTGGACTGCTCTAATGGCATTTACAAGAAACATCCAAAAATATGAAAGAGGCTTTAGATCTTAAACATTAAATAACAGACATTTTTAATCTATGTAAATGTTTAAAAAAATGCTCAGTATTTCTGTAGTTATTCACAGCCTCACAGATTGTCTTATCTATTCACAGATTTTTAGTGGAATTCCTTTAAAAGAAAGTCAGAGAAGATTTATGAATACTGTCCATTTGTTCCAAAAATCTCAACCATTTCACAAAATTGCAGCTTTTCCACCATTCTTATAGAAACATGTAAAGACTCTGATGCAAATAGGGTTATTCTAACTTTAGAAGATAATGGAGTTCTACACCCTGGCTTCATCAGGTCCAAGTGTATTTTAGCTTTACAGGTATATTAGCAAGGACAGCAATCAGATTGAGGACAGCCTATTCATATTCCTTCCAGGCAATAATCAGGTGAATTTATATTTCATATTACATAGAATTTCCTAGAAACAATTCCTTGTTGTGTTTCTTTCAAGCGTCTGTCTAGAATCTTGTGTAGCATTGTTATCCAACACAACTGTCCTTAGGAAACAATTTTTCCTCTGGGCACTTCAGTACGCTCTATGTGGTGTCACTCAAATGTCACTCAGAGATTACAAAAGTGACAAACATATGTGAATCCACAGACCACAAAGATTCGCAGTTTTTATCTCATCATTTGTCTTTATGCCATGCCATCTACATGGATTTCCCTCTAACTTTTGGGAAAAATACTTTTTCAGCCATCATGAAGAGACAAAGGAACAAACATCTTGAAGCAGGGAGCACAGAGTGGAATGCATAGCAGGGGTTCAGATAAACAGTAAACTCTCCAAGGAGAAAAGTCCAAATATTTTTTCTAAAACTCATACAAAGGCTGATGGAATACTCTGAAGACCAAGTTTAAGCTAAACTAAGGTAATTTATTGCCATTGCAACTGAAAATTCTAAAATCATCATCTTCCATAAAACTGACCCACTATTTTTGGTTTTTTCTGCAGTTTTTTCCTATTTTTTCCTATCTAGCCCTTACTCCAAATGTTATGAAGATGATACTTTTCCAGTGAATTTCCTGGGAAACTATCCTAAAATAATGCTGATATCAAGGGAAAATTCTTTTATCTTTATCTCATAGTTTTCCTTCCTTTCCTCATAGCAGGCCATACTGTGGAAATTGTTTAGAGTAAGGAATCAGGCCAACAGTAGACTTCCAGCTTGAAAAGCCTTGCATTCATGTTGAAGTGAGCTTCAAAGGATCTGAAAAGAAAACTTGCAGAAAGGCTCCAAAGCCATAGCAAAACATTTTAATGCACTTCTATTGCAAATGCACAAGTTGTATGTTTAATTCATTTTTGGCGGTCAGAGTACTGAAAGCTGACCATGTGCTTACTATTACTTGCAACTCTAGCRTGTCTTTCCACTAAAGAACATAGTAAAACTGAAATGAGACAGAGAGGCAGGGAATGATCAAAGATAGAAGTACTTCTAAAGAAGGGGATATTAGATTAGGCATCTTTAGCTTAGGGAAAAAAAGACCCAAAGGGATATGTTCTTGATGTATAAAATTATAAAAGCCATGAATAAGGAGGTGAGGGAGCAATTAGATACTATTTTTGTAAAACAAGAACAAGGGGCATTAAATGAAATTATCATCCAGAAAATTTTTAGCAAACAAAGGGAAGTGCTTTTTCACACACTGGATAATTAAATTGTAGAACTTATTGCCACAGGATGCTGTGGAGGCCAAAGATATAAATGGACTCCAAAAGGGATTAGAAATATGAAAGGAGATCGATCAAAACCAACAACAAAAAAATCCCAACCAACCAACAACCCAACCACAACAAAAAGAGAAGGTACTCAGAAAATTCCTCTACATTGCAGGACCAGAARCTGTAAGTCTGTCTTTTCCCAATCCATTTACTCTGCTTTTCCCAGGTCTCTGTTTCTGACACGTCTCAAGGAAAAGCAGGACACGTAATCTGTTCATACTGAAYGGACAGCCTTTTCTGGACACGCCTGCCTGGAAACGCTTGGATGGAGGAAGCAGGAGGATATCTCTGATTTAAAACATGTTTTCTTACACCACCAGAGGTCCCCACCAGAAAATCCATCTGGTCTCTGTCACATGCAAGATTCTGGTATATAGAACGGCTGTTTTGCTACAGCTACAATACAACTAACCAAGCAGACACGATCTGACCTGAYTTTTGGGCCAGACATACTCAACAAAACTCACTTTACTTAACGCTATTATAGCCAAGATGTTAATATGACTGAATGATAAAAATCTTATTTATTATCTCTGAACGATCAGGAGCCTCTGAGGAAAATCAAAAGTTTCTCTAAGCACACAGAAATTTTCTGAATGTTTTTCAATAAGAAAGAAGTGTAGAACTTAAAACAAATGTTTAACCACTAAGTCAGTTCTTTGAAGTACTGCTATTTGAACCAAAACTCATTCCAGTGCTTTGGAGTCTTTCAGCCTCCTTCGACAGATTTTGAATCAAACCAGCAGAAATAATAAGYGTTGCTACAACATAAACACTACAGGATCAGTTAGAGCTCTCTTTGTCATCTGATAAAAATAGATTTCTTTACAGATTAATTTTCAGTACCTCCTCTCTGAACTCATTTATGTTTTAAGATTTCCCCAAAAAATTTAGAAAAAAGGCTATTTATTTTTTTAAGTAAGACAAAAATAGGACTATGTTTTTCCTAAAAAAATCACCAAAAAAAACCCCTTCTGCATTTTATATTATCCAAGCTCTTGACTTAAATAAACTGGTGATATCAACAAAACCTGAAATTCTGCAGTTTTTCAGTAATTTCTTAAAACGGACTTGGGATTTTTTATCCTGACCTGTACTCCTCACAGTCTTGAGTGGACACATATGGAGCTGTTCACACGAGCATTTTTTTTTTTTTTGTATCTAGCCCTTACTCCAAATGTTATTTATAACTCCTGACTTTATATAGAAGTAATTATGTAACTCCCCTTAGAAGCCATGGCAGGGGGCAAGACCATTAAATGAATAAATCACAGGACTAGTAGTTGAAGACAAAGCTACCAATTTTGCACTTGTCCATTCACTGACACAAAATTCTTCTGGTTTCAAAGCAGAAGACTTATACCAATGAGTTTCCCACCAACCTCAGCTTCAAAATCATCTATTAGTCAACTTCTGTCACTGGACTCTCAAACCAGCGCAGCAGATATTATAAGTAACCCGAGAAGGCAATCACAGTTTTTGTCTGATGAACAACAGCTAAAACTCATAGATGAGAGGCTAGATACTGGTTAATTTAATCTACCTAGATGGAAGGTGGAATATTGCATAGCTATAACAGATGAGAAGTATCTGAAATGTTCCATTTCATCTTGTAAGGTTATTAAAGGTACCAGTAAAAGAAAAATATCTGAAATAATTTAGAATTATGATAATACCTACTGGTTGATTTTATATGAATCTACTTTACTGTTTAAGTACCACTACATACATTTAGCAATTGAAAACAAAACCATGCAGACTACGCTTAAAGAATGTAGACCGTGTCTATCTCTCCTCRGCTGATACCCTTGTGTAGATTAATTAAACATTTGCTCTCTTCCTAATATAACATTTTTATCACTGATAAGTAAGAGTCTGTTTGAAATATCGCAAGTAGATTCATGAGCTAGAGCTGGACTTTGACAAAGACAACCTTTGTAATCTTCACCTCAGAATTTCCCCACACAGTTAATGAGGAAGCCTCAGTACAAGTAAGTATGTAAAACAAACTTGCAGAAGATTCTAAAACACAGGACTGCTGGGAAAATGCAAACGTGTGTCTGCTTCATCTAAATATTATACGCTCTGAACTAAGGCTAAAAATCAGGAAATTTCTTGAACATTGCCAAAAAGCAGATAAGGATGTTAAAAAAATATATTCAAAGCTGTGTCTGTTCTTTTAAGGATAGGAATTTATGCTATGGGTGAATMGTGTTTTGGTGGATTGAATGTGTGTGAATATACACACACAAGTGCAGAGTCTCMCAAATAGTAATGATAGTCCACAGAATTTTACAGGAAGGCATTACAAAGCAAGACAAGACTTTTCCTATAGAGGCAAAAATTCTTGCAGGTGGAGAAATCTGCTACCGTATTTTGCAGTCACCAAAAGTAGGTTTAGAGATTACTTCAAAAGCCCTTCTCACTGTGTCAAACAGCTTTACTGCTGGATTTGTTTCCTGCTTCTCCACAGCTTTCAGAAATCCTTCTGTATCACCCTTCTTTTTGACCTTAAACTCTTGGTGATCTCTGGCTGCCCGAATAAATTAATACAYAGTCAAATCAAAGAGCTTCCCCATTTTTTTTAATGAGGGCATCACCTCCTGGTGCAAATTAGACAGGGGTCATAATTTTTTTTCCCAAGCTATATATAGTGCTGTTCAGAAACAATTGAAATAATTTTTTTCTGTTATATCATTGTGTGCAGTCACTTTGACAGAAACTAAAGATTTTTTTTTCTGTGAGGCATATGGTGATGGAGAGAAACTCATGGGAGAGACAGAGGTCATTGAAAGTATTTTTATTGACAAATTCTRATATTTCATAGGAAATTCTTAAGTCCCCTTTCAATCTTTTCTTACACAGTTTTGAGTTTGTATTTTAGGTTTGGGGKTTTTTTTGGCATTTATGCAAATGTTTTTGCAATATGTTTATTGCTTAATCTTACCAGACGCATTACTGAATCTAAGATATTTTAGCAGTCAGARAGTGATTTTGTATTCTTGTGTAGGACTTAAATTTATATTGCTTGTGATCTTAGGCTTTAAAATATGCACTATAAAGAGAAAGAAGAGTTAGGCTACAGTATTTTCTTTGCAGATGCTTAGGAACCTTCTAGTTGGTTTTGTCACAATGTTCTTAATTTTCTGAGTTATGCTAATAAAAACCTGCCTATAATTTTGGATGTAGACAGCAAACATAATGAATTGAAATCTACATCACTTGAGAAGAAAAAGAAAGAAATAAAGAAAGAGAAATGAGACACAATTTAAAAAACTGGAAATATTGTTGATGCCTTTTCCTGGTCTTAAAAAATTGAGAACCAGACATGGTTAAGGGATAAGGAATTTTTACCTCAGTATTTAATAAGGATCCTTATGGTGCGCTGTTTCGTCAAGGTGGGATGCGCCACAATGTACACACACAATAAATCAYGTATACAATTTATAGACCTCACAAATTAGCCTAGCTAACAAGGATGCCCCAATGAGAGGCTTGAAGGAATAGTGTGAAATCCTCCCATACTGAGGAATTCCCATTTGGATGGGCCAAATCTCTGGTTTACAGGATATGTTCTAGGGAGGACATTGGTTTCTCAAGATAGTGGAGGGCTTTCSAGCCTTCAGCTGAGAAGTCTGTTGGATATTTGATCTCCTGGCCTAACAGAATWCTAAGACTATGRTAAGTTAGCAGACTTAAGAAATTAYRACTATTCATGCTAAGAGCATTGAGGATACATAAAAAAGGTATATAAAAGAAAAGGCAAAAAATCATCTTGGCATCATTGTGGCTGAAAAAGTAACAGTCCTTTAAACGATCAAGTCTACAGACTAACTTTTTGTCTTGTTCTACCTCATAAGTGAGTAAGGCTGCCAATCTTCCCTTTCCAACTATTCTACACTGGAGTTAAAGGATGATACATTATTCCTTTAGGCATTTGGAGAATCATGTAAGATACTTACATAGAGTTTTGGCTTAGTTCTTGCATGTTTATATTACAAAAAAATCCAGAGCTACTCTGAGGTATTGATTATATCCRCTCTTAAACAATCTGCAGACCTGGCTAGATTGAAACATTTACGTCACCAACATCCATGACCTGAGAGATAGTAATCAGTAAATAGGTAGATTATCTATTTTGCTTTTAAGGGACACAGTATATTTTATTCACACTTAGAAAGTACATTAGTGAGAGCAACTTCTTGATTACTTTCTTCACTGTAATGGTAAGACCCCRTGTTGACCTGAACTCTTCAATGTGTCTGCTTTGAAAGTCTTCTTGTGAAACAGGCATACAGAGGYTCTCTAAACTTAAGAACCATAATGGTCTATAAGAACCATAAAGGTCTGAAGTGACTGTCGTAACTCCTAGCTATAAAATTGCTGAATGCTATCTGCTTTTCATCAGCAAAGTGAAGTTACAGTTATAAAGCAGTCCTRAACACAGAAATACCCATCGGAGTCAGTGGGAGGTTTGGAGCTATACAATTTGAATAAACAAACCTTGCACTTACAGTGAAATACATCCTCATTGCAGTTACATTTTGTGTCTCTGAACTTGGCTACTATATGGCACCAACACAAATTTTTTTCAACAGGGACCAAAATCTTGTGATGGCAATTAAATGTGATCACACAATTATATTTTTGTTATTTCCACAAAAATCAAACTATAGACAAACCTACTTTGATAAATTATGCAGTACACATACTGGATACTTCAGCTTGCTCTGATTCAGTGGCCTCTCTGAAAGGCAGAACGCAGAACAGTGTGATGAATAATTTTCTTTCCTGTTTAGAATAATGACTTCAAGTATCACTACAATTTTATCTTTATATTCCTAATGTCTACTTAATTTTTCTCTTACTTTTGAAAAAACAAGAAATTTTATTYGACACATAAGGAATAAGCATGTCTAAATACAGCACTATTTTAATTTTTGTGCCATAAAACTCTATCTTAATCTGCCAGCAGATGAAATTATATGAAGCTGCTGAAGGCATTATTGGGAGAGAAAATCAAATTAGGTGTACAAGAGGAAGTTATTCAGAAAGAATATAGCTTCACTAGGATGCAAGTAGGTATTGAGATGGAGTGRTAGAAGGAATAAAAAGCAGCTGTGTGAGCCTAATATTAAATACCTCATACACTCGATTGCAAATGCTTTCTAATGTGTGAGTAAACACAAAAATATACACAAAGCTCACAAGATCTTCCTGAGGATACAGAAAAGAGTCCAAAGCTTGGGTTGCCCTGAATATCCATGAAACAGATTGTCGTATGAGACAAATACTACTGGCCCTGAATAATTAATCAAAGYCATTTTGTTATATAACCAAGCAAAAATGCAGATTGTAATGAGCCCTTTACAGAAATGTGCTTACATTGCCTTTAAAATAAAGTACTTATATTGCCACAGAAAAATGTTAGAGAGAACATGTAGGAGTACAAAATCCCACAGAGAAATTACAGGGCTTTTAATATAACACTATTTAACCAAGTGATATGAAAAGAAGCATAGAAAAAATGTAGACTATATAAATGGCAAGGATTGAGACAAGGATTTTTAATTAGAATTTGAATAAACAAAATGAAAGAATTGAAAGTGTAGGCTGGAAAAAGTAATACATTTTATTTGGTCATCTATATTACTCCATCATCATAATGTTCAATTTTCAGAGCTAATTTTCCTAAGAAGGAARTATAAATGGAACATAACTATCATCATTAGGCAAAAAGTAAAGCGCTGGAGCTTCAAGTGGGAAAGATGCATGTGTCTGTTTACACACTTAGACAAATACGTGTTATTTAAAAATTCAGAATTACACTTTGGCGTACATTTTTTCTCATTTTAATAAGTGGACCTTGTAGAGAGAGCCTTTGCCATGAATTGGAGGAAGGAAAGAACTTTCTCTTCCAAAGCACAAATAACTCCTGTATATTCCCATCTTTCCCTAGAATTTCCCCATAAAATGCTGTAAAGAATATCAGTTCTTTGCATTGYTCACTTGACAAATCACTTTTTACCCACTCTTGTTTTACTGTTTACAGGAAAGTATTGAACCATCTTGGCAAGATATTTAATTTTTTAAATTTTTCTGATTTTTTAAAAAATTTTTTTAATGAGGATTTGAACTGTTTCGATAAATTTAATGTGAATATTTTGTAATTTTTTTGTTCAATCCAAGCCTCTATCTTGCCTTTTGCCCAAAACCATCACATGATAAGAAAAATTATGTCATACAAACAGCAGTTAAATGATTGAGAAGTATAAATAGCAAGTAAAATGGCGAGTAGAGCTTCTTTAATTTGAATTACCAAACATCCACTTTGGTTCCCTATTTATCAAGTTTAACAAACGTTTCTAGCCATAATTAGTTCATTTCTGCTTTTACGATGGCTCAAGCAAGAAATCCAGCAAATAAATTTCAGGAGCATTGGTAACTGATTTCATCTTTTTGGCTCCCAGCATACGCTCCGTCAGGCAAATAAGAGAGATGATCTACTGTGTACCACTAACCTTTCATTTCATATATTAGTACCCTCTCTTACAGGTCAGAAGCTCTTCACAGTATTTCATAAAGACAGGGTTAAGTATGCATTTGCCTCCATGTATCTTCCAGCTGCTTTAAAAATTATTGATGGTTATGTCAAGCTATTTAAAGAATCACTAAATGAAGATTCACCTGTTTAGGCCCATGCTCTACTCAAGAAAGGATAKTTTTTAAGAAGGAATAAAGGTCTTATTCTCTGTCTTCTTTCACAGCCAAAGAGAAAGCCCTGGTCTATCAGTATTGGCATTTTTTTGTTTGTGTTCATATTTCTTTTCCCCCCAAATTTTCCTAAGTGGGAAATATAAGTAATGTCTTTCTTTGAAAGGTAGTACTTTATGGTCATTATCAGGCCCTGCTAAAACTGTATGAAATTACAGCCGGGATCCTGAAGGTAAAGATAATAGATTTATCTCTAAAAACAGAAGATGAAAGTTAAATTTAAACAATGTCTCCATCTTTTGATTGACCAAGTATATTTCCAATCCAAGTACTGAGACCTCAAGTCAGAAGTCRTTGTTACATATACTATGATTTATTCCTTTTTTAAATAAGGGGAGAAAATAATTTCTAGTTCAAACAATAGTCTTTCAAATAACTAYTTTTCAGCTTTTTGGGCTTTTTTTCTGTAGTTTGGTTTGGTTGCTTTCAAAGTCCAGCTACGATTTCAGCTGTCTTTATAACTAATAGTTGATTGAATGGTCTTAGAACTAAGGCATAATTATACATTTCAACAAAAGAAGCACTAGGCTGTCATAGTGTTCAGTTTCTTCCAAGAATGAAGCTAGGTTTTCTGACACTAAAATGCATTAAAATTGTWGYTTGCAGATGAATAAGAAACATGTTTATAAATAAAAATTTCAATCTTGTCCAGAATATTGGGTACAAAACCACAGTTATAGAACAACTAATAATCCATGTAATGTTGTATTCTAAGAAAGATCTTTTCAGAGTGTTTTTAAAGTTGATTCTATATATTATTTCTTCAAAAAGACACTACCTTTATTTTGTCTAATTTCATTATATACTTAAGCAAAGTGGCATTATAAAAAATACGTAATATAAACTAATATATGTTTATGTAAAATTTATTCACTATATAAACTACTRTTTCTTAAGCACATGAGATGAAAGCAGATGATTCCCTATAGATGGATGTCTCATGCTTACCACATATCCCCCTGCACTCCTCTGGACAGACTCAGAGATATTCCAGATATATTCCAGAGGCATTTTTCCATTGTCACCTGCCTGGTAGCAGGTAGGCAACTCAAAAATATTCTTGGACACTCCTGAATCTTGTAAATGGGTCTGGAAAACATGTTTAGGCATATGAATAAATCCTAATAATAATAAAACATATTGATATTTAGTTAAATATTTTCTTCATAGTTTATACATAGAGTGGGTCTGGGGATTCRTGAGGTGAAATGTTTTTCAAAGGATAGATTTTAAAGGCCTAAACTTTAAATTAGTGAAAGCCTAATTTCATCCATTTTCCAGAAACTGAAGATATGTTGCCCACTTTTCTCTTAATCTATTCCTGACTTAAAGGAAGAATAGCTAAATTTCCTAATTTATTTATCTATTTATTTAGCTTTATTGGGGTTTTAATGCATATGTATGTATGAAAGAGAGACAGAAAATATATATCTGTGGTTATATGAAAAAATTTTTCTGATACTTTCCTAAGATCACTAAGAGATTGAGAGCAACATATGCAAAGACCAGATAATTTTAAAATGCACTAAATAAAAAAAGCATTTTCTGTCATCTATGTATATAACTCTCTACATGATAACTCTTTTTGAATATAAAGAGTAATATTAGAAGTTTGGCTTCCGTTTGGAGACTGAAAATACATTTCTGCATAAACTCCTGGTATACATTTTGTGGAGTAAGTATTTTGGTTTAGTAAGTTTGGTGTACTAATTTCTAGCATGGRGAAAATTGTGTTCTCCAAAACCTGTTTTGTCTGCAGATGGGAGGGAAACGTGAAACAGATGGAGTATTGTATGGAAAGAATGAGGTATGCGTGTAGAGCAGAATTGACATGTGACTAGTAGGACTAGTACAATATATAGTGAAATGAGAAAAACCCTACATTTATAATCTAATTATAATTCTGACCTTTTTTTTAATCAAGGAAARAAAGGAAAGAAATGTAGGCTTTATTTTTTTTCTTCCTTGCAGAAGTCAAAAACTAAATTTAAACACATTCTGCCATAGTACAATGATGAATGTATAGAGGTACTTTTACCACCAAACGCCTTAATTGGAATTCATCCAGATCATTAGCAGGAGAGCTCAAAATATTTAATATAAATAACTTTTACTGAGCAACTAGTCCAGTGAATGAATCATAGGGGTGTCCTATAAAAAAGAAGTTGATGCTATTTAATGTTTTTAAAACAAAACACTACAAGGGCCATAAAYGGGTGAAAATAAACTGTTTTGAGATATTCTTATAAACACATAACACCTGTCATAGCTAAATCCTGTACTCATTTAATTAATGTGGCAGTTTCAGTTTGAAACTGGGCAGAAACACCAATTTMGTGTAGTGGTTTTGGTTTGCCAATTTAAGATTTCCCCAATTTTGAGATTTTCCCGGCCAATGCACCAAAGAATGTGGTGGGTTTGGTGCTGGCCAATCACCAATACAGTCACTTCCTGCTGTGAGACAGGATTAGGAAAAAGGCAAAGCAGGCTCAAAACTTTAAAAGGGTATGAAGAAAATTTTATTAAAAGTAACTATAAGGAAAAAAAGTAAGAATCAAAGCAAACCCTCCAGAACACTTCTCCTTCCCCCACAACCTTTTCTTTCCCACTGRCGATGTAAAGAAACCRCACYCAAGATTTCCAGTCAGTTTACCACCTCTAAAATAGTCTTTCTTCAGTTCACTGAGGGAGAGAAGTCYCTCTTGTTAAGGTTATGGAGACTTCTCAACAAGAAAAAAAAACAGTTCTCTTATGTTTCTCAATTTTGTCACAAGTAGCAGCCACCCGGGGAACCCTGCCATCGTGAAATCCTTCCCATTCCACAAGCCTTCCCACAGCTTGTCAATGGGCCATGTTGACTTATGGGGTATTTTCTTAAAGATGAGCTGTTCAAAGGCAAAAGTTCTCATTATCTATTTCTAAAATCATCTTCATTCCTGGAAACAGAGATCTTCTTCTCCTGGAAGCATAGGACTACTCTTCTCTCTTCCTCTGTTCAAACTTCTAATGGGATCACAGTTATTTCAACATCTGCTTATCTTAGCATGGAGGCTTTTGCTCTATATCAATTTGAACACTTTAATCTCCCCATAGTTTCTTGCGTTTTAAGGAAAAAGAGWCCTTTCTCCATAGCTTACAAGAGAATTTCAGCTCCAAAAACAAGGCCTTTCCTCCTCCCTCCCATCTGAGACTTAACTTCTTCCTAACTGACCTCCATGTCTTCATGCTGCTCCTTTACATGCTTGCATCTTGTTCCTTTCTCTCACTGGAGGGAGGACTGAAGCACTGAAGAGGTTAACATCATGCTTGAGGCCTACCTCGTCCACGGTAACTTGTGGCAGGGAGCTGCGGCGGGGCTGTGTCAGGATGGGCCTCATGGTTGGTCTTTGGTTTCTGCATGGGTGAAGGGGTCTCTGGTCCCAGCCGTGCTGGGGAGAGAGGGTCTGATGGTGAAATCTTCGCAGCCGTGGCCAGCCCTGCTCTGGCCAGGGTTTGGCAGCCTCCCCTGCCTTCCTGCCCGGCAGCTGCTGGGGTCTGGCCCAGCCAGAATGGAGCTAATGGGGGAAGCCAGTGGGTGGCCTGAAAAAAGAGGAAAGGGCCCAGCCCGTGGCAGGACCGACCAGCCCAGCCTGGCTGAGACAGGGGAATGAGACTGGGACCCACAGCCTCCTCACCAAATGGAAAGAGGCAGTTCCTGCATTTTTTAGTCTCTAATGTGTGTTTCACAGAGGTGTATCCAGCTTCTCAGTAGCTCAACAGACTGTCAGTTACACAAAAAGCTKGGCATCGCTTCCCTGAATTCCCTCCCATTCCAAACAAGGACAGGATTAAGTAAATTGGTGTAAAAATTATTCTCAATAGCATAATACTGGATTCTGCATGTTGGAGAAAAGACAAAGMGCTGAAATTTTCTTATATTATCTGTGAGAAGGGGTGGCACATCATCAGGGCCCATCTCTTTGTCTCATCAAGWAGGCAATTAAATCTGTAGTTGATATACAAGACTATTATAATTGACAATGTGTTTCAAATTACTGACAGGCATTTAATGTGTATATTTTTTTTTCTTAACCGGCTTTTTATCTTAGTATTGTTTTGAAAGTTGTCTAAATAAGGAATTCTGCCATTGAAGATTTTATTGATGGTAGAAAATATTGAAATCCTAGAGAAGGAAAGAATGGGAATGAAGCCTGCATATTTTGTATTGGTGACTTGATTGATCTCTGTTTGTGCCATATATTCTTGATGTTAAGGACTTACTTCTCAGATGAATAAGAATTGAGTAAGGTCCTTAGTGAATTCCCTAGGTACTCAATGAATTATTCGGGTCAACCTTCTTTACCATTTATTTTAAAAAAGCGTTATAAAAGCATCTGCTATTAACCTAGCAAATCTGGTAAAAATTCAGAGCTTGTTTTGACTTGAACCAGCTGCTCTTTTGGTATCTATCCAGAYATTCATGTGAGAATTTTTGATGAAAATTGTGTTTTCTTCAAAGTTTGAAGTCACATGTCCAGAATCAAATTTGATGTCTCATGAGTCATTGTGTAATGACTGGGTTACTACATTCCTCTACCATCCTGGTATAGTCCCAAGACAAGTGAAACTACTGAAATCATATTTTAATATTCTGAGTTGGTCAAAGCTCCATTATTTGCAGAAAGATTCATTTCATTCCTTAATCTCATTGTACATTTTCAGGGAAAARATTTCATTGTCTCTGAGGTAGTCAAGTCATGAACAGGACAGGGGCAGAGAATGGCAGGTAAAGGTTTAGAAACACATATAAATGATGCCACAGATTACATTTATAATGCTGGGATTTTTTTGTATTGTGTTTCCACTCTTCCTACTATTATACATTTGTAATGTAGTGGTGTCTAGAGAGCAACAGGCTTTGGGGAATATATAAAAATGGCATTTCTTTGCTCAAAGGGATGACAGTCTCAAAGAGACTGTGTAACAAGTGGCTGCAACAAGCATACAGAATAAGGGCATAGCTGCTGAGATGTTGTGAAGAGGTAGGAGGAGTATGATTTTKAGCTAGTTGCAATGCACTGTCTGCAAGTTCACAGTGTACCTGTTAAATTTCACCATACACAAGTTATATATCCATGTCTATGAAGTTCCTGTATCCTAACGCAGGCAGCATGCGGAGTTAACATGATGAGGGAGAGATCTATGTGCAGCTGTGGACTGTGGTCTTTTTGGAGATGTGGTGAGATGACTTCTGCATATGGAGTATTGCAATGAAGGAGGGGATATGGACTCTTTAGGAAGTACAGAAGGAAAAACTTATAGAGAGAGTGTTATCCTTTTTCTAAGAAGTGTCTGGAGTACATAGACCTTAGCCAGGATGGATGAGGAACCAAGAGCTTATTTGCTAAAATTTAAAAAAAAAAAAAAAATGTGAAGAGGCAATAAAGTGGATGCCTGCTATTGGCCACCTGAGCAGGGAAGAGCAGTGGATCAGGTCTTC
>JACDOX010000007.1:2044140-2136610 GCA_014549065.1 Cardinalis cardinalis
TTCACTATAAAGCACATTCTGACTTGCAAAAGGGGAACAAAAAAAATGAACCCCAAACATTTTTCTTCCTTTCCTATTGAACATATTATTCTAAACAAAGTATTGTTCCAGAGTTTAAGTAGAAATGCTGGTTCTAAATATAGTTGGGCTAAGGGCTTTTAATGCTAGATAAGATACTAGTAAGAACCAGAAGCCAACATACGTTGTCTCACATGAAGGCACTTCAGATGCATTCAGTGAATTCAATCAAAGTTTGAGATGCTTTCCTTATTTACTTTATCTTAACGCATTAATCTAAATTATTTTTTCTTCTAGCTAGAAGTGGCTGTCTTAACTTCAGTCTATTTTAGCTTAAAAAGCTTATTTTTCTCTGSTGTGAATTAAAAATAGTTTCTGTTTTCAAACTACACTACTTACTGAACTCTTTAATAACTAGTTAGTGTCACTATAGATAAAATTTAAGACCAAGTTCCCCTATATCTGAAGGCTTTATTGTTGCTTAAAGGAGTTGAGATTCATGTCAAGTCTGCTTCAGATACAGTTTTATATATGTCCAAATATCATGATAAAAGACCCAATTATTACAAGTTATTACCTAAATTATTCTGAACCAATAGGTCTAGCATGTTATTAAAACACACATTTTTTTTTCATTTTACTTTCTGTTTAACAGTTCAATCCTGAATCAAAGGATGTCATTATAGTTATAYGTCTTAACAGTATTAGACAACCTTTTGCCTATTTGTATGTTCTGATTAAATTTCTTCCTGCTGTTGGGGATTCCTAACTCCATCATAGAGGTCATTCGAGTTCCACTTGCGTTCAGCTTTCCAAGTTCCCCATCCCTGGTGTCACACTCTTAATCTCCTGACATCTCAGAAAATATCAGACTTCAATATACAATATAATGGTTATTCCTGGGGCTGTGCCATGTATCTTGGCCGGCTTGACTAGGCAGAGCAACACCCTGGGCAGCATACTACCAGAGGCAGCTGCTTTCTCTGGGTAGTCACAAGACTTACTGATGCTGGCAGGCAAGTAGGAATGGTTTGAACCATCATCAAATGACAGCAGCAGTAGTCCAACCTAGAAATATCCATTTTACCATCTTTCCCAAAGGAGCTTGATGTTTTTTGCAAAATCTCAGCTTACCTCCTGCTCTCCAGGGTAATTTCATTCCTCTGAATTTGTCCTTTCCTGTAGGAGCGACTTACACCTTAGTACTCAGCAACTGCATTTTTGCATTTATCTCCCGCAAGCCTCGGGCTCTGTGTGATTATCCCGAGGTTATAGCTAATAGATCATGTCACAACAGTTTGTGTGCAAACTAATGCTCTGTATCTTTAGGCAATTAATAACATAATTTTCTTTTTAAGTAGTGAAGCTCATTTTTTCTATCAGGCATCAAAATCTAGGTCTTCACTTTGGGTTCAATTTCGCATCAAGTATTCTTGGTTACATGTACATCTCCATGCTCACATGTAGTACTCTGTCTCTAATACTACAGAAATAGTAGACGTAACAGAACAAGTAAAATAGATTTTCTTGGTTGAATTCCTCTCTGTAAAAATATGTCATTGTCTTCACTCCTTTATTCCTTTTGGATTTCTCTGAATCCTGAACTCTTTTCTCAAAACACTGATTTGAGAATTAAGTGTTAATTGTCTCCTGTGACCATGAGTAACAGAACGTGCCAAAACTGATGTGACAAAACTGTCTCTCTAAACCCCACTCTAGCATTTAAATATTTTATATACCCTGTGCAGGCAACACAACACAATGTAAAGTACTTTCACTTGATGGTTGTAAATTATGAAAGAGCTCCTAGTTTTCCCGAAACCTTAGGTGAAATCTAAGAACTCTTGCCAAGATGTGTCTTGCAAGTTTATCAGCTCTACCTCTATGAGGATAACAGTTCAGACAGATGGACATTTAGAGTCCACTGTTTAGCCACGGAGGAAAAGGACAAGAAAACTGAGAAGAGAACCTTGGGGCAAATGGTAAAGTAAAATATGCAATTTTTCTTTCTTTATTACACTATGAATTGAAAGTGCTAACTAACTGAAAGGTGAAGATAGGCATAGCTACAATATTGAAAGTATTGAGGTGACATTTTATGTATTCTTAATAACTGTCTGCCTACCCATATTGGGTGAGGTCTTATATGCTGTGCTACATGATCTTAAATTATTGATAACTAGGATATATAAAACCTATATTCATTGAAAGACATGAGCAAAAATAACTTCTCATTCTTTTAACATGCAGTCTGCCATCTGATTTGAGAATTCCACTTCAAAAAGGATTTTCCCAGACCACAGACTACTGCATTTGAATTTCCAAATCATCCACATAACTGGAAGAGGAAAGAAAACAATCAACTTGTAGTATATGTATTCAAAAGAAAGAAYCCAAAATCATGGATATTTTTGTCCATGTTTCCTTATAAAATGYGGCATATATAGTAAAAATTGTTCCAGTCCTTTATGTAGAATATGACATAAAAAATATTATTCACTAAGTCATATCCTATCAGGCTGCCTTTCCATAATTTTTTTTTAAGGTTATTTTTTTTTTCTGCCGAACCTTTTTAGTTGGTGTCTTACCTGAGCAGGAGTAACAACTGAATCCAGAGGGCTCTTCTTGCCACTGAAATTACACTGAGACAATTTTTGCCTACATCCCCCTGGATTAGGGGATTATTTGAACCCATTGCGCTGCATATTCTCACAGCCTGTTTCCCCTGCCTGCCCAGGGATCGCACTTTTTCAGACATGCATTTGGAGAACAGTTCCAGAAAGTGATAGAATATTTGGTCTCATGAATCTACCTCCTGAGTGCAGCGTGTGTGCCCAAGATGTTTGGCAGTACCTGAACACCCTACCATTGTCACACCAATGGCAGGTACTTCTCAGATCACAGCATTCCTGTCAGCTCCTCTTCCTTCATAAAATCAGAGTCATTAATTCCTGTTTACTCATTAATGTTCTGTATATCTGTCATGAAAATCTTGGGTCTGAATTAGCCTTCTTCAACCAAAGTGCAACATTGCATCACTGGAGTTATTTTTGAGAGTAGTATAAGGACAATTTAATAAGTGGAAGTAGTATAAGAAATTAACACAGCCTGCATTTCCAACTGCTCTTTGGAAACATGTAAGAAAGTAACATGAAAATGGTGTTGGGAAAGAAGAAGAATAAACATTAAGATTATATATATATAATAAATAGATTTTTTATTGCACATATATATATATAAATATTATCTATAATATTATATAAAATAAATATATAATAAAATAGATAAAATATAAAAATAAAAATATATAATAGATATAGAATAAAATATATATAATAAATATATAATAGAGTAGATATTTCTAGATAATAAAGTAGATAATTCAATGGAAAKGATAACAAATAAAACTATGGAAATGTACCTTTATGGAACCAGCCATAACTGYATAGGATGCACAGTTTCTGAAGTTGCTACAAAAGGTTAAGATTTCTTTTAGGGATAACTACATAGGGTTTAAAAATCTGATTATTTCTGTTTTTCTATCTCACATATCTTTAACTGTTTATTGTTTTTCTTAAAAGTGATTTTTTCTTGTGAATTCTTTTATATGTCACAGAAAAAGGACCTGTCGACATATATAGCACATCTATTACATTAATTATAATCAGCCCTTTTGGTAAGTACTTAGAGCCAGAAATTTACAGGAGACCTCWGGCCTCCCATTGTCTTTCTTGATTTATTCCAAAATTGGACCTTTTTCCCTGTTTTTCCTTTCTGCCTTCTTCTGATGCAACACTGGCAGAAAATATCTCCTAAAAGTGTGATGGCAATATTTAGTATTCTTTTGTTATTTTTCTCCATATATCTACATATACAGGTAATTATGTATATGTACATGTATATATTTTAGAAGTAGAATATTTTAGTTTTTTCCATATCCCTAAATACTATGCTAACTGTGCAGGGTGATTTTGAATCTCCAAATTTAATTTTCATTTTCACACTCTATGAAATGTTTTGGCATCAGGTAAGTACCTTTAAAGCAATTAACACAAAATGTGGCTAAAAATGATTAATGTAGCAATTAGTGTAGGAAATGACTTTTTAGTTACAAAGTATTTGAATATGAAACTTGAATTTTCAAGGCAGCTCAYTTAATATACAAATTAGTGTGCAATCTTCTCCTTTGTGAGATTATATTCTTYTCACTAATCAAGCAATAAGTTCCAAAGAAAAACAAGGCATCATTTACAACAAAGTTGTCTTTAACACCCCAAATATTCTAGGACTTTCTGAAATAGTGCACTAATGAWGTCACATCATGACCCAAAGTCCACTTTCCATTACATCAGTATTTCTGTCTTACAGGATGAAKGATACATTCTAAAACAACAAAAAAAAACTTCTCACTTTTTAAGGAATGGATGAATGTCCTGCCGCTTGAGGATAATTTGAAAGAAAGCTGAGAACAGCAGCCACTCTTAGTTATGTAAATTATAGATATTCCTTTTAATCATCTGACAGATACWTGCAGTGAAGTGCTATAAAGTACTTTGGCTTCTTCTCAAAAGGCAGTCCATACCAAAATTGTGGTAGGTTAGACACCATGTTCACTGTTCACGTATACAAAATATTACCATCACCACACTAACCCAAAATAACAAAASAAAGACTTCACAAAAAATATAAAAAGCAGTAGTAAATGTCCTAAAAGAAGACTGTCTCAAAAGATTTTTGTTTTTTGCTTAGGATTAGACTTGTTTACAGAGAAYCTCTCCAGACCCTGGGATGTCAGAAATAATCTGGGTGTAACAAAAGGCTTCCAGCCTTGCTTTTCTGTTCATCTATCTTCAAACAAGAATGSCTTTGAAACACTGTATTTGCTTGTCTTCAACTTCTAAGCTTTCGTCTTKTCATACTGCCTAATTATTTCTTATATTAAAATCTAAAGAATTACACTATCCTAGTGAGTAGCTAGTACCTTTACTAAGTAAGGATCCATCAGCAAAACATCTTGGAAAGATATCAAATGAAATATAGTTAAGATTGAATTCACTGAGTTTCAGTTTTAACTCTTTTATAACATTATCTATATATTGTATTTCTTTTCTTTGTTTAGTTGAACCTTGAGTTTTAATTAAAACCCTCCCTGAATGACTTCCACCTTCCTTTCTTGTCTCCGCTTTACATTTCCCTTATGTAAATTTGCCAAATTTTTCACTTGCATTACAAAWAAATATTGTCAGAATCCTCATTAGTCATATTTAAGATTATTTTTTTCAGTGTCTCCTCAATTGTGTTTCTGTCTGCAGTTGTGACATTGCTTTCTATTGTTTCTCTTTTCTGTTTGCTATTAAAATTAGACTTAATAAGTACTAGCACMTAGCAGTAAATGCTATCTTCACTTCCAGTTAGTAGAAAAGGCTCATATCATTGTTTTTGGCTCTTCTGCTCTTTCCCAACTTTTGATCTCTGTTTGAAATATAAACCCTTTCGGCAATGACRTTTAATTTACTATCGTAATCATGGATACTTAGAACTTGGTTTAGTACTTACTGATGTTCAAAATTATCATTATTTACCTAAGCGGGGTTTTGGGTTTTTTTTTTCCATACATAAGCAAATGAAAATGTGAATAACAGCACGCTGTTCACAAAACAATGTAGTTTTCCATATTTTCAAGACAAGCTTTTTGGTTCTTTGAACTCTACATCCCTCAAGTATAATTCAGTTTTTCATTACCCATTTATTTTTTGAAATTTATTCCATGATTTAGGAATTTTTTTTTCTTCCTTATTTCATCTTGGTGCTGTCATAATGCGTTTCATTGTGTTATACAGATAGAATTACAAAGGAACCAAGCAARTAATTCTGATTCTGTACATTTTCTGAACTCATTACAACAGACATTCTGCAAACCTTTGTTTTTTATTTTCTTTTTTATAAAGAAATTATATTTGCAAGGGAATGGAATTAGTATGTAAGTTTTCAGCRTATTTTAATAATTTCAGTGGAAAATATAGAATAATACAGAAATATAAAATTATTAAAACCCTCAAGATTTATTTTAAGTGAAATGCTATGTTTRTAGTATTATACTAGCAGGAACTAATCCAAATAAGTACAAACCACTCAAATTTAGGCAATCTATTAAGTTAGATGCACCAAGYGTCTTCCGTAGGTAAGGAGGATGGATAGACATCTCTAAGAAACTATCCGGACTACCTAGGATGTGAACCATATTTTTTAGACCACTCCTCTCTTTGCTTTAATTATAAATAAATAAATAAGGAGGAAACCTCAAGTTATAGCATTTCTGCTTTAATTACATTTGGGTTATATCAAAATTCAGTAGAATGCAAAACCAAAGTACATTGCATGTTAAGATTTTTATTCCCTCTCCCAAATGTACCTGATGAAGAATTTCTGACTTGTTTGTACAGATGCACAAAGAGGGTCAGAACCTAACCTGCCATTTCATCATCAACTGTTGTATTAGCACAAGCTGAAAACAGTTCCTGTAGAGGGTGTCCAAATATAGAAGCTAGACATTCCTATTGAAATTCAAATAACAGAGTTATTTCATAATTTAAAGCCCATCTGGACCTGAGCCTCCATTTTCTGCCAAATGAGCACCTTGGCAAGGGTATGAATTGTTAATTTTATGATTTGGCATTTTTATTAAATACTGAGCATGTAGCACTGCAAATTTATGTCATACTTTACAAACAGATAATAAAATACAGTTCCCCTCCCAATTCTGTGATGAGATTGCAAAAGACAAAACAGAAATGTTTCAGAAATTTAAAAGTGAGCAGATAATGAAGAAAGAAAAGGTGGAAAAACACTTAACTTTATTTCAATGAACCTTATTTGAAGTGAAATAAGTGTCAGCCTTGTCAGGGAAATGAATCAGGCTTTCCAAATTACATGATGAGAGAAGGCATGAAAGTTAATTTAGTAGAAAAAATATCAGATACCCAGGAAAGAGAACAGGGAAAGAAAATTTATCTAAAACATCTGTCTCTCTATCTCCAGGTCAATTAATGTAATGACATCTTTCTAAAACTCCTTCATTACCTTCAATTTGGGTCACTGTAAATAACATTGACTCACTTAAGAAGTCAGTTTGCTAATAATTACCTTTTTTAATGTCTTTATAAATGTATTGAACAGCATATGATTGAAGTCAGATCATGAGCACTAACTTCCCCCCTTATTTCCTATCTCTTATTTGATTATCAATCAATTAAAATATGTTCTGTGGATTGTGCCTCACCACATACTCCTTCACTCTGCTATTATTTTTTTTAAATTTGACTTTCAGTTACAAGAACCAGAATAACCTTTTATTTATGGAAAAATATAATAATATTATAAAWAGATATAATAAATACCAAGAATGCTGACATGGTCAGAAGTATAAGAGAAGCAAACAGTTCTGCAAAAGATATTTTGGACACTCAGAAAGGTAAGATACCAGACAGGTGACAGAAGGCCATCTGTCTCAAACAGTCTTATGAAAATCCCATTAAAAGGGCCTGAAAAGTCAATCTGCTCAAGGTGGGAAAAACAATACTCTGTATCAGCTGTTGAAGTAAGATCCAGGTTATTAAGGAGATATAAAATTCTTGCACCTGTTGATAAAAGTTTCTCTGGGGTAGATACAAATTGAGTTTTTATGTAGTAATTTTCAAAATGTCTGTTGGGCTTTATTTATGTTTTTGTAACTTAAAAATACGTGAATATACCATAAGAGAGCCTTCCTCARAAATCTCTCCTTGTGCGCACAAGATTATAATAACCATAAGAATCCAGAGTTAGTAAGAAAACAACAGTTTATTCAATGGTGCCATTTTCTGTCTGTTCTTCTTAGCAGTTAAGGATTTAGGAGAAACAACAAGAAAATAAATTTAGTCATTTTTGCTGTAATTCTATTAAGTAAAATTCAAAAATATTAGAAACATAAATACAAAGCATGATCACTCTATGACTGTATAGGAAAACTATATAAGGTTTTTTAATACTGTACTTCGATTTGGAGCATATCTGGCATGTAAATTTTCAAGTATCTGAGGTCAGCTTTTTGTCACTTTCAATTAAATACACTTAAGAAGCAATGATATACACAGTGATCACTTTGTCCTGCATAATTCACTTGTTCATAGTACAAACATGTATGCTTACTAATACCTGATAGAATTTTTTTAGTCTGCTTGTTTTTAAAATTCAGAATTCTTAATTTGAATTTTAAAATTCTAAATTCTGTATACTTATTAAGAGAAAAAATACCTTATAATGAAGCTCAGCTCAGKGCTTTATAGGCTTTAATATTCAAATATATGCACTCATATAAAAGGAACTGCTTAACCTGGGCATGAACACCTATAATGGCCTAACTAACCTGTTTCTTTACATGAAATGCATTTAGATTAAATGGTACTTCTTGTTTCCCTATTTTTGTCCATTATCTCTTAYATATGAGTCAGCATTGAACTAAAGCTCTTTTCTATCTACTGTGTTCTGTAAGGTGTGATGKATAAGAAAAAGCCAAGGTATCCAGCATGTGTTAATATAAAACCCGACAGACATTTTGCAAACATAGATTGCCATGGCCATTGTCACGGTTTGACGCTGGTGCAATGCCAGTGTCCCCATAAAAATACATTCTCCCTGGTATCTGCTGTGAGATGTGACCAGGCATAGAGCAAAGCAGGCTCCAACTTAGGAATAYAGAAGAAAAAACTTTATTAACATACAACTATGTGTAAAAAGAAACACACAGAAAGAATGAAAACCTTCCAAAAACATTCCTACTCCCCCCACCAAATTTCCAGTACACCCACCCCTCAGATCACCAACTCTCAGTCCATCACCAYCCTTTAGATAATCAATTCTCAGCTCATCAAGGAGTRAGGAGTCCCTCTTGTACCATAGGCTTCCCCKGGAAACACAGCTGAAACCTSGTGTGTTTCCATGTCACACGTGGCACTGCCCAGAGAACATTTGCCATCGTGACATCTTCCTTCCATGKCCAGTGCTCTCACCACTGCACATGGACCAGAGCTGCTTCTAGGGTCTTCATTTTAAGGGTGCTTTGTCCAGTTCCAAAAAGAGCACAGTCTCTCACTTTCAGGACACCTGTTCCCCCCAGATTTCACCCCCTGGGGCCAAGGGGTCTCAAGAACAGAGATCTTCTTCTTCTTCTCTGAAGAGAGAGGGCACCACCACCCTCCTCACCCGTTGTCTCTGTTCACGCACTCCTTCACATAACATCACTGCACTCTCTTGGCTCCAAGCCATTGCCTCCCCCTAAATGCAGTCTCTGTGTCACAGGAAAAATGCTTCGGTCCATGGCTATACAAGAAAAGTCCAGCCAAAGGCCACTCCATCACCTCCACCCACMCAAGATTCTTCTCCACTTCTCTCATGGTCCATTTCCTCTTATCTCATCTCTATCTCTCTTCTCATTCAACTCCAGGAGGATCAGCATTTGTAAGGTTTCCATCATCCAAGAAAAGGGTTAAAAATCTCAGAACTCCCACGGCTGCCTTGCTCTTCTCACCGCATAACCCCCTTCTCCTTCTCAGCCAGCCTGCTATCAAATTTCAAGGCGGCACAAACACAGGCACCAGCTCTCTCTCTTTCTCACCCGGGGGTGGGAGGGGGGCCGCCCAATGACTCTCCAATGTTCCTCCACCCTCCCATCCTGCAAGGGCCTCTTCACCTCCCCTCTCTGTCCAAGGCCCTGGCTCACCTCACCTGGCCGCATGGCTTCCCCTCCCTCACCCAGACAGTAGCAGCTGGGCAGGGGAGGTCTGAACCTTTCACTGACTGGAACCAAGAGAAAGTTTTCCGGGGAGTTCTCTGCGTTTAACCCTCTGTGTTCTCAGAGGCGTATCCATGTCCTCAGTGGCCACACCAGGTGCCAATATTCAAATCTGAGCACCTATTGGTTTGACCRCAGCATCCCAAAAAACTCACTTCCTCTCAAACCAGGACAGCCATATGTATTGCTTACAGGCAAAATCACCTTAATATGTMAATTCAAAGAGTCAAAGATTTTTTGACTAGGACAGGCTTTATGTAAGTTCAGAAGTTCAGAAGATTTCCCCCATCAGTTCTGGGGGAAAAAAACCCAAATCCCAATCATAAATACTGGTGTGCAATGAAAAGTATAAGCACTTTTAAAGAACCTAACAATGCAAAAGACATAGCTAAACTACTTTTTTGTTTGGTTGGTTGGGGTTTATTGTTTTGCATTTTGTTTTTTTACTATCATTTATTAATTCATTTTATTATTATGTATATAATTTATAATTTTATAATAATTTTTATTATTTATTTTTACATTATTAAATTGGAAACGATCTTTAGCATCCTCTAGATCACCTGTAAACCTAGCACTGCTAAGTCCACCAATAAACTATGTCCCTAGGACCACATCCACACATTTTTTGAACACTTCCAGGGATGGTGATTCCACCACTTCCCTGGAAATCCTGTTTGAGTGCTTTTCAACCCTTTTCTATCAAAAATTTTCTTGATGTCCTATCTAAGCCTTCTGCGGTGCCACTTGTGGCTGTTTCCTCATGYGTTGTCCCTTATCGCCTGGGAGAAGAGGCCGACCCTCACCTGGCTACAGCCTCCTTTCAGGCAGTGGTAGGGAGTGATAAGGTCTCCCCTTTTATCTCCAGTTAAGGTCTCCAGTTTWGTCACTATTTGGATGTTCTTCAGCAAGAGCTTTCTTTTGTTTTTATAATAACAACAAAAACCAAGAGTCACTTTTGCCAGTATCACTGATTTAAAGTTGTTGAAAAAACTTGCACCTTTTCAAAATATTTTTTTTCTTCACTCTGGTTAGCAGATCAGGTAGTTGAATGTAGAAAAGCAGTTGATAAAGTGGTTAAATGAAAAAATTGTACATACATATATTGATATTTTTCCTACACACTGATTCATATTTTAGTAAAGTTATTCCATACAAATTCAATGAGTTTCAGAGATCCAATAAGCGGTCTTTCAGCCAGATGTAAATATTTGACAGCATTATGAGATATAATATTATAATTTTTTTTCTACTAAACGTAACCTTTTTATATAGCTCATGTTGCTTACTGCAAAAATAATGGACTGCTGAAAATTAAACAAACATATSTCATGAATATAATGATATTTCATGTGTAAAATCAAAGGTGCCAGATAGGAAGCTTATGAAAGCAGTAGTCCCAGAATAAAATGCTGCAGAAGTCCCATTCAAATTGGCATAAGGCAAATTTTTCAGCATAGCACAGTCAACATTCTTCTGCTCTATCCTTTAAGAAACTTATTGCTGAAAAATTAACAGAAAATTAACACATATTCCTTGTCTTCTATGCTAAAATGGCATCTAGTAGCAATTGGACTGAGACTGTAAATTTTTTATAAATGGCACAGTCAGTACCATGCAGTCATTGTGAATAAAATAGGATGTCTAATTGCCTAAGATGAACTGATTGCAATGTCCTAAGAGGCAGAAGAACATCCYGTATTTTTTTACCAATGCCTGAAATATCTAGACTTTCTCCTACTGCAAGTGTTGGACATGCCAAGGATATAGAGGTGCATTATTTTTTTTTTTGTTTCCATCACAGAAAGCTGTATTCTGAAGGGTTTTTTGTGGTGTTAAGTCATGAAATCTGAAAGTTAGTGTGACGCACAGTGTAGTTTGAGTGGGAGATGGTCACTGAAATGAACTTTTCCAATTTATATTATCTAAGAGGAGGTCTGTAAAATAAAGAGGAATACAGTTATAAATGAGCTACATTTCAAAGGACAGCCACCAAGTAGATTTGTCCCAGTACAAAATTCTCTGTTTATTTCATTTTGTATATTTGAAATTAAGAATTCACTTCTTTAGCAATATTTGCTGCTCTCTTAACTGAAGTAATCTGACATCAGAACTGCCAAGGGTTACAAAGATATCTCAGAGCAAAACTTTCAGAGATAGTGGATTTACTTTTCCACATTGAAAACAAAAWCATGATTAGAAAGAAAAAGACGAAAAGTAGAATAGAAAAATCACTGTGGTGAGAACTGAAAGAAACTGGATGATCTGATCCTGCTTCAGATATCTCTTTTCAAGGGATTACTGTGTGTTACATTCATACATGAGATGAATAGAAATAACAACAGATACACAGTGAGAAGGGTAAGATTATCTTCATCTGTCTAATAGCCTAAGCTGATTGCTTGGRCCCCTTTAACCATCAAAGGATAGGGACAGGCATCTCTAAAGGATATTGTGCTGTCTGCTTCRCACAGTCAGTGCAGAGTCTCTGTCTCTCCAGCCACTGCAGGGGAAAACAGCTGGGAACACTTGTAAAGCCAATTCTTTGTGYATTTATTAGACAGTGGTAAAAAAGAGAAGTTTACCAGCCACTGCTGGTGTAGGATATGTGGGGAAGACAATGGAATCATTGGCTACTATATGCAACTGGCTGATAGTTACATGAAGAGGATTTGTTTTCTTACTGGGCTAACAAATAAAAGACTGAAAAAGATGAATGATAATGGTATGTGGGAGGTGGTAGAATGCTTGAGCAAAGCTTTCTCAAATACTTTTATGTGAAAGGGAAAGGTTGTGGAAAAGGTCCAAACAGTGCCAGCATAAAGTTAAAATAAGATTTCATAAGAAAGTARCAGTAAATTAGTTAACATGTTTTAGAGACATTGTCTTGGAAATACCAGAAAATATAAATTCTAACAAAATTTCTAATTAAAAGGATTAACAAAAATATTAAGCATCCATGACATAAATATTAAAATCTCTGATATACAAAAATTTTATAAACATAATATTTCTAATGAAAAATTCTAATTCAAAATGATTCTACTAAAGAAGTACTTGTTAATTTCASCTGTAAATACATCCACATACAAATGTAGATAGATAGACAGACCTTACACAAATTAAATATAGCCTGCTCACAATATTTCTCTTCAGAGAAATATTATCAACCCTCCAGTGATGATGTATACAACAATGATTTTCCAGCAAATGAAAGACCTTGATATATGTAACTGACATTGATGTCAACTTCTAATAGAAAAGTTCATATATCATAACACAGACTGATGCTATACAAAGTATTTCTTTCTTTTCTGTATGTCATATTTCCTATGTACAGTGCCTTTTAGAATTTTTCCAGCTTACTCTAACATCACTTTAGTGCCCATGGCCTTACTGGAATTCTGCCTCAGTCCAGAAAGGAGTACATAGGGTGGTGCTGAGATCTTATGACAACTGGAATTATAGTCCAATAAATCAGTCTAAGGAGTCACCATTACGCATTGAATCTACACATGTATTACTTTTCTACTGACTAAACCCAGAATCTTGTAGATGAGGAAGAAGGAAAAGCTTCAAAGCTTTCAGATGCTTCCAGAATCAATTGTGTCTTGAGGAATAGATTTGTTGTTTATCCAGATCACCAGTGAGTGTTTCAGTTATCTCCTTTGTACCTATAAACATCATCCAAGAGCAACTTTAATCCTCTGCAAACACCTATTCATGTAGTAATACAATACACAGTAGGGTATCAGTTGGATCATTTTCTACATGCACCCTGAGAATTACATTAGGATTTAGCAAAAAGTGATGCTATTATGTTGATTGTACACTATGGAGCATAGAAAAGGATTACTGAGCAAAAAGTCTGGGATTAGATTTGCCTTTTAAGAATGACTTTTGCRTGTGTGGGCAGGCATAGCTTTCTGGGGATGTCTGAGGGTGTTGGAATTACCGCTGWAAACCCATCTGTTCTCCACCAGAATGTCTGTTATTCTCAACAATCTATGAATAGCTGCAATCAAGGCCTAATTAATTTTAATCAGAATGACCTCAATAATTTTAAACAGGTTTAAAAATTAAAAGCTTTTCTTACACAKCCCCATTTAACTGCAAGTCGCTACAGAACAGTCACATAAGCTATTTTAGAGCCATACCAAGGTATAGAGGGGAGGGAAACTTCTGTAGGTTGGAAGCTTCTGTCAACTTAAARYGGGTCATTGTTTTTTGGTGCAATTKCAGGGTTCATGTATGCCTGTTCATATATGCATTGTTTGCCCAATGTCTATAAATCGTGAGCAACATTAATAGATGCTCAGCAAACTCAACTGCTGATTTGTTTTCTGTGTCATCACTTTTTTTTATTGTTGCTTCTCTTCCTTTCTACATAYCTTCCCCAACTTCACTTGCAGTGCAGAAGAAAACCCAGTACTTATCTTAGGTGTCTAAATGCAATTGATATTTGGGTGGTGTTTCTATGCAATCTGACAAAGTGCAAAATAAAAATATTTGTCAAGCTCTTCAAAGCAGGACAGCATATTAAAAATGTTTATTCAATTCTTTTCTTAACTTGAAAAAATTGCAGTGAATGTTATTTCTTTATGTTTAATATGTTTTTAATTATTTAAGGCAATCATGTTTACTGTATCATTTGGTAAAACAGATTTATGTTTACTTTCATCACCACAGAAAAGATAGATCTATAAAGGTAATAAATCTTGCAGTGCTCCATAACCTTAGGCAGTCTTTATAGGTTGAAAGATAATCAATAATCATGACAGAAAAACTGCATATGATTCATCTTTCAAATCAACTTGCTTCTTTATGACACAATGCCAATAGATGAGAATGTAAATGCCGTGATCAATTTTATTTTTTTTTTTTTATAAAAATACCTGGATGTGAAAGGCTATTCATTAGAATTACTTTCCCAGGCAAAATTAACACTAGATGGATCTTCCATGTTCACTACACTTCACATGCTGTCAGATTGCACTATCCAATTATGCAGTCTTTGCTGTTGACTGCAAAGTATTTCTGTCTGCAAWTTTAGCTGTATTTATACTTTTATTCTGACAGTGTTTTCTACTTCTAATTCATTCATGCGAGCAAGTGCTAGTGAGGGATTTTCTACCCAATGTAATCAATTATTTTTGAATAATTCAGTAGATTGAATTTTATTTTAAATGAGCAGCTTTTCATTTCTGTAGTGATTGTATCCCAAAGTGTCAGGCTTTTCTTGCTGAATCAGTGTGCTTGAGCTCAGACAGCCTTCAAGATGTTTGTTGTCCTGGTGACATCCTTCATAGCATCGCTCCAGCAAACTTAAAGTGTGAAGTAGTCAGGAAATTAAATTTATCCTTACAGGTATTAATTCAGACAGGGCTCTCAGAATCAGGATTTTTATTTTCATTAGTATTTTTTTATTCTTCTTTATTCTGGACTGTAAATCASGACAAAATATATCAGGAACAGTGCTTGAAATTATTTCTTCTTTTCCTCTTCTTCCGTTGTCCTCTTCYCCCTTGAAAATACAGAGAATTATAGTGACAGCGCAACCTGTAAAGTCACTGTAATTCTCACTTGGGAAGAGAAATTTGCTCTAGCTACTTAAAACCCTCTTTGCCTGAGGGTATTGCAGTTTTGGCCTGACACTGTTACTCCATTGAATGTTAAAACTGTGCCAGCATGATTAATGAAATACTGAACAGCTAAATTGTGACTTGAAAGTCAGTCTCATTGGATATCAGCACGTTGATYGATTGTGCCTGAACAGTGAAAGAAAAACTGACGCAGAAGCTTTGTTTATAAAATCAAAGTTTGTTTCAGAATGTGACTGTCAAGTGCACCGATTACAGGATAATTACATTTGGCCCATCATATTCTCTACTGAACAGTTAAAAATACCATAAAATTACTTTTTGAAATATCTTTGTTGTGTTTTTTTTCTGTTAATGGAGTTTATAAGAGCACAGTTTGCCGTTCCAAGTTTTAAAGCACATAGCATTAAYGTATTTAGGATTGTTGAATTAAACTAAAATATAGTTTAGCTTCATATGCAATGAAATATATATTTAATACAATTTTTAGTTTTATAATTTCTCACTCTAGAATTTATACTATTTGTACAATAAATGACRGAGAAAATGAAATATGGCAAAATATTACCTTAACGGATGTAATGAATTTTAGATATTAATCTAATACATATTTGTTTACTGTTTAATAATGCATGCTCTGTACCTCAGAGACAGGGTTGGTGCATGTAAATAGACATTGTCATGAGATTATATATGCTGGGTTACACTATTTTATTATTTACTTATTATCTCAATTCCAGTAGACATTCATTATGCTKTAGACTATGTCATAGCAATAAATAACTTTACCATGGTCACCAGCTTGAAGTTCTTTYGAAACTTTATACTTCTCTTGTTTAAGACATAGGTCTTATTCATATTTTCATTAAAAATGAAAGCAAATATAGGGCTATTCAGGAACTTGAACTCTCTATACAGAACATATTCAACTAGATACRTCTGTAGAAGAAGTGTGTGTAAGTGAAAATAAGGAGACAAAGCMCTTCATAAAGCCTGATCAGCCTTCCTGCAAGAACATGAGATGTGAGGGATTTGGAAAAAGTGGTTGTTGTTAGTTGAAGAACACAGTCCGCACTCAGATATGAAAAGATATGTATGTATTTTTTGTAAATAAAGACAATTCTATAAAATATATTTATATTTTTATCAGGCACAGCATCAACTATTGTTTCTAACTGGGATAAAAAAGATGTYCCAGTTTCACTTTGCCTACACAGAAAAAGGGGAAAACTATGAGGTTTCTTTGAAGCTGGTACTTTCACAGTCTGCAGCCAGATATGTCTGATGGCACATTATGTGCTTCTGAGAGGACTCCTGATAGTTAGACAACCTGTTACCTTTTCAAAACATTTGACAGTGACTATTTTCTTGAAAGCAAAAGCATAGGTGCTGGTGGGTAAGGGGGGGAAGRGGACTAGTCCACCTTTGGGTCTTGCTGTATGTGGGGTTGAGCCATTCGAGTTTTGACCCATGTCAGGATGTAGTACYCTGGCAATGAGCTGTTTCAAATAGCACATATACAAACAAGTAAGAGTGGATTTTCAACTCTTGCTGGACTTCACTAAGTCTGAGGATTAAGCCTTTTAGGATYCTTTGAAAATTTCATTCCTTCCAGACATTCCTTCCATTGTTTTCCTTTACCAACACTTCACAACTTAAGTAGTATCTATTCTTCAATAAAAATTACACTGTACATACACTAGTACAACAATATGAAACCTAGATAACTAATATATCTTGATATTTTATTAAGTTTAGTAAAAGGTTTCACTAATGTTTTAGCCCTCCAAAACAGCTGAGGGAGGGCACGTATTAATCTCATGTTAAAAAACCATATTACAAGGAAAAGCTAGACAATAGTTTAAGTTAGTTACTAAAGCAGTGTATACAATACAATTCAGAGTATACCATCAGAGTATATCAGGAATTGAGTGTGCTAAAATGAGAAATTATATATATATATATATATATATATATATATATATATATATATGTATATATATATATATAAAAATATATAATTTACTAATTCTTCATAAAACGCAGTGGGTTATTTAGGGATCTGATTTGTGCTGTTTTACATCATGAAATATGCTATAGTGTGAACATATACAGTCACTCTTAACTGTGTGTGAATGTGCAGTCCCACTGAGCTGAGTCCRGAATGAACCTGTTTTTTTAAATTTAATATCTAAACAGATAAGTATCATGTCTAAGGGATCTGATGAAAATCTCTGTGCTCTCTCTGCAATTCAGAGCATAAATTAATAAGAAATATAGTTTGTCACAGTAGTATTGCTTAGTTCTTATAATGAAAACAGAAGACAGATAAACATAGTCTCTCCTTCCGATCCCTAGTTATCCAGGTTATGTTGTGTTGATTTTTTTCATTAAATAGAATAATTTACAAGAAAATAGGATCATTTACTTATTTGTACAGGAAGGGATTTACAGAACAATTCTATAACTTGGAATAGCAGCATCTGTTATCTACCTAATATTTAGCTTTTGGGGGTCGCTGTTCATTTAAATGGTGGTCAGTTGCTTTCTGCTTCAGCACATCAATGTAAATAGATTGCATTGAGATAAAATCTGGTTAACAGATTTTTTACATTGAAGTACTTTAAAATCATTACATATTTTTAAAACTTAATTTCTCATGTTGAAAGTAGGAGCTACTGCTATCAATCAGCATGAAAAATTTCCCTATGGTGGTGAACTACCTAAGTATTCTATGATCACATTGAATAAAATATGAGATAGTGGTGTAAAGTTTAATCATCCTGTTTCCTCAATTTCCTTCATTCCTTTCAACAGCAACCACTGGGGGAACAATTCACTTTTCTGCTTTGTGGAAAGCTCAGGCTAAGGATTTTCTGAGTTCTTTTAATTACCCAGTTTAAGCTAGAGATGCCAAAGGACCCACTAAGCAACAATAAGGGGTAATGACTTATGCATAGAAAATTGAAAAGTGTTCATCTTGGTAGAACAAAGGAGAATAAAACAGAACAAATGGAAAGTAAAATTGGAAACACAGAAGAAATGAAGGTGAACTATATAGATTTCAAAAGCAATCTATAGTTGCAATTAGAAACTATGCATTAAATCAATTTTTAGCTCTTTTGAGGAATCGAAAGTAACAAGGGTAGTTCAGAGTACTGTACCTACTTAATAGATTATTGATTTTCAAAAAAAAGATAGCAGGACATCTTTCACAAAGAGATATCAAATTTGCACCTCTGGTACTTTTACATTCCTTTTTTTCCCCCCTTTTCTTTGCTTAGTTGACTGTTAATTGTATTTTGGTTTAATATTGAGGCAACAAATTCATGATTGCTTTTGGGAAACATTTTCTCCCAGACACATATTGTTCAGGATGTCTAAATGAAAYCCTGATAAAACTTTTGCAATCTTTCCTATAGCTGTAAAGTTATAAGGGAATATGAGAATATATTGAGTTCTGTTGAGAATATGAGTGCTATTGCAGTGTTTTGGTCTTCTTTGCTACCTCATCCTTCCAGCAAGACTTGAACAAAATCTCCCTTGGTTTCCTTGTCATTTGCAGTAGCAAGGGCAATCACACCAGGAAAAGTGGCTGTTAGAAATTCCTGATGCACTTATAGGATCACTAGATTATGACAATACTCAATTCTGAGCCACTTTCATGCAGGGGGAAAAAAAAGGTAAGAARTCCTTAAACTGATATTATAAAATACAGGGGTAATTCAAAAGACCATTGCCTTTTATGTGGAGTCCTGAAGAGAGGGTAGTGCCAAAAGTCTCAAGTCCAAAAGGGACTTCGATATTTTTTTGTCAATGTTGCATACTAAAAATTTAAGACTGTTTGAGGGAACTATTTTAATTCTATTATGCATCGAAGTAATGATATTTCTATCTATTGCAAATACAAGCATTTGAACCCAAGGCAAAAAAACTTAGAAATTAATAGGCAAGATAACAYGATAATTTTAATTTAAAGCAAATTATTGAGAGAGTCATGCCTAAAATATAGCTTATACAGTGCAGATATTTGTGTAAACATTTTTGATTTGCTACATTATGCAGCTCATTTTCTACTACAAAATATGCCTAACTGCACACATGACCTGAAGAAGAATCTGTTCAAGGCTACTAAGAAGAGATGTGACTGAGCAAAAACTTTTTGAAGTTTAGGAAGTAATTCTAGGGAGGAGTTATGATGTTTATTCTATATTCATATTCTTGAATATCTAGTATTTGTTGCTGTCTTAAATAGGGTGCTAGAATGGGAAAACCTTTAATTTGATTCACTCTGTCAGCCTTACCATTAGAAGTAAGTTTTTAAAAAAAGATTGAATCAGTTGCTTTTTTGATTACCATTATTGTCTCAGTATGACTAAAAGGGCATAATTCAAAAGTGCTGAAATACATTTGAGCTAAGAACTTACATGTAATTTTAATATATCTTCCTAAAAYGAACTCATTTAATTTGAGAAGCCAAACATTTTATTCTGGTTTACTGTGCTTGATGGCTAAAGCAGTTGCCCAGCAAGATGACCCACTATACCCAGTTCCTTTGGTGTAGTTAAATGATCAGGTACCTCTCTGCAAAGCTGTTTTTAATTTGTTTTGTTTGTTTGAGGACTTTGTTTTGTTTGTTTGGATGAAAGAAATCTGTCTTGGACTGCTCTCCAGAAATAGTTTCAGAATTTTTAATTTCATTTTGTTTGGGTGTAGCTTCCAAAACTGACTTTGCAATATAATTTTCTATTCAAGTAGTGTCATTTAGCCCCTGTAATGCTAAAACCAAATTTCCTATTTATCTTGTTTAATAACTTTTTTTGATAGAGGTCTTGGCTTGAACACCTTAAATCTGCGGAGAGATGAGGTTTTCTAAAGCCTCAGGTTTTTTCCCAGATTTGTTTTCATTTTTTTCCCTCCAAAACTGGATTCCATTATGAACAACTACTTCACTGCATTTTTGGACAGGTTCTATATTTTCTCTATGAAAATAGTTATTTTCTTTGCTGTGTGATAGCCTTGACAATGCAGGCTCACTGCTACCGTATGAACCTTATTCCCAAAATCATAAAGAAAATACTTTTTGTTTTTCTTCTATATGGGCTTTGCCCTTTTGAAAATATATGACAATAAAATTACTCATTTTTTAGAAAACACAAATTTGTCATTTTCTTCATCTAGCATTGTACATCATATAYCATTTGTCTAATTATTATGTCACAGTATTCTTTGGAAATGCAAAATGGTGCTCAAAACTATAAATTCAACCTAACCATTTGAAATGCCAAAGTAATTTTTCATTGTTAGATCTTTTCATTGAATTCAAACCTCCTTCATACCTAAAATAAGGTGAGAACATTAGCTTCTCTACTGACACCGTTCTGTGTCATATCTCTTTTCTGACTAGCCTTGAGTTTACTTCGCTAAATAGGTATTCAAATTTAGTGTCAAAATCAGTTTTAAATTGATGATAAAAGCATAATTTCATTTTTAAAATATTTTCCCTAATTTCTCGTATATAAGGTTTTCAGATAGATGTGTGTGGACTTTTTAAATTAKAGTTATTTACTTATACATATTTATATATATATGTTTAAATAAGTAGAAATTTCAAATCCAAATGAATGATAACCATGTAGATATTGTACCTAAAACTTTTCAGCCAGAAATTTACTCTCAGTCTTTATTGAAACTCTAAAATGGAAGAAGGCTGTGAGAAGACTGACACAGAAGGCTCATTCACGAGGCTCTGGGAAAAATATATGTATTGGCTGACTGTGGCTGTTGCAAAGAATGCTGAATTTGTCTCAGCACAAAGGGGACTAAAGGGTGGCCCTTAGCCTGAATAAATGGCTACATATGAACAAGCCAGAGTGCATTTCATCAGTCAAGTGGATCAACTGGTTTTATCTCTACAGTGAAATAATCTTTTAGACTATTAGACTAAGAATTGGACTTTTAGACTATTAGACTAAGCATTGCATTTGTATTGTGGTTCTGCTGTAAATTACAACTGCCATATTCTCATGGTGTAATTTGTATCTGTCTTGTGATTTACCTATACAGTTGTACCCCTCACTCAATTAAAATTCAGTATAGCATATAAAATTAAAATTTGATATTAAGCATCWCACTTTCCACAAGTAGGTAATTTAAAAAAGCTTGGTCAGAACATATTAGACTCTGATAAAGCCCTAAAGGAAAATCCTCACGATCCCATGTTAGCACTGCTCACTCATCTCCCTGCAGTCCCATTCCAAGTTTACATGAGGGAAATAAATTAATGTTATCAGACAACTTGGAAGCAGTCAACTGTACTAAAAACCAGTTACCAGCTGTAGCATTTACTGTTCACAAGTAAAGAATGGAAAAGGAGAAGCTTTGATTCATATGGATTTTCAGGGAGTATGTCTCAAAAGGAAGTTTGAATTTTTAATGCAGCCTTACCTGTCTGAACAGAAATATACTGTTCTCAAAGTAACTTACTCCTTTACTCCCATTTAAGGCAGATTTATGACTTACAGCTCAGAACACTCTAACATGGAAATTATAAATTGACACAAAATCATAATTAAATGCACAAATATGAACACAATTAAGCTAGAATAGACAAGCAGTGAAGAATTCACAAGCTGATTTTAATTTTGTTATTAGGACATTAAGCCTTCTTGGAAAAGCTATTGTCTGGCAGATTGTTTTAAAGGTAACTGAAGTAATTCAGTACAAATCCCTCCGCTAGAYGTAGATATCAATTTAAGCTCTTAAAGCATACAATGTCTTTACACTACTTTTTGTATCTTACATAAAGCTAATTATTTTATTTGTAACATTCCTGTGAAGCAGGAAGTATCTCTTTTACTAGAGAAAAAGATACCTACTTTAGAGAAAAAGAGATACCTACTTTAGTGCTGGAGTTTTGCTTCAGTTTTTTCTTTTTTTTTCTTTTTCAGAATGACATGGAACAGTTGTATCACAGAATCATAGATTAGTTTGGATTAAAAGGCACCTTTAAAGATTCTCTGGTTCCCACCCCCCTGGCATGAATAGCTGCAACTTCTCCTAGACCATGTTGCTCAAAGCCCCATCCAACCYGGCCTTGAACATTTCAGTAGTGAGGTTTTCACATCAGCTCTGGTCAAGAAGCCCACGCTGGAGTGTGGCTTCTCTGGGGAAGATGACCAGAACTTGTGACCCTGTGTAGAAAAAGTCAGTGCTGGAGGAGATTTACTGACAGGACTTATGACCCTGTGGGAAAYCCACACTGGAGCAGTCTTTTCTTCAAGTACTGCACCCTATGGAAGGGACCCACACTGAAGCAAGGTAAGAATTTGAGATGTCCTCCCCCTGAGGAGGAAGTAACAGCAGACCGGCAATAAATTAACCACAGCCCTCATTCCCTTGCTCCACTGTGGAGGAGTAGGAGGTGGAGAATTCAGGAATAAAGTTAAGCGCAGAAARATGGAGGGTTTAGGTGTAAGGGGGTTTTAAATTAGTTTGTATTTCTTATTATCTTGCTCTGTTTGATCGGCAATGAATGAAATTATTTTCCCAACGTCTGGATATTTTGCCTGTGTTGGTATCAGCTGAGTGATCTCTGTGTCTTTATCTCAGCCCATGAGCTTTACTCTCTCTGTCCTATTGGTGGACAGGGAACAATAGAATGACTTGCTGGGAACCTGATGGCCAGCTCAAGCCAACTCACCACAGATTTGTCCCAGGATTTTACAGGGCTGATGATAAGATCATGATTTTCTGGCTGCCTAGCTGGGCCATTGCCCATGACAGCTYATTAGAGAAATATGTCCTGATTCCTTTGTGGAGTATCGCAGGTATTTCCTTGTTGTTTCCCAGTAATTCAGCAGGCTCTGGTTCTTTTATGTTGTGCAAAACTCCACTCATTTCCCCTTTTAAAAGGCAGGCATTGAAACAGGCAGACTGAAGCATAACATGAATTAAGAGACAGATTGAAATGAACTGTTTCAAAGCACTGTATTAACCAAAGTGGAAAATAATGCTGAAGATAATRCAATCCCCTGATTTAAGTTAAACTACTTGAAAAAACAGCATTTTGATTTTTTGAAATAGTTCATACAGTAATAATGAAAACTTGAATTCCATTTCTGAATATAATTCMTACAGCATTAAGAATCTTCAAAACATTTTCAGCTCTGATTAAGGAATATATGACTTACCATTAGGAACGTATGGTTAAAATATTAGTTCTTCAAGTTGGCTTATTCTTAAAATAGATATATCATTATGGAACAGTGCTTGTTCTTGAGTTTCTACTTCCCRGATCCTGGCAGTCTTTATTTATTAATGAAACATAACTAGTTTCAACTTTATGTTTCTTTATCAAAATTGTCAATGGACACTTTATTTTTATCTGATTAAAATTTCTCTTTTCTACTGAAAATAAGTATAAGTATGTACATATAGCAAGGTTTAATAAAAGATATTTCACCGTCCAAGGTTCAACAGGTACCTCAAAGTGTCTCCTATAGGAAGGTATTTGCAAATATACTACCAAATATCTTTTTGAAAACTCCAATATTTTTAAAAATTAAATAAATAATKGAATTTTTCCATTAAAAACAAGAATGCTATTTCTACATTTAATGAGCATTTTCTATTTCATATTTTCAAAGAAAAAGTAAACTATATGCCTCATATATATATTCTGCAATCATAAGTGTCTTCTAGCTTTGCTTGTTTATTTCATTAGTTCTTTTCATTGAGAGCACACACAGTCCAGTATTAAGGGAATGCACTGAGGTCTGTAATGCTGCATACTGRGCTACAGATCTACACATACATCTTGCACTCATATGTATTCTAGGGAATAATGAGAAAAATACACGTACAAATGTCTCTGCAAAGATTAAAAGTTTGTCAAAAGTTTCTTGGAAAATTGTGTAATTATCAATAGCAGTGTCCTTTGAAAACTAAAKCGCTGTTGATTACTAATCACTTAAATGGATTTTTAATTGTTTTTTAAAATTCAGCAATGTGAATGAAGTAAGACAGTAAAGAGGGAAAGACTTTTAGAAAGAAAACTACAGAATTTCATGATGTATACGTAAAAAAATGCATCTCTCAGAAAAGGCAAAGACATAGTATTTACTGTTATGTCTCAGAGAAGTATCAAGGAGCAACTAAAAACAAATTCTAGGCTTTTATCTGAATTTTCGGGCAGCTAAGAACAACAAAAAACTGTAATAATTAATTAAATCCTATTACATTGACATTCCCTATTTTTGTGTGAGGGAGTCTTCTGCACTAAACAAAGTCACAAGACTTGGTTGACTCTTTTTCAGTGTGATTATTAAAGAAAGAAGAAAAAWAMCACATTATTTGGAAAGAAATTACTGAATACCTGGAAGATATTGGATTTTGGCTCAGTCAGATGTAATTTAGTAATGAAAAATATGTTCTGTATTTGCAAGCCTTGGCTGAAAACCYTCTGTATTGATGTGTCTGTGGGTGAGAGCACAGGATTTGTTATGTTATTCTGGGAAATATCTCCACCTTTGACTTTCAACATCTCTTAGCATGTTATAATTTAGAACCAAAATCTTAATCTAAGAATGACTTGTAAAGATAACCTTTCATATCCACTTGGCAAATGCTTTTCTCCCATGTTATGGTTTAATTAGTAGAAAAGGAGGGGGGAGAATACAAAATATTAATTTGACACAGTCATAGATGACACACATAGACATACTACTGGGTAATAGTTTAAATAATGACATGATGCTATTAATTTTAATAGTACTAAACTCTAACACTGAAATTTGTTTTCCCCTGATATTTTTTAATACAGATATATATCCATCTCTGCTCTTCCTCTTATAGCCTTTTGTTTGCAAACCTTCTTCTAGTTAAGAACACACAGTAAAGGATATTCTTCTGGTAAAATTCATCAAATGAGTGAGGCTATCAAGATAGTCATTAAAAGTGGCAAAAAATAAGGTTTTCTAAGTAAGATCTCCAAAACTAGTGGCTGCAGCTAGCACTATGATAGCAGCATTGTGAGATGAGTGCCAGCACAATTTGAAGACGTGTTAATTATCTCAGAAACCAATTTAATTGTACAATTCTRGAATAGATGGATTAGATATATAAAGGCATCTATCCTGTGCTGAACTATAGTCTATACAAAACWAATTGTTTTGAAAATGGTGGGAAAACTGTACTCTATTAGATGAGAAAAAATCTAAGTAGTTGTACTTTTATACAAGACAAAAGTCTGTCAGTTTGAAATATTACTGGTTTTCCCATGTGTTCCATATTTTCTACAGTCTTAATTTTCACTATTTGTTCCCCTGTATGGTGTAGTGTTATGATTCCTACTCTTTATTTCTTTAGAAAAAAAGAATGCTTCATAAATGGCAGTGTTTTTTCCCTCTTCTTTTCATTAACTTTTGCTGTTTTTTTAAAGCTTGGTAGTTTTCTTTTAGTAATTTAGTAAGCAAATCTTAAATATCCTATCCCTCAGTGTATTCAGTTGTATTGGTTTTGCACAGCCTGTTTTTTGGCAACAGGGAGGGCCACAAAGATAGCTCCTGTGAAAAGCTCCTGGAAGCTTCCATCACATCCAGCAGAGCCAATCYRTGATGACTCTGAAGATGGACATGCTGCTGGCCAAAACTGGGCCAATGACAGAGGTTGGTAGCGCCTCTGTGATGACATATGTAAGAAGAAAATCAAAACAAAATCACACAGTTTGTGCTTGTAGCCAGAGAAGAGGAGGAGATGACAACATATGAGGGGAAACAACGTGGTGACACCAAGGTCAGTGGATAAGGAGGGGCAGGAGGTGCTCCAGGTGTCAAAGCCAAGATTCCTTTGCCGGCTGTGGTGAGACCAAGGTGAAGCAGCTGTGCCCCTACAGCTCRTGGGGATCCACAGGGGATGTAGAGATCCACCCACAGTCCATGGGGATCCACGGGGGATGCAGAGATCCACCCACAGCTCCTGAGGATCCACGGGGGATGCAGAGATCCACCCACAGCTCCTGGGGATCCACGGGGGATGCAGAGATCCACCCACAGCCCATGGGGATCCACGGGGGATGCAGAGATCCACCCACCGCCTGTGGGGGAGGTGCCGATACCAGAGCAGGTGGRTGCCTGGAGGAGGCTGTGATCCACTGGGAGACCTGGTGGAGAGAGAGGGCTCCTGCTTCCAGGATGGAGCAGCTTGTCCTTGGAGGAGTGCACCCCATGGAAAGACAGACCCACATCATGGCAGTTTTGGTAGGACTGTCTGCCTGTGGAAGGGACTCACCTTGCMTCAGGGGTGGTAACACTGCTGCTCCTGAGAGTGGACCCACACCTGGGAAGTTCAGGAGCACTGTCTGCTGTGGGAGGGACCCCACTGCCTCAAAGGGGAGGACTCCTGTCCCAGAGCAGGGAAAGGAGAAACCTTGGGTGATGAAACCAAACCCCCCTGCCCTGTCTCCCTGCACTGTCAGTGGGAAGGAGGGAGGGGCTGGTGCAGGGGTGAGGGGAAAGGTGTTTTAAGGGCTTGTTTTGCTTCTCATTATCCTCCTCTGATTCTGTTAGTAATAAATTCACTTTGCAACTTAAGCTGAGCCTATTTTGCTCTTGAAGTGCTTCTCCTGGTCCTTATCTCACTCATGAACCCTTTGTTAATTTTCTTTTCCACCTCTACTGCCCAGSTGTAGTAGGGGAGGGTGAGCAAGSAAGCGACTCTCATGGGTGCTTGGCATTGGGCCAGTGTCAAACCACGACATCAGTTTACTATAAAAAATTAATCAGCACCACTGTACAAAGCTGGAAGGATACACAGATCAGGAAATTGTGTCTCAGCATAGACAGTTAGTGCTCCAAAATCTTTAGAGCTTTGCGAGCCTACTGGATAGATTTTTTCCTTTTAGTGAATATAAATCAACAGGGCTCYTAAACACCAAAGCTAGTTTGGATTTGAGCAAAAACTAGAACAAAGTCTTTTAAAACCAGATAAAACAAAGTAACCAAAACCTACAGAACAGAAATAAAAGGGCAACCCAGACACTAACAATGAGGACAAGGCCAGCATCCAGGTTTTGCTTCTTACTTTCTGATACTCAGTCACATTTTGTTAAAAAGGAGATAATACACAATTAGTAAACTACAAACAAAACAGATAACATGGTMTTCATCTAATGGTCTTCAGCTTGTCACAGAGTTTAGAATTGCATGATACCTGTATCATTTTAACACAGGAATCAATCATTGTGTTTACTTTCTTAGGGGAGGCTCATTGCTAAGCTCAGCRCAGAGCCTGTGGAACACTCTCCCTSCCTTCAAGAGAGAGAGATACAGGATCCTGGACTTTAGAGCAATTGCTCTCCATTTAACTGAAACTTGCCACTACCTGCAAAATACATGGAGACAAGCAAAACTCTTTGCAAACCACTCTGAGTCTGTAGATATTTCCAGAGAATATGAATTCTCTTGATGGAGAAATTTAAATGTCATCCTTAGTTGACAAGTTCTTRCAGCTGACAAGCCCTCAGTACATTTATTTACTGGAGGATTGTTTGTCTGTTTATTCAAATTCAGCAGTGCCTAGAAGCTCCAGTGAATCAGCTTGGGTCCACTGAATTTCACCCTCCATCCATACAAAACAGTAAAATTTTTCCTTCACTGGCAAAGATACTGCTTTGAAAAGGTATGTAATAACCCACCTACTTTTAAGAAAAATCCCCACTGTCTTACTTTTTGAAATTTTCCTCTTTTCTGCAAATGGAGTTGGATTTCTTTTTTTACTGTACAGAATGCTTAAATATATTTTGACAGAAAGGTCTAAAATGTTTTCATTTTCAATGAAGCACAAAACTTATCTTTCATACAAAGTAACTGYTCTCATAATCAAAATGGTTTCCTGTTTCTAATACGACATCTAGGACAAAAAAAAAATCTTTATTATTTCCTAATCTGTTGTTGTTAATCTTTGACTATGAAAATAATCAAGAAGCATTAAAGGTATCATTATATTTTAATGAAAACCAAAACTTCTTTTCCTGAATTTGACTCTTTGTTCTTTTGATCTTTCAGATCTCAAGGGACTGCAACCTAATTAAAATTGTACCTAGKTTTCCTAAAAATATATTACATTGAATAATGTTCCAAAAGAACATTTTATTTTTATTTYTACTTGTATAAAATACATAATATAGATGCAACTTTCTTTCTCTGTTAAAATTTAACAGAGAAGATCTGGTCATAGATAAGGCTCCAAGGTCTATAGTGATTCTTGATAAGTTGTTCCATTAGATTCTCTCAAATCAAAAACTGAAATGAAATCATTTTACAATAAATATACTTCAAAAGACTCATTAAGGATTAGATCATAAACCTTTCACTCCCTTTGATATAAAGATATTTGAGTTCAGTCCCATTAAATCAAATTTTTTTAGCAACACTAGATAATTAMTATTATTATTAAAACTTGTTTTTATAACCACAATCACACTTTTTTTTTCCTATATAAATAAAATCAAGAAAAATATTAGAATTAGGAAAAAGTTTTGAGTTCAGGGAATCAGCAAAGTATTTCTTTCTTTTTGTCCCAGTAGGGGGCTAATAAACCTTTGAAGTTATTCTATTACATGTGGCAGCAGTTTCCATACTTCTATTGTTTTTTGATAAAAGTAGATAGATTTTTCAAGAATGACTAAATATTTTGTTTCAGAAGGATAAGGCCCTAAGGCCTAGATTATGGATCTATTTTTATTTATTTTCTTTGAATAAGTTAACGTGTAATTAGCCTTACATTTTGATCTAGAATGGATCCAACAGATAAAAAGATATTGTTCCATAGAATATAAAATAATAATAAGTTTTCTTAAAACTTAGAGRTCTTATTCTCCATCCCTGTACTAAATGACAACAGAAAGAGATATCACCAAGTAAAACAGTGTCCCAGCAGCTTGTGTACAGGATTTAAGAATATCAGTGTCAAGAACATCTTGACCTTTTCCTCAGCACTGTGAGTAGTACTTGAATATCCCAACTCATCTAAGTCTTTGTATCTGCTTTCTTATGAGGATAAAAGAGAAAAAAAAGTGTATCTTCTCTTTTCCAGAGAATTCCAAATTCATACAGCAGAAAGAATTTGCTTGCTGCTTATTATTATTCTGGTTATATTAGTACAAGGACCTCTTACAGGAAAAAAATTTAGACTGCAAGGATTCTAGATGGATGACAGAACTTTTTTTTTGTCTTGTAACAGTGGCTAATTTAGACTGGCTTTGAAAAGAGGGAAAAATCAATATAACAATCAGAATGAAAAATCAGGCTATGGTGGAAAAGAAAACTTCCGTCTGTAAAATGTTACTTTCTAGAGAGAATAGTTTAGCATGAAGCCTTAAAGTGATAACCGTTCCCCAAAAGCAGAACAAAAAATATAATCAAATGTTATAGTTTTGTGTAATATGATGTGGCTGGCTTCTCATAATGAAGCAGTATAATTACTTTTCTAAGCCCATGAATTGAGATTTACTTTTTAAGTAAAGAATGTCTGAAGATTCCTTGATGAAATTCCATGTTGAGTAATGACATTATTTATCTCTCTCTTAGAAGAGTTTTTTCATTTTGTTTCATCTTATCCTAAGTGTTCTGGAGGGTATTTTTGGAGAGTCAGTTAAAACAATGCCTTTAAGKGTTAGGAAGAAAATATTTTTCTTCAAATAATAAAAATACATTTTAAGGACTATTGGAATTTAATTATAAAATCAATTATACATCTATTTGACTAACATAAAATTATACATTTACCATTCACATGTATTATATGAGTCGTATCTCTGTATTTTGATAACTTGTTGGCTTTTCCTTGAAAATGTTGGAAAATAAATATGGCCCAAAATGATTTTCTTTTTGYGTCAGTTTCTTTGTTTCTTCTCTCTTGTTCTTCTCCACTAGGCTTATCCATCTATCAACAGAATCTGTGATGCTTAAGGGTTCATCTGCTCTTTTTACTTATTCCCCCCTTGAAGATATAAACCTGCCTTTATGCCATAATAAGCACGTCAAAGGAGAATAATGTAATCATAAGACTTCAAGTTGAAGATTACATCCTAAAGTGAGAAATAAGCAACAGAAGCAGATGAGCATAGACTTTTTATATGTAAATTCTCTTCATAATAAAGAAGGGAAGAGAATTGCACAAAGTGCACTGTATATATATCCTATATAACTCTGCATGAATTTATTKTTGAAGTTTTCCATGTGTCATCTGTGGTCTTTGAAAATACCTGTTACTGGCAGTTAACTCTGTATACAAAATTTCACTGAAAAAGAGACCTCATTGACTATGTTTCAGATTGAAAAGAAATTCTCCAGAAGAATAAAAGTAAGTCAAATGGATTTAAATGCCAGAGAGTACTTAAAACTACATATTAATACTGGCAATATTCCAAAGAGACATATTCAATTAAAGARTTTTCAAAGATATTTTTCCTGCTTTTTCAACACCAAATTGTCATGGCTCAATCAGAAATTGAATTATACTGTGTAAATCAGTAAAGCTGAACATAGCAAAAGCCTTATCAAACTTAAGTCACAGCTATACTCCAAGAGGAGGGAAGCTGCCCTGCTTTTCAGAGTGTGATTCACACAGCCCTTAAAGAGGGAGGTGCTCTCTGGAGAAGAACTCATGCTGTGGCATTCAAGAGACCTCAAATGTCCCTTCACCTGTCTACAGACACAGCTTGTGGAAARCACTCAGGAAATTTAACAGTTGTATTATCATATCCAGTCTCTGGAGGCAAAAGGCAGAGTGAACCACTTGCTCATTTTCAGGGTGAGCTGCCATTAATGCAAGATGCAAAACTGGAGAAAAGGAGTAAAACATATTTATCTTATATCATTTATTTATTTATTTATCTTTAAACTTCCTTCATTTAATTTGGCATACTCTGCCAGAAGGACAATTGGCATATTTCTTATTGAGAACAAATGAATCTTTTATAAGTTGTAGACACTGTAATATAATTTTTTAGAATACCATTCTTATGAAAGCTGTCTGATTGAGGGACATTCCTTTAATGTTTTCCTGCACTCCTAAGTATTTGCACAGAATGTTGATGTAGATCTTAGCCTTTATGTTCTTTATTTTAAATAAAGCAAAACTTTAAAGCTTATAGATGCAAGTACTTTTAAAGAAAATTAACACCACATTGGAAAGAGTGATGTAGAAATTTTGGTGTAGATTTGCATAAAATGAAAAAAAAAACAATAAAGTGTTTGGAGTGTTCAGACAAAATTCCTTTAATTATTTTTCACCAATAGAGGTAAAGAAACAAAGAAAAGCATATTTTCTCTTCAGTGCCCTACCTAAAATGTTGATCAATAATGCTGGGCCTTAAAAGAATGTTTACAATAAAGTCTAAGCTTCTGAATTCTCAACAGTCACATTGCATTTGAAAACATTGTAKGACTCCTCCGTTACCAGTTCTGAAAGATGACACTGATTTGTGCATGATAGCAAGCGAAATACACTCTGAATTTTAACTCAGCTGAAGTGAGCAAAATATGAGTTCATGAAGCACATGTCCATATACTAACAGAAGTGACAGGATGGTTACTACCTATACCAGATTATCTTCAAGTCAGTTTTGCACTTCATTTTCATTGGAAGGTCACAAAATGGATGAYAGATCCATTCTTGTCTTATAAAGCTACACATGTCTGAACAGATCCCTCTGAAACTGGAAACTAATATAGATGAGCTAACTGGAGCCACCTCTTTTCTGACCTACTAGTTTCCTGCATCCATTTGGATTCAAAATGCTTCTGATTCAGCTGTAGCAATATTCTCTCATTGTGTGTGTTCACTTTCTGTCTGTAGATTGGCAATGCATAGCRCCACTATAGGGCTTAGTGCTACTAAATATACATGGCTCTGGGCACTACCACAGGTTTCAAGGATTGGCATTATTGAAGTGTGCAACCATTGTCAAAGTTACATACAGTACTGTATATCACTAATGTAACTATAGTTAAGGAACATGTAAACCATATTTTTGAAAGCTTGTCTCTGAACACACCAGCATTCTTCAGTGTGCGCGTCTTTCTGAGACYTCTTATAATACCGAAAGTGATTTTTCCAAAACTCTGTTGTTATTGAGGCCCTCAATATTGTCAGAGGGTTGACTGACTGAGAAACTTGAGTGCCCTTTTCCCAAACTTTTTAAATGTCCACTGTCTAATAAATCTAGTCTTCAAAAAGTTAACATGYTAGTTAAGTATTAGCATCTTAAAATAAATAAGGTAAAATGACTTCAGTCTTATCTGTGACATGTCATGGTCTGTCAGAGTCATTGCTCTAACTTCTTGACTTTGTTAAATATTGCCAAATGGGAAATAAGATCCTTTGTGAATACTAGAAGGGGCCAAAATCATGTTCTGACTTGAATTATTTTCTGATTTAAAACAGAAAGGCTAGTTAAACCTAATAGGACTAGGTTTAAGAATAGTAAGAAATTGTGCTATGGTCCAGTTGCTAGTATCTCCCTGCAATATAATTTCTACCAACCCAAAAATGTGTAAGATAAGTATTTTAACATCAGTTACTTATACTGAAGATGCCAATTTGCAAAGCATGCACTGTGAATTTACACTGAACAGAATTAGGTTAATAATTAGACACAGGTCATGAGGTCCAGRCAGGAAACAGTTTTACCATGGTTTTAAAAAATGCTCCTGGACTCCATCTGTGTGACTGAAACTTTTTATCCTTCTCTCATCCTTGTAGTCTACATTTTATTTCTACATAAAATAATGATTTTTAAGAATTTTCTTATAGTTGTTAGAATGCATTTATTGCCTATTTACCTGCTGTCTAAAAGTGCCTAGAAATATGATAGGCCACTCCAAGACTAAGTCTATTTGTGGGAAATCTGGCTGCAGGTTGTTTCTGACAGTTTTTGTGGTACCAACCTTAGTCTTTAAGTTCTAATATTGTAAATTTTGATGACATTTATTTCTCATGCTGTTTACTTGACTATGTTTATCTTGTCACTGACAAAAAAATTGACAATTTGAGATTAAGAAGAGCACAAGATGTTTYATGAAGATAAGTATACTTGGAGATGGAGGTCTACAGGTTTCAGTGAACTGGTACAGCCTGAAATAAAATGTCATGGCTGCAGTACCCTGGTCCAGTATACATATTCTTAAATCTTACATGTAATTTTCAGTAGTGCATTTACTGAAATATCTGACATTTTTCAAATTTTCAACGCATTCTTATTCTGAATCTCTAACCAAAGGGAGAACAGTGTATTACACAAAGTGTTTTGTTCTGGTAGGAATCTCTTCATTGTATTGTTTGGGGTTTTTTTCAGCCTGCCTTTCAATGCACTTTTCAGAAAAGCAGCCCTGAAATCGAATGCAGTGCTGGGATTACAGCTGTGCCTCCAACTCATATTGCCTCCCAGGAAAGGTCTAATCTTCACAAAAATAATTTATATCTTTTGGCATTTGCTATCCACTAGCTCTTCTCACTAAATCATCATGGTTAAACAACTTTCTTTATGATTTGTAATAATTMCCCATTCATAGTCGTATAAGATTAAATACTAGCTACAAAAAATTAGTGGGAGAACAAGTTTCATGATAGGGGGAATGTATCATGATAACAAAATAACGTTTTGTAAAATGAATGCAGATTATTCTCTGAGAGGCTTCACTTTRAATGCTTAGCAGTTCCCGGCTTGACTAGAATCTAGACATTGTCATGTTCTGTTTAAGTACAAAATCTCAAAGCTATTATAGTAGTAAAAACGTATTTTTAAAAGGTTCCTTCTCTTCCTTCAGAAAACAGTGGAAAGAATACTACATAATGAGTCATCTAGTTGGTACACTTGGAAGTTTTTTCTCATTTAGGATATACATAACTTCTGTGAATTTATTMATTATGCATGAGTAGCCATTCTTACTTTTTAAATTATTCCAAATTGAATACTTAAATGCTTAATATCAAATAATTGAAAACATGCTTTTATTAAAAAAAACCAACTAAGTATGGTCTTAAATMTTTATAATTTTGAAAGTATTTATAGCTGATGCTGAACACTGAGCAAATGCCAAATTTTTGGCTGAAGTCAAAATGTTTGACAGGCTTGTTGTTTTTTTTTCAATACATAAATATTTATGCATATTGTTATTTCTCCATCTGCTTTTTTTGACCAGCTGATTGATAAGATGGTTTCTTATATAACTTTTACAAAATGGATCTACATTCCAAAGGATACAAACTTATTCAGGTCTAGATTCCAYATGTGCTGTGTTGTGTGATTTTGAAATCTGCTTTCTGAGCAAATTCTTAAWTCCAATGTAAACAAAATCAAATACAATTCGTAAATTGTACCTTAATTCAAATGATTGCCTATGTTTTMTGTAATTTCTTTTACTCTGCCCCTAATGTCAGTAGACTGTGTGAAAGGGATACTATCTTGAACTACATGTGTGCTCCTATTGAAGATATGCCTTTAAAGTTAAACACAGCCATTAGTAAAGCTGCCTGTTCTACTACAGCTTCACAAAATTTTTCTCCATTACATACAGAAGCTCATTCAACCTAGTGAATGAAGGAGTTACTGAGAGCCCAGAAAGTTAACCTCTCCATCCATGTGAATATACATTTTTCACCCAGAAATTCCTTAGTCTTTAGTCTTAAAGCTTACCACTGTCACATGTTTATCGTTAGCACATTGCACAAATGGCCTCCATGTCCATTATGTAAGTTCCAGGACTGAAAAATTTTCATTTTTTTCAGATTTCAAGGGAAAAAACCTACAAAGCACTATAGTCCATTATAGTGTATGGCACAATGCCATTATAACTTGGGAAAGCTGCATTGCTGGTTTCTCTGGGTATGAATTAGTCTTCCTGACTTACTTACAATATCTTTGTATGGTGCTATCTCCTCATGAGAGGGAAAAAATATAAAGGAGAACTAAGTGAAGAAAAGAAATCTAACTATTTTTTTTTCCAGCCAATARCACCAATACCTTAGGTTGGTAGCCACTGAGATCAGAAATATAAATTTCTGCTCACAACATGATGATCAAACTGACCAACAASATGAGGAAAAGCTCTGGTTTTTATTTCTATATGAAAACTTTGAAACTTTGGCACTTTATTTTTTTTTTCTGTAAAGCTCTTTAATAAATGTAAAGCAGTGTCAAAAACTGGGGTTAGAATATTTTAGAACTGCATGTAACTATCTTCAACAGAACAAATGTGAGAAAATAAAGGAATTATGGACTTTCCTTTTCCATACATAATTGCTGACGATAGTGTGCATTTCATCCATCATACTAAGCTATGACTGCACTCAATTAACTTAATATGGTGTTAATGCAATATGGGAGAGGTAGCACTCATTCATCATATTGTATTATAGCAGTAATACAGTAGTATTGTATTAGACTAATGTAATAAGGCTCTTAATAGAAGGCAATAAAACTATTATCAGGAAACTGCCATTAATACCTGGGATTTTTAAAGGCCATTTCTGTTGTGCTTGTAAATCTTTTACTCGCCAAGATGCAATAAGAAAGACCCTCTGAGACTGCAGAAGGACTTGAGTATGTGACATTATGAATGTGCTATTTTTGGCTTTTCGATGGAAGAGCACATCTTATAGCACCTAATAAATCTGTGCTGAGGGTTGAAAAGCATATTTTTCTGTTGAACAGTAGGCTGTAATATAGTAGAGATATATAAAGGTCACGACAAGTTCTAAATATTTATTCATTTTTCTATGACATCAAGGCCAATTCCTTTTTCTCTCTACTACGAACAAAAGGAGGAGTTTTTTGTAACCTCTGTCTTTTTCATGAAACATATTAGATTATTAAAAAATCTCTAGTTGTTCTGTGACTTTATTTTCAGAGAAATGGTTTATGTTAGAGTTTACACTCTGTTTGTTAAATTTCGTTTATATTCAAGAGACTGAACCCAATTGATTGCCTTAATTATCAAAATACTCTGTAAAAATGGAACTTCAATCATGCCTCATTTGTCTCCAGAAAGACACAGATTATCCCTATAGTCTTGGTTGTTTTAGTTTGGGGGTATTTTGGTGGTTTGTTTTTTCCCCCAGTTATTTGACAGAGATTTATGGTACAACATAAGCTTGTGCAGGTAAGATTTCTTTTGTTAAATCATATTGCTTTTTTTCAGAACCCTAAATTTATGTCATGCCTGTATTAATCTAATATAATTTATGCAATATGGAACATTTCTATTAATTTTATCAAAGTATGAATACTGGAGTGCTATATTAGGAGCATATAGAACAATATTGTATGTGCTTCAGTTTCATCTAGCAGCCCTAAAATAAAATTTATTGTTCCAGATAGAGCAACTCCCTCTGCACAGTGTTGAACCAGGGTTTATTAAATGCCAGTTTAAAAAAGGGAATATTTTTACAGCGCTGGCCAATTCCTATCTCTGTCTCCCAGCCCAGGTATGATTTCCTCACACTGATGGTTCTGATGGATGTTGTGCTTGCATTCCTCACTAGGTTCATAGGTCTAGATTGCACTGTTGTGCAAAATGTTCTTATTTCAATATCAGTTTGCTATGAAGATTCACACAAAGGAAAAAGGCACTATTTATATTCTGTCCCCACTAGCCTGGATCACTGTAACTATTATAAAGCTGAATGCCCAAGATCCCTGGCATATAGAGTGCTATTGCCTATGTGCTCCACAGCTCAGCTCTTTGGCTTGCTCCAAATAATTTTCTTTTATATTTTAAGTCTCTGATTCCAATTTTCCAAATAAATAATCATTGCATTAAATCATRTGAATTGTTAAAACTACGTATGCTGGGAAAAAAAAGAAAAATAAAAAGACTTTTGGAGTGAAAATAAAGATGTGGAAGTCCTCTTTGAGCTATTTCATGCACTGTTCCCCAGTTTCCTTCCCCTTCCTCACTCCCTCCCCCACAAAGAAAAGGTACCAAATAAAAACAAAAAAAGAAATTAAATCAAATGAAATCTGACTAATCCAGAAGATTATGTAAGTAAATAAAATTGAATCTTTTCCCTCCTAGATATATATATATAGATATAGATGATATAGATATAGATATAGATATAGATATAGATATAGATATATAGATATAGATATATATCCCACCCAAATCATAATTATAGCATAAAAAAATCATAAATCTGTCTAAAGGCTAAACTTGTGATATTGAGCTGATGATTACTGCTGAGAAAAAAATGTATCTGTGTTGTGACAGCATATGTTTYCTAAATCTCTTTATCACAAATCCAGAGAACTGGATAAACATTCAGGACAACATTATTCAGCAGAATCTTTTGTCTATCTTCTTCACTATTCGCTCAAATTCAGCTAGCTGGAATACCAAATGTGTCCTCATGCTTTCTCATTACAGGAGATGTGTTTATGAAAGCAGTTTTGCATATTTATCTGGAAGTGCTTTGGATACATAAAAAGAGCCCAAGTTCAGTGAGTACARTAGCCCATCCTGCTTTTCTGCCCTGTGACAGTAATGGCATCAATKTTCCCTCTATCCCTTTCTCTACAGAGCAAGTCTAGACAAAATTCTGGAACATTGTAAATACTCCTATTGTTATCAATTGAATCTATTGAATAAAACAATAGATAAGCATGGAAAGATGGGATGATTCAAAGTATTTAATCTAGGATCCTGATTTGAAGATCTTCATGGTCAGCAACTGTGTGTTCTTGCATATGTGTACAGTCAAACATGTAATTTACCTTTTGAGAATTCTTGCTCTCAAGTTGTCCAGAGTGAGAACAAGGGGAAAAAAAGCCCCCAGCATCCCTGGCCTTGATTCAGGCATGCATTTAAGTCCATGTCTATTCATGGAGAGGCCACAAGAATGCACTTAAGGGAGTCTAAAATAGGGTTAGCATTTGAGTCAAGACTACATGTTTTCCAGAATCAGAGCAAATATATCAATTTGTAGTGTATGGGCTGCTCTGAAACATGAACTGTATATAAAGAAAGTAAGTGTAAATGCAAAAGAACATCATGTACTTTGGGAGAAGTTCCATGTATATATTGCTTTCTATTGGCTACTGTTAAGAGTAAACTGAAAGCAAAATTCTACTATCTCAGCTTCCTTTGAGACAGGGAAAAAAAAKAATTCAAGACTTAAAGGCTTTTATTTACTTCTTCTGAGGATTCATAGAATCAAATAATATTATAGCATTCTGTAGTGAAAACTAATAACATCAAGGAAGAATCTGAGAAATTTTTTTTCCTTACTGGTGGAAATCACGGGTAACTTCATAGATAATGAAATTTCACCCAAAGAGTAATTCAGGATTCCAAAGGGTGATTGCCGGCAGAGCGTCTATGAATGGTCACCCAGTTAAGTACTTTTCGCCCAAAAACAGACAAAAAAGTGATGTAGCTTGCCCAAATTACAGTAATAGCACCAGATTATAATGAGGAACAATGGTAATTACAGAGATAACACACATTTCAAATGCAACTAGTTTCTCACTAGCGCTGCTCTTTCTCATATATCTTTTGTTGTAGGAAAAATTTGAGACAGCTGTGGGATAAAAGCTGCATTAGATCAGGAAGAGACCACAGCAGGTGTTTGAGAGAGCTGATCCAGTGATGTTCAGTCTTAGTCTGTAAGAATGTCCTGCAGAGTGCATATTTTGGGAAGGAGGGGTGATCCAGATTTGGTAGTGTCAGATTTACAGTTAGTCTCAATGATCTTAAAGGCCTTTTTGCAACCTAAACGGTTTTCTGATCATATGATTCTATCTATAAAGTAATTAAATTTTTCCTTCTCACCTAACCACCATACAGATGGTTGATAAGAAAACTAGTTATATAAACCAAAGAGGAATGGTTTGATACAAAAGTCTTTCACAATGCTTAAAATCAAGAGGTTTTCTAAGCAAAAAGTCTGTTCTATATTCCTATCAAGAAACTATTCATAATACCTTAGCTTTCTTTGTACTCCTATTTATATCTTCTATAGTTAGTCCTAGCCAAGAAGCGTACCTGTCCTAGTGTGATGTCCTTCTAAAATCCCAGGCTTCACTGAAAATCATAGTTTTGTGAAACACAACTGTATTTACTCAACTTTCTTATTAATATTTCACAATTTGTAACCTGAACCTGTAGCTTCTTTACCTGCATGCAGTGTTTAATGATAAACTCAGGTGCTATTTTTCTTGTATCTTAATGACAAAAAATCTCTTTCTACTATACTTAACATCTCCTAAGAGCTGGATAGGTACCTATGCAATTAATCTTCTGCTCCTATTTCATTCTATGTGATGCTACCAGACCCTAGGACAAATACTGTGCTGTAGGGCAGAATATGTTTTAATATGATTTGGATCAGTCCTAGAATAATCCTACAAATTCAGGTAATACTATCTCACAGACTTGTTGTGTTCAGAAGTGCTTTCTGTCTTAGATTATATATTTGTATTTTCCTGAATCTGAGTAACAGAGTATATACTGAAGAGGAAATCTGCACACACTGCTCCCTGCCTCTGAATCAGAATATTATAAATGTAAAATAGTTTGTTTGAAAATATTAAATAAATTATCATTGTGAATTGTTTAAAAGAATTTCATGCACCAAAGAATCACAAAATCCATGCTTATGTTGTATAAATATTAAATAAAAAATAAATAAATTATTCATCTTGCCATTAGATGCAAATCTTCCATCTCCAGCTGATTTTCTTTCATGTTGGAGATTCCTAGATCTTTGAATTTGACTCTTTTTTTTCCCAACCAAGCAACCATTTTCTTCAGTTGGCCTTTTATTTTTCACCTTCACAATTTGTTTTATACCTTGAACAATTTTGCTCTTACAGACTGATTGAGGAATCTTTCCTAATTCAAGGTTTGATCAAAAAGTACATTGAAGTCAGCTGTAATAATCTTTGTACTGGCTCCAGGCAGGTAATATAGAACAGGGTTAAAGATTAATACAGATGAACATTYCTTCTCAACTTCTGCTACAAAAGCCATGGAATGTAAAAAAAAAAGGGGAAAAAAATCCAGTTTTAATTAAATAAAATTGTTCCCAAACTCAGGCTGAACTGAGAGAGGTGTTTTGCCTAAAAACATGAGGTTTATTTATTTTAGAAAGTAGAACAAAGAAGACAAAATGCATTTTGAAAATCTACAGTCTATTTTTGGATGATTTCTAGCTAACAATGAATGGGTTTACAGCTGCAGTGCAGAATTCTTTTGTCTCACTGATGACAGACTAATATAAGCCAAGCTTCTTGTGTTCTACAAATCTATCATTTCTTTCCCCCTTGCTTGCCTTCACCAGCTATTTCTCCTCCTTTCACTGCCCATCTTCTACTCTGCCTAGCATTTTCCTTAAAATTCTTTCTGGGTATAATATGAAATTTGTATGTGCTAGAAATAAAGCATCCTTGTTCTACTTTACTTTCTTGAAGAGTTAATCAGCAAAAGTCACTATCTCTTCTTATTACTTAAGACGCACATACCCATGAATAATTATTTAGTGAAATATTCTGAATATATTTCTCTGTGTAAAATACTATCAGCACTTGTTGGAACACATTTTTTTTCCTTATAAAATCCATAGATCCTATCCTGTGTGCAATCACGTAGGTTGTTTCTACTAAGTTCTACTCAGGTCAGTGGAAATTCYTTCTCTGTTTTTTTTGTTAAATAAATTCTCCAAACCCTTCCCTTAACACTCTTGGATTAAATTGGTCGGGCTTTTTCCACCCTGTTTCAATATTTGTTCTGTGAGATCAATAAACTGGTTTTACAGCCTTTGTGGTCTGGGACCATGTAGACTATCTACAGTTTTGAGGGCCTTATCTGTCAGCTGGGCTCTGTTTCGTGCTTCCTTTTGTACCCATTTTGAGATTTTTGTCTGTGAGTTCTATATTGCCATCTGCAACCTCACATGAAGTACATTCTCCAGTCACTAAACACATTGATCCCTCACATCAGTAAGATATGGGCTGTGCAGCACAGACAGAAGCTGACAGATGTCTCTGCCATAAATGACATTTAAGCAATCAAATTTTAAAATACTTGTCCATTTCATGTTCTGTTACTATACCCATCTCGGTAATTTCTAAGTATTTATTTAAGAGTCTCTGTGAGCAGCATATGGATGTAGGTTTCTGTTGGAGTGTATATTGAACATCAGGATGTTACTGCCAAAAATACCATATGCAGTTCTCCCTGTTGAAGGTGTATGTCTTAGCAGTCTCAAAGTAAAACAGACTTTTCAAGAGTTTTTATAGGAAAGGTTACTTTAGTCCTCTATTGTAGAGATTCCTCATTGTCACAGTATGTTTTTCCTCCTGAACTTTCTTTTATGAAACATTATTCCATAGAAATATTACATCATTCACTATAGGTATAGGTACTTTGCCTTTTCAATGCAGTCTTCCCTTTTCAGTTTAGCCCAAGTACAAGAAAGATTGAAGTGGAAAAAAATTGTCTGCATAAATCACTGCTTCTCTCTGCATGTATATATACTATTATATACTTTTTCTGGATGGGAGTGACCTAATTTTCTTCATAGCAGCTCATGCATTGCTGTGTTTTGGATCTGTGGCAAAAAAAGTGCTGATATAACATTGCTGAGTGATGCTGCTATAGAGTCAAGGTCTTTATGTTTCACACTGCACACCTTCAGGGAGTAGACTGAGGATGCAGAGGAATCAGGGACGGGATACAGCAGGGACAGCTGACCCAAACTGGCCACAGGGATATTCCATACCATATGGCACTGTGCTCAGCAAGCAGAGTTGCGGGGAATAAGGAGGAAGGGGGATTTTCAGAGTTACAGTATTTGTCTTCACGTGTATCTGTTRTGTGTGATGAGGCCCTGCTTTCCTGGAAATGGCTAAACATGTACCTGCCCATGGAAATTAGTGAATTAACTCCTCATTTACTTTTCTTGTGAATGCAACATCTGATTTACCTATTAAACTGTCTTTAACTCAATGCACAAATTTTCTCACTTTTGCCCTGACTTTTATTTTTTTTTAATGTTTTTTATTATAATATTAATACATTGCCCTTTACCTCATCTCTCTGCAGGAGATGAGAGCCAACAGCTACATTTACCAGGGCTCACCCACAACAAAGTTATATTTACACATCAGCTGTCTTTTCAACAGTTAGAGCATTGTTGCTGAAAGAAATACCATATAACGTTTTCCTGTTTTGCCAGACAATACCAACATTATGCCATTCTCCCAGCGTTCTTCTGATACCTAAAGATTTTTTATCTTTTAAGATACTTTTCATATATTTGTAGTTTTGTAGACTGTTAATACATGGTTATAAAGCTCCTGGTATTTTTTCTATCCTTTCTCTTAGATTTTAGAATAATAAGCCCATCCTTCTAATGCATAYTTGGAATTCTGTTTGCTCTTATTCTTAAGAAGAAGAAGCCCAACAAGGACATTTTGAATTCTGCTAGAACTTAGAAAACATAACAAGCTGTGGTACAAAGTCCCTGGAACAACTCCTGTGGAGAGCAGAACCTGGGGGAAATTACCTAACCAAGTAATTGGACAATATTTGCTAGATATATCATGTAAGTAACCTTATAACAATTGTAGAAATAATTTACCATGTGTGAATATAGTTATATTTAAACTATATATATAAAACTATAAAAAAGGAGTTAYATAAACTATAGTTCTATATATATAGTGCACCTGAAAGCTTTCAATTAAAGACTTGTTTTTATATTATCATTTTAACACTGTTTGGAMAGGTTTTGTGTTTTATTCCACTCAGCACCTCATTGGCTCACCAGTCCTTACTTGTCACTTAGGAGAAAGGCAGCAAACACTACAGGGCAGCAGTCTTCCCTCAGCCACTTCAGTTCAGTTAATGAAGTAAAAAAATATCAAAATTTGCACAAAGGAGCCCCAAAGGGCTGCTTGTTGCCAGTTTGTTCTTTTGTTCATTGCCTTTTCTTTGCATATTGGATTCTATGTTTGAATATTGCTCCTGACATGGATAACCCATGGGAACGAGGCTTTCTTGAGTGACCGTATTCAAACAAAAAGGCATGTAAACATTTGAAATTTGTTTAAAGTGACAAGTAATGATGATCATATGTCACATGAAATCTATAACCACTGCATGTAGAAGGTAAGCACCCCTCATTCTCTATGTCTTTCAGCTCCATCTGTTTGTCCATCATCCATCCATCCATCACCCATTCATCAAAGATATGTTTAGCATATAACATCATGTGTCTGGTATTTTGATTTTTCTTTCCATCAGCAGAGAGAAGTCAAAAAATAATTGTTGTTAATAGTCTATGTATTTAAATTTTTGAAGAAGCCTTGTCTAAAGAGAACCTGTTAGTTCCTTTTTGTACAATTTTACTTTGCTCTTGTTGTTAAGGATTTGTCTGGTTCCTTATCCAGAWTTTATGTGCTTGCTCCTTGGGGATAGACGACCTTTTCAGCTGCATGATATACTTGACAATTCAGAGCTGCTGTAGCAGGTAATGATTTCTGAGTCAACAAAAAGTTTTACTTATGAAAAAGGGTTTTTTTTAACCTACTGTTTCTGTTTGGGAATAAATATCTAATTGGTATAGGCATTTTGCTAATATGCTAATATAATATCAAATATTTCCAATGGCTTTGAACATTTTTGTAATTTTTTTCCATACTTTCTAAAAGAAAAATTCCTATGAACTTCAGTTTACTGATATATTTATAGACAGACAATAGGAACCAGGACTTTAAAATATCTGATAAATATTTATTACAATCAAATTATAACTATTCCTATACTAGCCTGTCAGGTTCCAGCTGAAGTCCTGGACTGAAGGTTCTCCACAGACCTCTAGAAAGAATATTTTTTCATCATTAATTTACTTTTTTTAGCTCCATTTTATGCAGAAGTCACAAAGAGCTGGGTTCTGCTGCCCTCTGAATCACTCTCAGGCAGGGAAACAAGTAGTCCCTGGATCTCTTCTGATTAAAGGCAATATAAGTTTAATTGCAGTATGCTACAATATATTATAATTTCTGATAGCAGAGCACAGGATTTCAGTCACTATTCCATGCTTCAACTAATATGAAGTGCCACTAATATTACTTTTAGTGAAGTGGGATGAAGTCATAGTTGGTGTAAAACTTGGTGGCATAGCTTAACTATACTTTTCAAAGATTTAACTTATCCTTTGTGAGACTTTGCTTTGTGATTAATGTATTTCCCCAAATCTTACATAAGCCTTCATTAAAAAAATAATAACCTTAAATGCTCTGGAAAAACATAGAAGATAAATTGTTAATAAATGATGTATACACAGGCCAATGTAATGAAAAAAATTAAATGCACAATTAATTGCTTTATTTCAAATAACGTTCTGGTTGTTGGACCTTAAGGCTCTTGGTTTCATGCTGTTGTCTAGTTTGGGGKTTTTTTTTATTTATATAAGTGATCAAAAGAGTGGCTTTTAATTTGGTGTAGCAGCAGTAGAGTACATGGCCAAGACCCCTGAACAGTTAATGCTACCTTTTATCCTTTATCATTTTCTTTTATGAGCTAAGGGATTGTTCATTCAAGTTCCTYTAATCCTCATAATATCTTGGCCATTATTACAAATCCTAGCTTTTTGGATAGCATCTAATTTCTTATGAATCTCATGAGTGCTGGAGGAATGTTGTTAAATGAAAATGAAGCATCACTTTTTACCCATGATTTCATTTGTAATTCAGAACTTTAAGTATCAAAAACAGAGGCTATTAGCTGTGAATTCAGTCTATAAGCTCTTAGTTATAGGCTTTTTAATTTTGCAGATAAGTGCTATATACTAATGACCATAACAAGACATGACAGGCAGTGTGCTGTTAGTTATTAAATAAAACTTTCTTCCTGGGAAAGAAACTTATGAAATAAAAAAATCTATTGCAACAGTAGTTAGTGTTATAAGCAACTTTATTATTTCCTTGTACTCAGCAGTACTATCAGTAAAAATTTTTAGGAATTYAAATTTAGTGATACAATTTCATACTTTTTTTCCCACTCAATAATTGATGTCCTGGAATTACCAAAAAGGAAAACCACACTGTATCTACTACAGACAGAACTTCATGACCACAGAGCCCTAGGAAGTCTCTCTAATATGAAGATGTAGCTCTCCCTTGCATATTTCTTTTACACTAGAGAAAGTCAATGGTATGAAATAAAATTATTTGGGGCTTTTTTGCTTTAATAGTAGTTGTTCTTCTTTTTAAGTGGGTAGAGACTGATCCTCTGAAGACTATTAAGGAGAGAAGTACGATCAATGTCTAGCTCATTAGTGCAGGCCACAAGTCACCTAGATTTAGTTTTCTTTTTTGAAACTGTCTGTACCTGCATTGCCTCTGCTTTATGTTAGTGACTGCAAGGCTTTCAGATTTTGCCTACACAGTCTTGGGAATTGAATCCCATGGCATTCCTTGTGTAAATACATCTATGTCTGAACTTCTGAACTTGAAGGCATCCAGTTGAACTGATGTGTAAAAGCAAAGAACAGAAATATTTCAAACACCCTGACATTATATCTGTATGAAGCAGAAGGTCCTGGGGTCCCACACTCAGAGCCCTCAGTCTGTAAATGGTTATGTTAAACAGCCCCTATCTGAATTTTAACAGTTTTCTTCTGTAATATAAAAAGAGATGTGGTCCTGCTGTTTAGAATTGTGCTACTTCAGTGAGCCAGTCCTCTGGCACTGTTATTTGAAGAAAGGATGAAGAAGAAGGGGCAGCAGATGAGCAGGGTGAGGTGGTACCAGTGGCTGGGCCATCTTTCATGTAATGAGGAAACTAAGTGATCTGGAAGAAAACAGACAGTGCCTAGGTTTTGCGAATAAGATGCTTCTACCCAGGTGATTCCTCTTCCTGCTTGTCTGAAAATCCCTTCTGTTCCTTCCAGCCATTTTCTAATCTCTCTGGTCATTGGTGCTGGTCAGGYTGAAATCTCTAACTGCATTGCTGGCCAAAGAATCCAAAGGGACAACAGGCCAATATTGCAATGCCACAGACTGTCCATAGCCCGGATGCAACAGGCATGGAGAGCTGCTTGCAGTATCCTGGGACAAGTTAAATGCACAAGAGCATCACAGGATTTTGCAGGACTCAAGGAAAACACTGAATTTTTTCCTATATGCYTGTGTTGAGGAGGGAGTTCTCCCATTTGGGGCTCCTTCTCTGACATTTGCATTTGATGCTTAAAGATCAGTTTTACAAAATAARAAATGGCCTTAAGATAAACATAAATATGGTCTCAGCAAGAGGGTAAGATTAAGGTAAGGTAACACAAGGTAAGGTAACTATCTTGACATATACATACATATTATCACTGTGGCAATAAAAAACTGTTTTTCCTAGCTAATGTAACAAAAGAAAGGGTCAATGTTCCCATTTAAAGTGTGAGTTTTTTCATGTTGTAAGCAAAAGCATTATATTTCCTATATGATAAGAATATGAATAAATACTGGTTAACGTTTCTTCAGGTTCAGTGTTTTAAACATATGTCATCTTTTTACATAACCTCTGTTACTGAAATTATTTTAACCTGGTGAGAAAAGTCATATTTTATTCTGTTGAAGAGATAGAGAATATCTTGTCATATATCTGGTGAGAGGAGACAGCAAGGTTTTTAACAGAAGAGATTTGAGAAACTTGCCTTGTAGAGCAAAACCACACCCAAAGCCAAACCAAGCCAAGAAAACAAACAAAACCCACACTGTCACATCACAAGAAGTAAAAAACTGAGTAAGAGTAGTTCAAGCAAAMAAGACAATGTTGGCAAATGAGCACAACCTGGCCATTAATAATTTAGGCTGGACTTCAGACAAAAATTTTCAGTCTTTTGAATGATGACATTTCTGGAACAGATTGCAGCAGAAACTGTAGGAACTACACAGTAAAGTGCAGCAATTTAAAATAAAGCTTGGAATAAATTTTAGGGCCATCTACCTCACTGTAGGATGGAACTTGAAGAGCCAGCATGTCTGTTTATGCTACCAGATGATTCAAATCTGTGAAGTGAAATTAAATAATGCAGTGAGCCTATCAGGTAGCATTTCAATAGTAGGGTTTTCTGGGGGTAATACTAGCTCTTGGCTTAATTTTTTTTTTTTTTTTGTTGGTCAGGAAGTTTTAAAATTTAAGTTTTTTTTCAGCTTCAGATTGTATTTTACTGAGTCCTTCTTAATAATAGTTAAATTGATAAAATTAAAAATTTTATTAATGCTTATATTTTCCCCGGCTGAAAAAAAAAAATTGGAAGATAGAAATATCATGAGGATTTTGTCTGGAAATTATTGGGAAACCAAGCTACTATTGAGGTTCACCCATATATGAAATTGATAAGTCTGATGCAKGAGAATACATTGTGCGTTTGAAGCACCATTCCCAAATAGTGAATTATATAACTAAGCAACAGATAAACACACTAAGAAAAATAAAGAAATGTATTTTAATTCATTCTGAATACAAAGCTACAAGTATTTCAATGTGAATCAATCTTCACTGAATGCACATAGCCAGAACAATTTTGTCAATGAGAATTTCTGTATAGCAATTATTTTATCTGATAAACCCCTTCTATTTAAGTTTAATTTCAACAGTGACCATCTCATAAAAGGCTAATAATATTCAGGCTTTTGTCTTCTTTCTCTTTTACACTTGAGACATACAATTTTTTCTTGCTCTGTAAATGAGAASAGTTGAGAAAAGTGATTTGAGCTCTAATAGCATAACCTTATGCTTTAATCTGACCTTATACACTAAATTATCTTCCAGTTTCTAATATAAACTGATCCAGTGCTTTGTACATGGTAATCCYATCCTCTGCTGTTCTACTCCCCACCAGAGTTATTGTTTATATTTTTGCACAGCAAGTTTCAACTATTTGTATTCATCATTTTGAATATTAGATACACCAAACCACCATGCTTGATGATTTCATCAGGCATTCCTTCAGTCCTATTGTTTGTTTTCCCTAGAATCACATTTTCATCAATTTTCACCACTTTTTTACCATCTTTTTAAATCTTGATTTCTAGATTTGCATTATATTAATTTTGTAAATACTCCTCCTGTGTAATATTATGTCAAATATTAATTTGAAACATAATTATCTTCTATATTTTTATTCCTTAAAATATTAAAATGAAATAAATTTTATGAGGTTGCAGGATTCATTTTTGCTTGTGTTCCTTTAACTGTCCATTTGATTGCATGTTTTCTTGATCACTTCTGATCCTAAATCTTTACACATCTTAGCTACACAGGTGTTTATACCATTAGAAAATAGAAAAGATGGGATTGACAGCTTAGAAAATGTGTGATAGCTACCTCTTCTGATTTAATAGATTTATTTAAAATCCTTGTCCAAATTACACTTGCAATTTCCTGTGGCAGCTGTCTCCCTATTTAGAAATGGAGATTATCTTTCCTTTCTCCRCCTCTGCTTTCTGCACCTTGTGACCTGAACACATCTAAGTTCTCAAGTTTTCTTTTTAAGTTAGGTGCAATTATTTAACTTCTACAGTGTATTTTAAATTGTGCCAACCCAGGTTTCAATTTTGCAGGCGTAATTTTGTGCCTACAAGTAAAGCCAAGAATATATACTTGCACAAATTGTATCTTTCATGTGGATATCTATTTATTTAAATTGCCGACTTTATTGACTGCAAGTACAAAACTGCACCTAAGGTGATTCTTTGGAAAATATGGATATTAATGACAAGAGTATGGGAGTATAGAAATAAATTTGTTATTTTGTAAGAATGTTATTTTCCCTACATACCTAATGTTCATAGACTTCTTACACCTGACAATCATTTTTTTCTGTTGACACAACAGACAGATAGTGAGTCAGTCACATGAGAGAGAGTCAYAAGAAGAAACTCCCACAAGTTCAGCCATAAGAAATGTTCATGTAAAATAATCCTATTTAAACCTCACACACTCACATTGCTCTGAAGCCTGTGGATTAATGTTCTAGGATTTGTTTCCTGTGGGCATAATAGAGACATCTCACCTGTCTAGAAAGGATGTTACAGAGATTAGAAAAAAAAACATTAAATGTTTTTTAAAAATCCAGTTGTAAAGAAATACTCTGTTAGAGTGGAAAGTTCAGAAAAGAAGATTTGGCTTTTGCAGAGAATAATAAATCYACTTTCAGCTGATGGCATTTATGAACTAGTTGTCAACAATAAAATAACATAAATAAGGAGGAACCTACACCAGAACAGAAATTATAGCACATTTTCACATCTTTGGAAATCTCTGTATTATAGATTAAGTGAGATACTGGGGTTTGTGATGATGGTGATGTTTACAAAGATATGAGTTGGCTTCTCAAGGAGTGTATTATTCAGTGGTCACTGACTGTGGAAGGRCTTCTATCACTTTTTTTTCACTGGTTTTATATGCCCATGGTTATCTGAAAAAAAGCCAAACCCAAAAATGCAGAAAATGGAAATGGCTGCAGATTTTAAAAATGTCTATAAACTCAAATRTAACTATCATATTACCTATCTAGGAAGATAAGGTCACCAACAGGCAGAGGAAAATGGAATAAAAAGWTGCTCATGTATTCACAATGAAGTGAAAATTTATTTCATGTACATTAAGTATGTTGGAAATATTACCATCAATAATTTGGGCAGCATGCTTTTTCAAAATGCTTAACAGCTTTAGGTTGAATTCAGACTTAGTCTAGTCACATTAATGTAAATGTTGAGTGTACTGTACAAGAAAACATTGGATTTGAAGTCTGAAGTAAAATGTTATATAACCAATATCTGAGATTTCCCCTGTGAGTTATTACTTTCAGTCACTGCACTAAACTCTTAAGTACTGACATGTCCTCTCAAGCCAAGTCTGAAGATCCACCAGGTRTAGTTAACTTTTAAGATGAACCTTGAAGATTCATCACAATCATGAAAGTTTTCTCCAGCAGTACATTCTCTTGGCTGGTTCTCATGTTCTCTTCCAATTATTTCTTGGCTGAACACCAATTCATCTGAGTTTCTAAGGGCATGTGCTTTCTTATATTGCACTATTGCTCTTAATTTTAGGCTAGAAAAAAAAAAACCCAGGAAATGAAAAAAGTCAAATTCCTGAGATAATATACCTGAAGTTCTTGGCATATAAGCAAAGGTTTYACAAACACTGAGTGAAAATTAGGCACCGAGTACTTAATTTGAGACTATGGCGATTTAATTACTAAAATTACAAGGRTGCTTCAAGGTGCAACTGAAGTCAATACAAGAGCTCCTGTGAACATATAAAGTACAAATATTATGAAATATTGAACAATCTGATAAAATAAAAAGTATTCCAAATCTGACTAGAGCAGTGAATATGAGTACCCAGATAATAAAACCCTCAGTGCTGTGCCCTCCCTCTGAGGATCCCATTTTAGTCAGGCATTTAAAGCTCTGTGGCTGTGCAGYCAATCAAGCATATGCATGCAATATGAAGAAGCATGTTAAAAGGCTGAGAGATTCAGTGAATAGGGCACTGGCTTTGAACTCATAAGGCCCAGTGTTAGTACTAAGTACATTTTTTTCTCTCCTACTTGAAAAGTATTCAGGTTGCAAGAACTTTGTACATTCAATATTTAATTTATTTCTTCTATCATAAAAATTTTAAAAAAGGTAAATAAAAAATGTTATTCACCAGAAAAACTATTCCTTGTTCCAGCAAAAAACTAAAAAAAAACCCCATAGACTAAAACATTAGATTTCATAGACAAAGTTAGTGGTCAGTTAAACTTCACATCTGAAGTTCCCTGTCAGCATCCTCGTGATAGCAGCGTCAATCAGCTATTTGTCAGAATCAATCCCTTTTTTCCCCTGCACAGTGAAGGAGAAGTTGAAAGAATCCTACAACAAAGAAAGAAGGTTCAAAAGATGTGTACACTACTGCATGTAAGTAATGCCAGCATTGGATGCCTGGTGGTGTTCTGCAGAGAGGTAACCTGATGTAACTTGTATTCCCAGGATGTCAGTGAATGCTGTGCGGCATTCCCTRTGCCACTGCTGGGACATGCCTGAACCAGCTTGGTTATTGCTCTCCCACATTTCTGTTACACAGTTTATATAACACAGGAGGAGAAGATTTTTAAAAGCCTGGGAGACAGTATGAGTGATACCTTTATTCTTCAATAAAAACATAAGTTGYAAGAGAAATTTTACTTTTTAAAAAAGGTGGATCTTCTTAGGTTTAGTCCTATTTTTTTTCTTGACTGTATCTAATATTTAAGGAATGGGTTACAAAATGGGTGCAGTAGCGCAACAGAATTTTACTACCTACTCTCAGTATTTCGGAATAAACAGATGAAGAAAAACATTTATTTAATCCATTCTAGGTGCATCATTCTAAGAATGCACTTATGAGCTAATGAGCATTCATGACGCACTTCTATTCACAGATAGTTCCTTTTTTTAATGCCTTTGAATAACGGTAGACAGTAAAACTCTCCTTAAAATTACACTTTATACATAGCGAATAAACAAAATGAGTGTCTTGTAATGGTAGCGGAGTTTTTATAGTTACAATAACTGCTTCATTCATTCATAGCTCTGCCATTTATAACTTCTGTAGCCACTGTAACTCAGTGAATATGGCTTCATCTATAGCTATCAATCTTTTCTAGGTTATTTTGTTCTTTTTCCTCATTTTATGAGATATTACTCAGTGAAGATGTGGCTGAATTACAGGAGGTACCTTTTTTCCGTCCTGGTATTCCATTTAAGATCTTTATTCTTTTTTAGATGTGAAATTAGTCCATCACATGGTGAATGCTTATGAATAATTGGTGAGATACATCYGAGATCCTTTTTGGGGATTTTTAACTTCAAAAAATATTGCCCTTTCCACTAGTCTTCCTTACTCAACCAGAATTTTATAGACTGAATAATCAAGTGTGTGGATGWAAAATTAAATTTAAAATTCAAAATTTTTATAGGTTGTGAAATAATTCCTTAGAGAAAGTTAGAGAGTTTCTTGGATGAATTAGTGTACTATCTATTGTCCCAATTATCCCACTCTAGTGACCACTCCATGGAAAGAACAAGACACCTAGTAACTTTATGCATTAACAATGTTTTTATTAATATTAATACAAGTAGTACATATTTTTTTTTATTTTGCAACCAAAAGGTTTTGACCATCATGTTTCTGGCATATGAGTACATGACATGTAATTGTATTTTTATATATATATATATATATATAGATATATAGATATATAGATATATAGATATATAGATATATAGATATATAGATATATAGATATATGCATACATATGCTCTGAAATAAAATAGTGTGCTTTTGCACAATGAAAAATTATTGGATACTTGATATCTATTCTCTACCTAAGACCTTTTAAACACCTAGTTAATGTCAAGCATAATTGACATATTGACATTATGGGAGCATAAGTGAAGAAATAACAGGTCTAGAGCAAGGTTCTAATACAAACTCACCATATTCTGCTGTAGGTTTTCATTTTCAGCAGGTGTAGAAAGAACACAACAGAAAATTCCAGAAAACTGTGAAGTAATTCAGTAATTTGTTCACAATTCAGTATGAGATTTTCTATTTAAATAAAGAAAGAACAGAAAATAACTATTTTTTAAGTAAGTAAGGTGCAAAAGAAATAAGATGGCAAAGAGAACGACAGAGTTGTTTACCTTTAAAAATCTGATAAATTTGATAGGTAAACATGATATTGTCATAAATGGTGAATCATCTGCAGTTACCATAAAATGATAAGGGCTGAGGAAGATAACTTTATGCCTTGGGATAGAAGTGATAACTCTTGAATCACAGGAGGAAACCTCTTTTCCAGCTGCTGTTCTGATGAAGTGGGTGCAATGTCACTGTAATTATGAATTACATTTTATCAGCTGCTGGACATCTGTAAGGACACCATTCCAAACACCTACTATTTAGAAAACTGACAAAAAGAAATTTCTCAAGAGCCAGAATTATGGTGTAATCATTAAGAATTAGTACTGCCTGAAACATGAATATTGTTCTGGTCTTTGTAACCTGGTATTCCAASAGATATCATCTCCAGACTGGAAAATAAAATCATTAGTTTTTGGATCTTTGTCCAGACCTCAGATCCAGGCTATTTTACATGAATATTTAAAGAATGTCCCTAAAGAACTGCTAAAAGGTATGCATAAAACTCTGTATTTCCTTTGACACAGAGGGGGTGTTGTGCAGAGCGCTTACTGCATGTCCTTCATTCCATTTTTCTTCCTGTCAGGGTGCAGGGGGCTGCTCCACAATGGAARCCAGGCTGTGGCCACAGCCCAGGCAGGGCTTTGCCTCATCAAACAAGGAACAGGCCAGGAAACCTGGCCAGAGCCAGGTCGGGAACAGCACTGGCATGGGGATCACCATATGAGGTGAGGTACAGTCAGGGCCAGGGTCGTCCTGGGACATCCAGCCATGAATCCAGTCCTGCTGGAGGCAGGGCTGCCAGCCACAAGGATCAGACTGTTTACAGGCTGGAAGTCACTATTGGGAAACCCCACCTGAGGCTGCTTGGGTCGATGGAGCCTTGTTGAAGTCCTAAGGGCCCTGAGACCTCACAGAGTCATGGAATATGCTGAGTTGGAAGAGACCCATCAGGATTGCTGGGTCCAACTCTGAGCTGTGYGCAGGTCACCCTAAGAGTCATGACATGTGCCTGAGAGCATTGTCCAAATGCTTCTTGAACTTTGCAGGCTTGGTGCTGAGACCAGTTCCTTAGGGAGCCTGTCCTAGGGCCCAACCACCTTCTGGGTGAAAAGATTTTTCCTGATATCCAACCTAAACTTCCCCTGACTCAGCTTTGTGGTCTAATAAAATAAGTACAAAGGTAATTTTTAGAATTATCTTTGCTGATTTTGTCCTAAGTAGCAGTGACATAATGACATTTTTTTTGGCTGAGGTAAAGGCATTTTAGATTGCATTACTGTGGTATATAACTAGTTTTTATTAAAATTTGTGGAAACAGAACCCAAAAAGGTGAATCTGCAATTTTAATCAGGTTAGGGCTGCCCTTGACAGGCAGTGCCATGAAACCATGAGTTCTGTAGATAACATGAATATCCAAATGCATGTACATGCACGCATACACAAACACAGACACATACATTTTATTTAAAAAAGTAAAACTAAGGCCTTTTCTTCAAAAGTGTTAGCTGTCAGGTTAGATACCTATTGTTTCAGCTCAGTGGAATAGTAAGGAATAGAAAGTAGGACTACCTGTCTTCTCCTTTAACAAAAGCTAGTAATTATCCATTGTTAACTTCCATGAGACCAAAACATCTGCATCAACAAAAAGCATTTTTATGTTCAAGTTCCCAAGGAAAGAAACTACAAATATTTCAGTGGACCAGTACAGAGATCATGTTTTTCAATCTAGTGCAGGTTAAAAGACAGTAGTCAGTTGTGCTTTAGTTAAATCTCTTAATTTGTTTTGATAACTAAACTGTATAGACATGATTTTGTTGTTAGTTTCATAATTGAGATATTCTCTTATGCATTTTGGCTGAGTGATTTCTCACTGTGCTTCATTTACAACTGCAYAGCCTCTAGAGTCTGCAGAAATCAGATGTTCATGCTTCTGTTTCATCATGTGTTGCTTGTAATTAACTTTTATTGTCAAAACTTGTCAGACTCATGACTTTCTTCTTGAACCAAAAATTGCATTTGACACTTTTAAACCAAAATTAATCCTTTAAGTGATTTGTATTAATCTGGCAAAGGACCAAATCCCCAACAGGTTTAAGTAAGCATAAAGCTGTTGACTTCAGTGAAGGGATAATAATTTACATGAGCCAAGAATCCAGCTGCACTATTATGAAAACACTTGATTGATTTGAGGCATCTAGACTCTTATGGACTTTTATTTTGCAACACACATGTTGCATATTCTGTAATTAAAATAAATGTAATAACAATACATATGGTAATACTTTTTTTTTCATTCACTTACTCTGAGTATCTTAGWCACAAATCAGATTTTTAATTCAGTTGTTAGTATTAAAGTGGGAATCTTGGCTTTAGATCTTCTGGGTCCAGAAATTACCTACTCCTTAATTGCAGCCACCCATGCTTGTAGGGCCTGGTCCAACTCATTGATCTCAAAGCAATTGTTACACAGGAAAATCCTAACTGTCCTTAATGAAGGGCTATTCACTGGAGATCTCTGTGATGGAAGAGCAAAACTTCTCCAGCCTGATGTACAGCTGTGAACAAGTCTACCTGCTGATTTTTGTTACCATGACCTTAAAATGTCTCTTCCACATCCTAGAGGAAAGGAGCAGTAACTTTCTCTGCATATACTGTGACATCTGGCGCACAAGAGAGAGTGGTAACAAAATGACCTTTAAATTTTTTTTCTTTCAGTAATAGGTTTTATTTTTGGGGGAAAGAGGTTTGCACCATCTGTCAAAAGCATTTCCTACCCATTTAAGAGTACTAGAAATTGTTAATACAATATACTTACTATGATCAAGCTGTTCTATCCTTTAAATTATTAGGTGGTAAAAAGAATTAATAAAAAAATGCATATAAATTTCTTCCTTTTTTTTTAATTCCCAGTGTATTAGGGTAACAGCGCATGAAATTTTAGTAATATCACTTCATCAAAATTGGCTGATCAACAATTACAGGGTGGTTACTACTTTTGAATATTTCCAAGAGATTTGTGTAAGTCTGCCGTTGAAATCTCTCCAGCACACCTGAGCATGAAGAAACAAGTGTTTAAGCATTGATTCTGGATTACAGATAATGGATGTCAGCTATTATGGGCAGGGAGAAGAAAAAGTCAATTAGAAAAGTTAAATGCAAAGGATCCCACAGGTAAGATCTAGAATGAAAGGGATACTTCAAAATGATGCTTAATTCAGAATTTCCCTCCCCGGYCTTTTATCTAAACTTCTCTACTGAAGGAATTATCTCGATTTTGGATTTGTGCTTATTTGTTACTCCTTGACAGGTACTTACAACAGGTTTCAGGTCCTTAAAGAGATAGTGGTGACACCTTTCCTTTGATGGAAAAGCAAACAATTGTGGTCAGCACACTCTGCAATACTGAGAAGAGTTTTGCAGACTGCACGTATTGAGGTTTGTTTCTACAGCAGATAAACAGCAGTGCTGTGAAGCAAACTCTTCAAATGATTACTGGCCTTCAGAAGCATCACCATGATATAATTTTAATATGACATTTTAAAATTATCTTGGAGGCAGGGGAACTGCCAAAACCTGGATTTCCCACAAAATGTTGAAATGTCTAAATAACACAATCCTTGCCTAGAAAATGCAAGCAACTTTTTCTACTAATTGATTTTTAGTACCTTACACTCAAGTCCTGGATGAAGAACAAAACATGCTCCAGACAGTAGTCCAAGCTTTTTGTTCCTGCAAGGTCATTATTACCAATCAAACAGAGAGCTCTTCAAACTACATGGAATTATTTATAAGAGTGGGGTTTTTTTCATTTTTTTAATCTGAAGATCTCTCCATAGTAGGTAATGACAGACTTTGAAAGCTTGTTTACCATAGAAATAAATCTGTTAATTAAGCACTTGACTGAGGGCCTGATCTTTTGAAGTACAAAGCATATAGGAGAGACAATGATTTTTTCTACAGAAAAGGATATAAAGTCAAAAGCATCTTTTAAGATTGCAAATATTTTTTTCCCCAGATTGATTTTTATTCTATACCTGAATAATTTGGGAATACTGAMATGAATTCTTCAGATTGTGGTGGTTTCTTGTCACACTGAAACATGGCTTGCCAGCCCCCATGCAAGTAAACATCCAGAAAAATTTGTATCTCTGAATAAATAAGCACTGAAAACATGTCATGTTTCACACATCATTATTCAGCACACACATTTTAGAGAAACTGTTTTCCTACAGCAACTAGTTCATTCRTAGGCCTACTGTATTTTTCTGCTTCTGCATTTTCTATGTCTGCTTATACATTTTTCCATCCATATCGCTGAAGGGTTAACTTATTTTGTACCCTCCTCTTCCTCTGCATTTATCTCACAGGGAGCACCTGCACTAGTTGCAGTCACCCTACAAGTGAAATGGCAAGCAGGCTCCTCTGAGATTGCGTTAGCACTCTGTGAGCAGCTGCTAGGGGAGCACACAGACACAGTGCACTCTATCTATCTTTTCCCAGAGTCTCAGACTATTTTCTGTATGATAGCCCTTTTTCCAGCTGGTTTGAGAACTGGAAGTCCCAAGGCACYTCCAATAACTGTGCTTGTGGGGTGATAGGCCTGTTCATTGAACTATTAGCCGAAGCATTAATTTCTTTGACCAAGAGTTAGAAATTATAATAAATCTGACTGATGCTTCATCTGATAGTGATTTGTGAAGCCTCTAATTTTGAATATATTAATCTAAACTGCATTTGATGAAATAAGAAGGAGGAAGCAAAACCATCTTTATTTAAAACAACATAAATACTTCACTGAAAATGTCCTGCTTCTAGACAAAAAGTAATTCAAAATATACATGCACACATGCACATTTATAAAACTGCATYCCACAAGAACTCTCAAAAACTGGTTTGACAGTTTAACTTTAAAAGGGAGAATAATTGCTCATAATAGTGCTAAATAAGTTGTTTTCATTCTGGAAAGTTAACTATTCAATTTCTATGTTTGAAGCAGAATATCAACTAGGGACTCCAGGGGGATGTTGTCTGCTTCTTTTCATCTTCAGCAGATGAATCTTGCCTATGGTGCTTGATTCATGACTCAAGAGAATATAAAATGCTATTATAAAATAAAAGATATCTACAATGAAAATACAGTTATAGATTATTGCACAGAACTCTGATGCTCTTCAGAGGGTTTTATAGAATAGAATCTTCAAATTCCATCTTTTTTTCTGCAATGAAAAGCAAACTCATAAGACTTTTAGTTGACTTATAAAAGAATCAATCATATTTGGAAAGTTTGTGCATGGGCTGTTTAGTCTTTTGTTCCTTAACTTTTTGCTTCTGAAAGAAAGATCCTCTGATAGTTTTAAATATCTTAGCTGARAGTGAAAAAACATAAGGCAGGATTACAAGACCAGAAAAATTGATCAGATTTCAAATTCAGATCTAATTTCCTGTACCAATGAGGGCTAGCTAAAGATGCTTTAGAGGACGGTTACAAAGCCTGTAGCAGACAGCATGAGATAGTCTCTTCCTGCTTTTAGTTTCAATCCAGTGTTAAGCAGGAGAGTTAATCCTGAAAATTAACAGGAGACAGGAGATTTAAATACGAAAATATAGCAATCTCCATCAATTAGTGCCACCTGGATTGCAATTAACTCAGTAGACAGTCTCCTATTATTTCTCCATATATCCAGTCCCGTTTCTTTGTTCTGATCCTTTTCTCTGGCAACAGATTCTGCATATTTTTGAATAGTATTTTTTATTAATTTCCTCTTTGTTTTTCAGGTCTACCATGTGGTCCCATTGCTCTTGTATTATTACAAATGCGAAGAAGCAAAGTCTGCCCTAAGAAGCTTCACATATTTTTGAATAATTTTCTTTTTTATGCACCTATTTCCTTGGCTAAATGACCCTTATCTTTTTTCTCCATTTTCATACAAGTGTCTGGTCAATTTCTGGCTAATCTCTATTCACTCACCTGTGGTGTGGCAATGATTTTCTTAATACAGGACAAYTGGTCCTCAAACCCATATTAACGTTGAAATCTCATTATAATTTAATTTAGTTTTACTGCAGCCATTTTCTTACTATTGACTACTGTTTATCACATGCTCAAACGTGASGGCTTTTTGCTGTTGTTTTTTAGTCAGGCACTGCTTTTTATTTGGAGCAGATGAGCAGATGAACACATTAATATTAAATACTTCAAATTTAGAAATATAAATCATTTTTTCTTTATATGTTTTTCTCATTTTTTTTTGAGATTTGAACGTAGGCAGGAAAAAACATGGCTTTGTTTTAGCTGCAGAAGCCCTTCTTCCATCAGCCTTCAAACACAGAAACACCTCTGTCTCACAAGACAGGCTGAACACAAAGTATTGCAGGTCTTCTGTCCAGACAGTCCATCCCAACAAGAAGCTACATCCAAAAAGATATTGTCTGGTCAACATAAAGAAGGAACTGCTAAATCTATAGAGTTTGTAGAAAGCACTAAAGCATRCTAAGCAAGCTGKTTTTTTTGTTTTGTTTTGTTTKGTTTKGTTTGGTTTTTTTTACTATTTGAGTTCTTTATTTGTATTTAATAATGTTTCTTTAGTGGGAGAAAGACACTGTAGCCAGCTAGTATTGCAGATAATGTAGCTTTGAATAATAATGATTTACATTTGTTAAATAATTTTTTGACTCTTCCTTGGAAAAATCCAGGAATCCAAACTCCTTTAAATTTCTGACATCAAAGAACATTTCTGGTTTTTTTTTCCCTACAGAGTTTGACCAATATTTAAATAGCTTTGCTTAGTGTAGGTAAGGTCAGCAGATATACCCCAAGATGTTGCACTTTGGGAGGATGTGGTTTTTTACACGTCACAATAACCCAGGTTACATCTGTGCCAAGACAAAAGAAAGCACCAGGAAAACATCAAGCCAGGCTGTTTTCTTACTATCTTTAACCTCCTCACCCCTGCCACAGCAGTTCCTCATCCTGTCTACCAGCTTGATAAAACAGCAGCATCTACAACGTTTCCCTCACCTGTGCCATGCCAGAATCCCAGGTACCATTAAAGTCAATACACAACTTGTGCTGCTGAAAAAAACTATTCCCTGATTTATTTAATTTGTGGAGTGGTAGAGGGAGAATTCGGGGTGGGTGTAAATGCAATTTCTATGCACTCACATATGGAAGTTCTATGAAAGACTGGAGGGCAGATGTGAACAGACCAGAATGTTGGGACTGAATCTGAAAAAAAAAAAAAAAGAAAGAAAAAACAGGGGAAAAAGTGTTTATACATGTTACAAATGGATGTGGGAGTCTAGATAAGTCCTTGCCTTTTGCTCAGGCCTCTGGCAGCAGGCAGTAGCTTTGTGGAGGTGGCCAGCATCCCAAAACCCACTCTCATTTGGAAGTTCTTTAATAATGGCTGATTTGGTCTATTATAGCATGAATTATTTATTCAATAGACAGAAAACTAASAGATATAAGACTTAGAACAAATACTACACAGGAATAAAGACAAAAAGAGAAGCTACCAGTAGATATATACACCATAAGGTGAAAGGTACCTGTTAATGTTACAGCTAGAAAAGAAATAATAAAAGTTAGGATTCAATGTATCTTACCATCCAGTTGTTGATGGAGCACACATCGAGATCCTTTCCCTCAATTCCCACGGAAGTAACCACAAAACCTGCGTCCAGATTCTGGGGAGAAGTCTCCCACACTTTCAGGTTTTGTGCGTAGAAGGCCTCTGTGATAACTCGTGTGTTCTTCTATAGTCTGTAAAACAGCGTCTCTCCAGCAAGAGTATTTCCTTTATCTCTTCCCACATTTTCTCTCCAGACTAAGATGTTGATTCTTACCTGAAGTCTGAGCCCTTTTGGGGCCAGAGATAACCCCTCACTGGACCTTTCAGCCCAGGTTTTCTCTTTACACACAGCTGTCTGTTGTAGAGAGGGGGAGAAGGTAGACGTCCTGACACGATACATTTACATTTCTCCTTAAGAGCTCAAAGTAAAGCTACAGGGAAACATAGATGGATAGATAGATGGATAGATAGACAGATAGATAGATAGATAGATAGATAGATAGATAGATAGATAGATAGATAGATGGATGGATAGATAGATAGATAGATATTTGTAACAAATCCACAGTTACTTATTAAAGAGTGTCTTTGCTGAGGAAGTGTCTCTGGCAGGCTTGAACTCCACAGTTCATTCCACAGACCTAATTTATAAGTTGTTTTCATATGTCCAATAGTGTTCACTGGTAAAAAAGAGACAGAGCTTAAAGTTTTTTAAGGCAGAACTTGTTTTGCCTTCTGATCCTGCGTAGTTTGATAGATATATACTGAGTTGATATAATTTTCATTGTGTGAATAATGAAATAATAACTATAAGTGCCTGGCAGAAGTTTATTTTTTAAAATAAATTGGATTAATTATACACCAAAGGCATGAGCTATCGGCATAAATAGTATTTATTATTCTCGGAGTATACTGAGTAATGAGAGTGAGAACAATTATTTTTCCTAAAATGGTGTCTCCAAGTCAAGACTGAAAAAGAAGAGTTATAACTGAAGACAAGTGAATGACAAGGAGTTGTAAACTTCTCTTTATACTAATACAAGACAGTCTCTCAAGCCTAATCAATCACAATGTAACACATGATAACACAAGTAGCTATTATGACAAAAGAACATCTACATGATAATTGACATTTCCAGGCCTATTAGATTGTTATTAAGAAAATGGTGATGTACATCTAGGAAACATAACCCTTCTATTTTTCCAAAATGTTATTCAAAGATGYATTTATTTAGACAGACATTATTAAACTGTCAGTCCCCGTGCCAATAATTAGCAAACAGGAAAAACTCTACGAAAAACCTTCACACAGACTTGRTTAATGTCACGCTGTTACTGAGCAAATAAACCATGATAATTAAAATACTTACCCCTGCAACTCAGCCATCATCTATGGGTTTGGGAGTTTATCTAATGTTAATTGTGGTAGTCAGTAGCACTGATAAAATTCAGTCACATAATCTTACAATAAAAAKACCGTGTAGATATTAATCATATACATGTTCTTTGATCTGTACAAACCCAAGGCAATTGCAAAACTAGTTTTAAAGCCACRTTTCTATATTCTTAGCTACTAACACTTTGCCAAAATATAACTATTAGTTGGAGCTTAAGAATTGCTAGATCTATATTTCATGTCCAGCTGAAAACCTACTCAAAATTCATAAACTTTACTATAAACTTGTGCAAAAGATGCAAGTCCAAACATTTGTGGATTCAGTATTGATATTGCTCATTGAAAAGACTTCTAATAATATCTGTCTAGTTATMATTTTTTACCACCATAATCTTTTATTAATGCTAAGAAAGTTAGCATCACTTTTTCTTTAGAGATGGTAAGTAACAAGGTGCTTCACAGACCATAAGAAAGTATAAAAACCTTCTCAATTAAAAAACACTCAAGAAACACTAATTCATACCAAGAAATTAGTAAAGGCAAATTTTTTCCTTAACAGAAATTTGTAATAGGTGTGGTTTTCAACATATTTTATAGAGAAAAAAGATATTTTTTCAGTCAAAGGTAGATAGTCATCTTGCTGGTCAACATATGCTTGCATGGCTGATATTGAAGTCAGAGTTTTGATGTTCATGAATTCTCAGAAATGAGGACTGTTGGATAAAGATTGAATGCAACTGGGAAAAGAAAAAAAACAAAAAAAAAAACCCCAAACCAACCAGCCAACCAAGCAAAACAAGCAAACAAACCCCCAACCAAACCAACCAACCAAAATAAAACCATCAAAACAAAACCATCAAAACAAAACAAACAAAAAAAACAAGCAGTTCATATCAAGCTGGAAAAATTAGGTGAACCTTAGTGGTGAAAAAAGKGAAGTTCTGCATCAGAGGTTAAATAATCCCATTTATTATATTATAATACAGGCCGGGCTCTGCTTGCCTAAGCAGAAACGTTTTGTTCACATGATCCCAGAAACTCTTTTCCAGTCTAAATTATTCTATAAACCTATACAACAGTAACAATTAAAAAAATCTGTACAGCTTGACAGAGGGGATGAGGGGAAGAGCCACTCTAAGTAATTGGCATACTTTAAAAGAAATTACATGAAATCTTATTTATTCTTCTCTCCCCATAGAATTAAAATTCTATGTAAACAAATTCCATGTCACTGGATTTTATTTAACTTGTTGCTTTCTTAACTTGTCTTCAGCAACTCTTCAGATTTAATTAATTGCCTTGTTCTTGTCATGAAGTCAAATTAGAGTGTTCACAAAATAGTTTTTTATTATTCTAAATTATATCTTCCTTTATTCTGAAATTCCAGCATGTGGAGAGTTACCATTCTAATTGCTCCCAACAAAAAAYGTACAAGAGGAAAGTTTAAATCACTTATTTTTAGTGTCCTAATTACCAGCTAACTGYTGGGATTTGATCTAAGCAGAACTCTATCTGGAGTCAAAGGAAAAGTCTTATGAATTAGACAACTTGTAGGATTGCATTAAATATGCTCAATGAATGGGTGTTCACTGATTGCTAGAGAGGGATCATGAATAACTAGATAATGAAAATCAAATTTCTACACAGATAATTGAAATTATTATCATGGTTTCTCCCAGGTTTACTCTAAGTAAAGTAGTTCTAATCTTGTGGGGCTAAAGCAATAGAAACCAAGGTAAGAATATATCCATGCATTATGTAGACTCCTCAGGGGAGTATTTATATTGGGAGCAATTAACCAACTGGAAGTGCTAGGATTAAGCATTGAGCATTTGCAAGATTTTTAGTTTTGTACTTACAGTGTAGAGACAGCAGACCTGACATGGAGGTGCCTGCATGGTCTTCCCTGGAATCCTGAAGTTTGCCAGAGAGACGTATGTGACATTGGTGACAGCTGCCCTGTGACACCCGTGCATCCYTCCCATGTCACCAGCTGGGTGGTACATGGCTGCTGCCACCCACAAGGTCTGGTGTCTGGAAATGTGGCAGCAAGCAATGAAGGGTCATGTAATACGTGAAGGCACYAGCCTGTGGCTGTGTGTGTTACCCTGTTAGGCTAGAATCTGTTTGCACACAACTGAAGCTTTATAATTACTATACAGTTTTTACTCAGAAAAGAGATAGTACAAGTCAATGTTCCTCATGGACATTCAAACACCATTTTCTGTGCAAATTGACCTTTTGGTTTCAGAGCTTTGATTACCCTGTGAAATGGAGGTATGGAGAGCAAGGAGCTTATCAGATGGCTTAATGAGCCCAGATAGTCCTGTGCAATTTGAGTTCAAAAGCAGTAGAAATGCATTCTCTTGGCACAATACCAGAGTGAAGACAGTGTCAGGCAGCTCCACATACTTAGGTCTTTTTTTTAATCAGTTCCAGGCTGACTGTTTAGGGCCATTACTGATTAACCATGCTATGTATGTCTTCAAGATCAGTTTTCTAACCTGCGCTGCAAAGACACTTGGAAAATATTTAAAAAAAAACCAAATTCACATATCTATATTTTTTTCTAATTTTGAGGAGCATTTCTCTCTTCCAAATGGTCACATTTGCATGAAATTACACATAATTGTATCCCTCACTTGTTTTAGAATTTCCCATCACYAATAAATATTGCTGAGCAAGACAGGTTTCTGCCAAATTCTAACACTGAACACTGACTGCACTGAACAGGAAATTTCTCTGTGGAAAGCCAGTACAAATGACTTCAGGTAGATGATTTAGATGAAGGCATTATAGGAATCCACCTTAGATCCAGGGCAAATCTGAAGGACTTCATAAAGCATGGTGGATCTATTTCTTATTGTGATTATACATTTATTGCTTTTTTCCCAGACTACTCTTAGTTTTGTTTGTTTAGGCTAATCAGTCCTCTTATTTGGACATGAGGTTTTATTTCAGCAGTTCAGTACACCACTAGCCAATATGAAATCCAGGTCCACATGAGGACTTGAAGAAAATTATTCAGGTAGTAAGTTCATTCGCACCTTTGGTGAATAATGGTTAGATATCAAAACTCAAAGCACTTATATCCTGTGGTTATGGATATTGTGTAAAATACACAAAAAGAGTAAGAGAAAAAGAAAATACTAAAAAAAAAATATTTGAAGTACTTGCATATGCCTGACAAAGAACAGAATTTAATGGCTATTTCCCATTTAGAAATACAAATGTTTTCCCATAACAGTTTCTGAACTCATGGCAGCCCTGTATATTGACAGTATTTGTTGCTGGTACATTCAGATTTTATACATCTGTGAGCACAGGAAAAGGAAGGTATTTCATCCTGCACAAGTGGAAAATATGCTTATTGCAACTTACCCAATTTGTTAGTGAAAACAGTTGCTCTCTGTGCTGTATTCTTTATATTCACTAGGGTTATGAATGTCAGAAGGTTGCAAATATGTGGGAGCGGATGCTATTTATGGTAAAACAAAACATAATTTCAAAGAGTAATATAATATCATTAATAATAATAATAGGAATAGTGATAATAGAAATTTAGTCTGAGTGTTAGTGAAAATGTCTTGGTAAAGAATATTAACATACAGTTAGTTTCAGAAACAATATTTTCTGGCACATTTTAAAAACAGATAAGAGAAGGAAAGACATTGGTAGATACAAGATAGCAAATACTCAGTAAATACTATTTTGGGAAAAAGTTCTTTGTACGAAGAAATCATTAGATCATTTTCATCACTGAATTTCACTTTTCTAAAAACAAAGATCTATCAGGATGTTTTGTGCAAATACTGAAATCAAGAGGCTACAAGAAATTAACATATTTCAGGTATATTTTTTGACACATGCTTTCCAAGCTGATGTAAGAAACTGTGGGAGATGGACTGGAACATGACAGTTCCAGTGTAACTGTCAGGATCTAACCAAAAACCACAGTAGAAAACACTAATGCCTGTGAACCACATTCCTCAGAACAGCTTCAACCAGTCTGCACTAATAACAGAGCATGTACCCCTCTGTAATGACACTGTGCTTAATTTATAGAGCATCTACCACATGCAATAGGTTACTGCTATCACCTGCAATAGTGAAATCAAAACATCCCCGCTGACATAGACAGATTTGTATCCCCATCTCCCTGCTTTATAAATAGCAGCCAAAAGAGCTATAAGCAGCTGTCAACATGAATCTTATTCATCTGTCCAACAGCTAGCACTTTTCATGCCACTGAATATCTAAATGGGCAGGTTCTGCTCCTATGAAGCATTTAAAGGAATATAAAGAGGTTGTCATTCTGACACTTTAGATCAGAACATACCTGTTATTTATACTGTGTGCATTAGTGCTTGTGATTGTGTGTGTATTTTAGCTCTATATAAACACAGGCAGACTTTTTACCTCACTCAGCTTTTCCTGAGATTCTGTTAAGTGAATGGATTATTAACTTCTCTCTGGAAGACTTTGTGGGCCAGCTTCTCTCAGTAAAAAAAAAATAACTATGACCAACTTACAAATAAAGAAAATTGAGATTTAAGGAATAAATGTCTATGGACCATAAACTAATGCCTTCTAACATCACCTGTCTCAATACTTAGTTAGAAATAGGTAGGACAGAGGTGTTGTAACCTTATTTTAATTATTCACATATTAAAGAAATTGGGAGTGTGAAGACCAAGTTCTCCAATCATGAAGGTATCAATTCTGTTTCTGCTGAAATCAAARTGACTAGAAGTAAAAAGGTAGAAGAGCATGGGAACTCATAAAATGTGAAAAATTGTGTATTTATATATTGAAGTTTGTTTGGTTTTTTTTCCTATGGAATAATTWATATAATCAGGAGCCCCAACATATCCAATACCTGATATGTAGTTAAGGATATTGCATTCACAATAGACTGGATATTTCAATAAATAGATTGCCACCACCTTTTCTGCTGTGTAAGGGAGTCAGTGCACAACTCCTTCCTTCTTTCCCCCCACTGTGCCAGCTGTAACCAATGATTCCATTGTCTTTCAGATGTTTTTCAATACCTCACAGAATAATCTTCTCCATAAATTTGTCAGACACTGAAGTGAGACTTGAGTGACAGGCCTGTGGTTTCCAGGTTTTCCCTTATTGTTCTTTTTGAAAATCAGGTTAACATTGTCCAGCTTTCATTCAGCTGGGACCTTTTGTTCTTAAGTAGCAAGACTGCTGAAAAATTATCGAAAGAGTTTTTGTGTTGACAACATCTAGCMCTTTGAGGATCCTTGGACAAATACCATCAGACCCCATAGATCTTTAGGGATCTAGCTGTGGAAGACAGAGGCAAAAAATGTGTTAAATACCTCTGCCTTGTTAATATTCCTGTTTTTGAGATGACCATCCTCATCCTATAATGGATTAAATGTTATTTTTACACTGTTTATTGCCATTATTGTRTTTGAAAAAACTCTTGATTTTTCCCCACAATTCTGTCAGCTTCAACTTGAGTTTTAGCCACATGAATTTTCTTCCTACAGTGGCAAGYAGCATYTCCATATTCTTTCCATGTCACCATACTTTGCTTCCACCAATTAACTCACCTGGAACATGTACTGTTACCAGAATTCTTGGATAGCTGTAACAGAAATAAAATCACAGTATTTGCCTGTCACTAAAGCCAGAAAACAATATTCTTACCCTCCAATACTTATAGTACTGTCAGTACTGCAGTACTTTTTTGTCTTTATGTGCATGGCTAAATTATTTCATGGTTTTTCTTGCTCTGAAAGATGAAATGTAGCATGCTGTTTGATGTGGTACAAGTACTTAATTGGCAAGCATGGAATTGTATTAGCTTTTTGGTAAATTTAACTGAAATTTTCCTCTGTAGTGGTGCTAGCATTTTAAAGGGAATTTTACGACAAACTGCAGTCAGCCATGGATTGTCTGGTTATAGAACTACACTGGTAGGAGCATGTCAGGGACCAAGAATTAAATGCTAGACTCTAAGCAGCTGCATGTCACAGGAACTCAGTGTAGATGTAGGATCTAAGAACAATCTTGTTTCCTTTGATAACACGAAGAAAAGAYTGATGATTAGATGTCTCAAGCCTTCACTTACAGTTGTTATCGCAGTGTAAAAATTAAGGTTATCCTCAAAGACRTATTTAAACCTTTTTAAAGTGTGATTAGTCATCCTTTGAATGTAATGCAGTTAATCATTTGCTTAAAGGCAGACACATGCCTTAAATGCCTTGAAACAATGGGAAGCTAATTAAATTGATTCAAAGTTTATTAGTTAAATAAATTGAACAGAATCACTTAAAAAGCATTGATCATAGTAGCAGGATGACTGGTTGGCTCTGTCTTGGTGCACCATATGAGACTCAGGCAGAAAATCATGTGCTGTGRATAGGGGTAAGACAAAGATGCCCACACTGTTAGTCGTGAAAGTGAACTCACCGCCCACTCCTACACRATTTCTTCCTCTTTTCTATGAGAGTCTCCATATGGCGGACTTGATATTTGAATACAGAGAAGATCTACAGATTTTCTACTGCTCCTGGGAGTAAATGAGAGRTCAGTAAACTGCATGTCACAAATGAAACTCAGGGGCAGAGAAGAGGTCTTGGTGCCTTTTGCTTGTTACTGCATGCAAATTTTCATCATAGAGGAGAAACTGTAGGGCCACATGTGTGATAMAGGCGTCAAAATAATATGACTTATTTTCAAGGCACAGGAATTAACAGTTTTGAAGAGAGATGGAATAATCTGAGAGCGGGTGTGATGAAACAATCAGATGATGACATACAAAGAGGCAAGATGTCTTAGAAATAGTTTTCAGTAGGGGTGCTGAACCAGTAACTTCTGGAAGAATATTCAGATYGGATAAAAATGTGAGTGTGATGTAAATTTAAAAAGAATATCAGAAACACCTAAAACATCGTAAAATGCTGTTGTTACTATTCCAGACGACTACTGTGTTGGGATTACACGGCAAGGTTCTGGCAGTGGTGTCTACAGGGCTGGCTTCAGTGACAAACTKCCAGAAGCTTCTGCAGCTCCAAAATGGACCCACTGCTGGCCAAGGCCAAGGTCATCAGCAACGGTGGTAGCGCCTCTGAGATAACAGATTGAAGAAGAGGAAAACACTGCTATGTAATTGCAGCTGAAGGGAGAAAGAATATGTGAGAAACAGCCCTGCAGACACCAAGGCTGGTGAAGAAGGAAGAGCAGAAGGTGCTCAAGGCACCAAGGCAGAGATTCCCCTGCAGACCATGGGGAAGACTGTGGTGTGACACGCTGTCTTCCTGCAGCCCATGGACGCCAACGACAGAGCAGATGTTTACGTGCAGCCTGGGGAGGAGGAGGACTCTATGSTGGACAAGGTGGTTATCCCAGGGAGACAGTGGCACTTTGGGAATTCCATGTTGGAGCAGGCTCCTGGCAGGTGTATGGACTCATGAAGAGACAACCTCACATTGGAGCAGGTGTACTGTGGGGATTTGTGACCATGCCAGGCCACTCTGGGGCAGCCTGTTCCTGAAGGACTGCGCTCTATGGGAGGCACCCACTTTGGAGCATTTTGTGAAGAACTGCAGACCATGCGAAGGAGAACATTTACTTCAAATTATCGAAATTCATGGAGGACTGTCTCCTGTGGGAGGAATCTGCTGGAACAGGGGTAACATGTGAGGAGTCCTCCCTCTGAGGAGGAAGAAGGAGAAGAAACAAGAAGTGATGAACTARCCAAAATCCCCATTCCCCATCCCCCTGAGCCAGTGGGAGAGAGGAGGGAAAGAAAATTTAGGCTAAAATTTAAGCAGGAAGAAGGGAGCAGTGGGCAGAAGGTATTTTTGAGTAGTCTTTAGTTCTCATCCCCCTATTCTGATTTGGTTCTCAATAAATTAAACTGATTTCCCTGCATTTTGCCCATGACAATAGCAGGTGAGACATCTCTCCCTGTCCTCATCTCAACCCACAAGCCTTTAGTTATATTTTCTCTCCCTTGTCCAGCTGAGGAAGGGAGTGGCACAGTGGCTTYGTTAGGCACTGAGTATCCAGCCAGGGTCAAACCAGTACAACCATACATGCAAATATGTCATATTGTTACAGTTTCTTTAATTATTCCCTCCTGATAATTATTTAAAGTCTGAAGGGAGCATACAAGAGTTTAAAATTTTCATAGAMACTATGAAATCCATTTTCTACTAACTTCACAGTTACCTTCTGCCAGATGGATTTTTCACTGTTGCTGCACACATTGACAAGTGGAAACTTTGTCATTTCCTAGAAGCGCTGATGTGAGCCCTCATACTTAGTCTGAAACCTGTGTGTGAATTTGCTTTTCTTGCATCTTTTGAATCAATTTCTTGCCTACCACAATAATGAAAAAGACAACATCRTCAAAATATATACTACAATACAGATAATGTTTAGCATTCCTGAGACAACATTCTAAATTTCCATGTTTTTCTAGACTCTATTACAGTGAAATAATGGACTGCCACTTCTTCTTAGAGTCAGAGAGCCCTCAGCCCCAGAATGCACATTAAACCACCTAACAAGCTGGTACTCAGGGCATTCAGTGGGCATGTGGGAGTCCCCAGTTAAGATTGCTTACTCTGCAGTCACCTGAATAAGACAGCAYAGGTTACTATATACTATACCCCACACTTCCCAGGTAAAATACTATGGTATTATCCTGTGGACTAATAAAAGTAGTGTCAAAAAGTGAACTATCTCAAATAAGGATAATTAAAAGAAACTTTTACAACTCTTGAGGACTAAAGAATACCCTGAATTTGACAGAGCAGTGACCTGTACTTCCATCCTTCTGTCTCCTTAGCAAGAACCTTGTAAATCTCTTCAGAGTCCAAAATATACTTTTTACAGTAATATATTTCATGAAAATATTTCAATCTCAATCCAGCATTTAATCAGTATAACACAGCTGTGTTTCATCAGCCGGTATTCAAGAACCTACTAACTGTTATGTTCAGTTATATTTCTGAGATAATTGCAGAAATTGGAGAGATATTGTAAACRCACTGTTGTACTTCCACTAGAAGCTTCCCCAGCCCATGCCAGAATAGATCTCAGTACAGTAAATTTTGGTGAAAAAGTCTGCAATGCTTTAATTTAGTCAGACTTACCTCTTATTTTGTCAATTTGTCAAGAAAATATCAGTAATATAATTGGGATAGTTGGAGAACAGAAGCTCCTGTAGATGATTTCTATCCTATCAGTTTAGCTTCTCTTTTCTATGAAATGTGTCTATGTCTGTCATAGAAATATTTGCAGTCATTAACAAGCTCACCACACTAAAATAAAACTTTCTGTGAAGTTTTAACAGAGTGCCTTACTTTTTCTATTTATTTGTTTCATAAAATCATGCAGCATGATAATATTTCAAAAGTAGTTCAATAATAAATTTGGCATCCCCAAAAACATGTTCCAAACTAGTTTTCAAATGCAGAAAGAGCAAAACAACTGATAAATTATAATTACCTACAAATAGATGAGGTCTGGTGAAGTATGCAAAGAATGGAAAATTTGAAATCTTTGAATTCATTAAATTACCTAAACAATTAAAACAGATCTGTTGATACATAACAAGAAAAATTTATTTGAAATTAAGATCTCAAAAAAAGAACACTATTAAAACTTACAAGTACAATAGAATCRGAGAGTACAATAGAATCAGGATTTTATATGCAAAATATAAACAATCAGGATGTGCTCCATAGTTCACAGAAATATGAGTCTCCTGTTAAACACAGTTGCAAAAAAAAAATTGGTTTTACTGCATTAGATTTGTCTTCTCAGGGTAAAGAAATAAAATTTCAATAGACTAAGATATTATTAGTTACTTTTAAATTTTTTATCTCAGTTATGGTATTTTCCTTTTTTTTTTTTAAATAAGGGTACACTTATATTAATTTTAAAAAATCTCAAACAGTTGCCTACAAAAAAACCAAAAAAACCAGTTTACATGACACAAGTTTGTTGTGGAAAAATAGAAAGCATTGATAAAGAAAGAAAAGGTTATCAAAAGCCGTTGTGTAAATTCAACTGTCCTTGCACCAATTCTTATGTGAATTACACCAATTCTAGAACATTCCAGRTACCTTCTTGGACTCCATTGCTTATTGTTAACTTAATCTTGAAATAAGAAGATAATGAGATTCCCACTTTTGCCAGTGCAATGCAGCATACATTTTGTTGGAAGAATAGTTAACCAAGAATTAGAAAAATACGGGACCATGGCTAATCTAAGTCCTGCACCTACAAGGACACTGTCCTTGAGCATAGCTCTGCTACCATAACAAAGTGCTGTAGTTGAGAAACTAGAGACATGAGAAAAAGCAGATGTAAGTCCTTTGGAATGAAGAAGCTGATATCTAGAATATAACCAATGGGTTGCTTAGTTTGCAGAATATGTATGAACTTATTATTTGTGGTAGATAAATGTCTGGTGCTCTGATCAATAAACTAAGCTTGCTGATTCTCACATTGAGCGTCCCAAGTTTTCCCTGCACCCCGAAAAATGGCCTGCTGTGACACATTTGAAGAAGAAAGAACATGCAGCCATGACTTATATTCCTCAAAGGAGCAAAGTAAGTAGAATTTAACCTTTAAATTAAACTATTAAAAGCAAATAATAATTATTAACTTCCCAACTTTTATCACTTCAATTCCAGAGTTTTTCTGCATTTTATTTAAATTTTTTTGTGTCCTTAGTCATATTCTGTAAACTTTCCTACAGAATAAAAGCTCAAATGTAATTTATAATTTCATCTTTCAAGTCTCTGAACCTCTAGGTAGGTGTTGGAGGWGTGATGTCCCTCTCACTGTCAGCAAAGAGCAAATTAAGGACCACTTAATGAAGCTGAATAGCCACAAGTCTGGGGGTCTAATGAGATGCATCCTAAAGCAGATGGCTTTTGTCTCCCAAGTCATTTTTTGTTTTACTGTATTTAAAACATCATGGAGGTCAGGCAATATCCTTGGATATCGATAAAAAGTAAATATCATTCCTATTTTTACAAAGAGAATGAAGGAAGATCCTGTGAACTACAAACTAGAGGACTCTTCTGTGCCTGGAAGGTCATGGAGCAGGTCCTCATGAAAGCAATGTTAAGGGTCATTTATGACAAGGAGGTGATCCAAGACCGCCAACACAGCTTTACTGAGGGCAAAGCATGCCTTCCAAACATGGTGTCCTGCTGTTATGGAGTGACAGTCCATAACACTAATTGACAAGAAAAGATGACCCATGTCATCTACCTAAACTTCAGTAAGGCCTTTAACATGGTCCCATGCAGCATCCTTATTTCCAACTTAAAAAGACACAGATCTGAAGGGTGGACTATTCACTGTCTAGTGAACTAGATGAATGGATGGATGGAACCAGAGAGTTGTGGTCAATGSCTCTGTGGCTAGGTGGAGGCTGGTGACAAGTGATGCCCCTCAGGGTTCTGTCTTGGCACTGTTGCTCTTTRATATCCTTAGCAATGACAGTGAGATCAAGAAAATCAACCACATAATAGGCTGAAGCACAAAAAAGGTGGCCAGCAGGTCAAGGGAGATGATTTTCCCTCCCTACTCTGCCCTTGTGAAACCCCACCTGGAGTACTCTATCCAGTACTGCATTTCTCACTTGATATTTTATCAATTTATGTCCTTTCAAAATCCTGTTTGTGTGCATGGGAAAACTGTGTTTCACAAAGTATTACTTTTGTTTTGACATTTTCTCTGCTAGCAGTATAATGATGAACAGAAACAAGCATTTTTTTATATTTCCATTTCCACTGAAGGTGATTAAAAACTAATTGTCTGTCATTTTGTGTACCTGTGGTTTAATGTGTTGAAAATGTTCATGACAACATAAAAAATGGTTTTGATAAAAGCATAATAGTTTTGAAACTTAGAGAGTGATCAAAAGTGAAGATGGAAAGAAAAAGAAATTCAAAACAGCAATGCAATTTTATATGAATATTTGACTATAAAGTTTTCCATTTCAGTCTGAGCTTCACCTTATCTCAGAACAAGTTCACAAGCATTTTATTTAGAGTGTGTGACCTGGTCTCATTAGTTATGAAAAAAATTCAAATGGTTCAGAAGTTGGATGCTTCTGATTTAGTCAGTTAACTAAATCACTTGAGACAAGGACATGCAGGTAGTATTCTCCTGAGCAGAGAGTGTTTTTGAGCCTGTCAGAAGCCTTTTTACTGCCAAAATAACAGGYAGATTATTGCTGCTCTTTTTCATGTAATAAGAACGATGTGCTGGACATAATGGCATGCTGAAAGTGTGTTACTCAGAACTCTGAAACAGAAAAAGGTTGTCAGGTGTTAGCATTTCTATTTTAAGGAAATATTTCATGGGGAGGCAGTATTTTTGAGACAAAAAGACTAAAACAGAAAAGTAAAGCACATTCTAAAATTTTCACTTTCCTCATATCATGCTTGGAAATATTTYGTTGAACTTTTAGAATCAAGTACTAGAGTGTGCATACATACAGCTTTTGTGGACTTTTAGGAATAGAAGAGAGGTCATGTAGAACTTTAATACTGATAAACCCTTAAATTGTGGATCCAGAGAAATTTCTGTAGTTCATTATAGGGTATCCATTAAAAATGGAGAAAAAAACCTCCAAAAGTATTCAGAATTTACTTCATCAAGTGTTTGCTAAGAGCTGGTTCAGAAGCATCATAGGAAGCCCAAAAMATGATTTTGTGAAAAGTTCATAACCAAACCCATGCATGTATACTTCCCCATGGGCATCCATCTACTGCATCTGGGCAGAATCAAACTAGTAAACAAACATTCAAAGTTATGCCTAAATTTTGAGCAATTCTGTGTGAAAGCTAGTCGTGTAAATGAAGAACACAACGATTTTGGAAACCACTGCCAGTGGTTACAACATGGTAAGGTGGTGTCTTCATATATATACATATATCAATCATGCAATTTAGAGGTGTAGAACAAATACTGATCTAACTCCCTCTCCTGACCCTAMTAATCCTTCAGCTATACTACCTAACCTAAGCAGTAGTATCCAGGTCCAAGTCCTCTTCTATCCAGTTCTTTGCCCCCTTGAATAAGAAAGCTACCATGTTTTCTCTCAGCAGTAAGGTTAATTGATACAGAAAAGTACTTCAGGAATTCTCGAGGGAAAATTAAAAAACAGCAGAAGATCAGGGACCACAAAGGCATTTAAACTGAATTTTAATACGTAATTCTGTCCTGTTTCAGTAGCTAATGTACTTAGCTCTTTAGCAAAATATTAGACTGCAATTAAGAAATGAACATGAGTTGTCGTTTTTAAACAGAAATAAAATTCCCATCTACAGGGGCAGTTGTCTGAAACTTTTCTTTTGATACTATTCCCCTGAGTCTGTAACAGTGTAATTGAAGAAAAGAAAATGACAGCTAAAAGAATCCAGACCAAATTTCATCTCTAGTTTGTTTTCTCTTATTTTTGGCATTTCACTTTACCCTTCATAAAACAAGTGAGATCACTGTTAGGGAAACAGAGTTTTGTCTTTTCTTTTAAAATTTATGAAGCTTTCCTTGGGGTAAATTTAGCAACSTTTTTTCTCAAAATAAGACACTTAGTTGAGAAAATTTATTTAATGAAGGGGGAGTGTTCTTGTTCTTTTTCTTCATAGGCAGGAATCAGATATTAATCTAAGTTGAATTCTTTGGTGATCCTTAAGTGACTAAGATATTACAATTTGCTTAATATGCAGCTTGACATGCCCCTGCTTTTTGGTGGCCAAGTGCTTCTTAAGTATAGCAAAGTGTCRTGTTTTCCATGGTATGAATTTGGTCATGTGAATATAGTAAGAGGCACCTGGATGGTTGCTGTAGTTCAGATGGACCCACTATATATGGATGCAGCCTCATTTCGAGTTTTGGGTGCCACAGTAGAAGGACATCAAGGTCTTAGCATCCAAAGGAGGGCTACCATGATGATGAAGAGTCTTGAGGGGAACCCATACAAGGCAGGCTGAGGTCAATTGGTCTCTYCAACCTGGAGGAGACTGAGGAGAGACCTCACTGCAGTCTATAATTTGCTCATGAGGGGAAGAGGAAGGGCAGACACTGGTCTTGGTCTCTGTGGTAATCAGTGACAGGACGCAAGGGAATGGCCTGAAGTTKTCTCAGGGAAGGTTTAGATTGGATATTCGGACAAWTTTTTTCACCTGGMGTGTGGTTGGACACTGGAACAGCCTCCCTAGGGAAGTGGTCACAGCACCAAGCCTAAGAGAGTTCAAGAAATGCTTGGACAATCCTCTCAGGCACATGGTGTGACTCTTGGGGTGTCCTGTGCAGGGCCAGGAGCTGGACTYTATGATCCTATGAYCCTCCTAAGAGGTCATGTGGATATGTATTTGCCATAAAGCCACACATTGAAGGACCTGATTTAGAAAGCATTCCCTGGTATAAAAAGATAAAAATAGGTTTCCATAAAATAAATGTCTTTTCTTTCTTCCCATTAAATTATACTTCTTTCTCCTTTCTCTTTCTCTTTTTTTTCTTTCTCTTTTATATCTATCACATGGGCAAGAATTATGCCAACACATAGGAAAAAAAAAAAAAGGGATTTGTGATACTACAGCAACCCTGGAATCAAAAACCAATATGATACTGTTTGGTGGTGCACATATTTGAGATTTCCATACATCATAGTAGCAGCATTCCAGAAATGCCAGCTTGCTAGCAAATGTTGGCAAACAGTTAAAGCTGTTCCACTCAAACTATACAGTAAGTAAATTTGCCTAGGCATGCCAGAATTTTAATTTTCTTTGCATATTTTTTCTATGCATTGGTACTACAAAACTGCATGGGGTGTTTAAATTTTAAAACATACTATACTGATCTTTCAAAAATTTTCATTAACTTGCATACTTTAAATTAATACTTTCATACAGTTAAAAATACTGCAGTGAAATGGACTTTCAGCATATGATGTAATGTCCTGAAGTAGAAAATGTGTCCTTAATAACATGTACATTAAACTTATAGGATTACAGTATTTGCTTTGAAAATTTAGTTCTATGCCTGTCAACCTTTCAACTAGAACAATACAATTTCTGTAGATGACGCTCTTTGTCTTATTTTAGGACAAGAACTATACAGATTTAGATATCCAGAAGTATTGCAGTGAGCCTGTGTTTCTATTTCATTTGGGGACTGCAGAATCTGTTGGTAAGTATCTATTCTCTGTGCCATTATAAAATCTACTTTAATCCTAACATTTTACCATACATTTAATTGCTATTTCATTTAGGGTAATTTCCTACAGAAAGGGACTATAAAATTTAACAGGCAATGATAACTCTCTYAGTTTCAGTTAACCAAGACATGAAATTTGAATTTAATTCATGTTATATAGTTAATTGTCCTTGAAAGTGAAGAAAGAAAGGCAAGACACTGGGAAAAAGATTTTAAGATAGTATGACTTCATTGTATTTCACATTTGGGAAATATCAGTCTATAAAACAGTCAGTGTAGGTCACTCCTYCTGCATAGCTTTGCCTAGACAGGAATGTCATGATTCAGTTACAACACAAGAAGCTTTGTAGAGGTGGTAGGAGCAGGGACACTGTATAAAAGAGGAAGTTAAAAGCAGGTCATGAAGAGATGGTGTGAGGAAAGACAAAGTTCAGCTGGAATTTAAACTTGCAAGCGACAATGTGGGCAACCAGAAGGCCTTCTACCATTGCATAATTTCAAACATTTAAGGAAAATGGAAACMCATTGCTCAGTGAGGATGGTGATTTAGTGGCTGTGGATACAGACTAGATTGAGGTATATAGTGTCTTCCTTGCCTGAGATTTTTCAGACAAGATCTCAAAGGTATCTGTGAGCAGATGAAGAATTCAAGGAGGGGGATGACCAGATGTGGATGAGAATTGAATCAGGGGTTACTGGAGAGATTTCAATCCATGCAAGACACCCATGGTTAACTCCAAGAAGTACAGCCAATGTATTTACAAGGTCTCAATCTATCGTCTTCAAAAGTTTTGGAAGACTGGAGAGACCACTAAAAAATGAAGAAATGTAATTCCTGTAGCCATTCTCAAAATACCATTACAATGGTAATTCAGGAAACAAGTCTCATCAGTCTCATTGAAGTCCTTGGAAGAATCTCAGAGAAAGTATCATTCAGACATCATTCTTGTCCTTCAGCAAGAAAAAAAAAACCTTAAATGGGTTCTTTTTAAAAAGCAATTATGATTGCAGTAAAAGTTATTTGGTTCTCACATAAATGATAGATAACTTTCCCATAGTTCTCATTGGCGTGCTAAGGAGGACACTAAAATAAAATTATTCAATTGTTTTACTTACAAACCTAAAAGATGCTTGTGGTTTTGGTGCCACAAACATCTTACTAGTCACCTGCTTCATTAGAGACCAGCAGATGGATTCACCCCTTGSGAGGTCCTTCACTCTTAAAAAAATCACTGAAATTTTTCACAGAATTTTTTTAACCCAAATGCAATGCAAGAATTTTTGATTATGCAAATAAATGAAATTATGAATTCCTCTACTTTCTTCAAAAGAAAAAAAATAATTTTGCTTGTCTTTCAATTTACCCTGAACTTAGTGCATAACAAATAGGCAAAATAAAGTCTGAATATTTGATTTAGTCAATTGCATTTTTTTTCCAACTAAGCTTATTTTGCTTGCATGTTTGTTTTTATGCACTGTGTARAAAATTGGATTTCAGCTACAGCTTTATCTTTTTTCTTATAAGAAGTTTTATTTCTGCCTGTGCTGTAACTTTTGGTAAAATTTTAAAAGATTTTTTTAAATACATCTCACAATTTAAGTTTGATTCTCCCTAACTTTTCTTCTCATGAACTACAGCATTCTTTCCCACCAGATTAAAACAAAAAAATCAATGTCTTTTTTTAAACAGTTGTAACAAAATAAAACAAGAAATGTTTGCTGCAAAAAAGTCTGAAAATATATGAAAAATACAAGTAACAAAGACTCTTCTATCKGTTCTATTTTGTCAATGTCCTTGAAGAGTTTATTCCATTCATTGGCTTTACACTTGATCAATGTATCAAAGCTAAACATCATCAATGTACTATGACAGTTAATTCCAGACCATTTTGTTTTTCCTCCCTTGACCTTACCAAAGTTTCTGGCTTCTTCTCTGATGTTCAAATGTACAAGAAAATATACCAGTGGATAACAGAATAGGCAAGGTTTCATGTAGACACTCTTACAGCTATCCCACTTTCAGCTCAGAAATTACACTGTTTTGCCTGTTCCCTCTCTGTATTCCTTCTTGCTTCATTAATGACAGTGAACAGGTGCCACACTCTCTGTAAAACAGCTTTCACCTGGATGGAACAATAGAGCTTTAACCACTGATAAATAACTTAGGAGATTAAACCAAGCTTCAAGCAGCATAAGCCCATTGAACAAGTCGATTGCATGAATATAATGAGATTTTGTGTAACAGTTATAGGTCAGAAAATGACAGCCATGAGAATAATATTAAAACCACAAGAGTTCAAGTAATAGCTTTTCATCGATGGGGAAAATAATTTGGTGTTTTATAAGGCAGTAACAGCATTTTAATACTGATTTCCAAGCATTTGGTGTGTCCTGCATATTTTCCAAATTAATTGAATWTATAATGCCAAATTATAGCACGAATTTAATTTAAAACTGTTGTAAGAAAAGACACAGAGCTAAGAAATTATTAAGCATGTGAGAATAGTATTGACTGGACAGTTTCACATCATGTCAGATTTTTAATGTTGGGCTGAGACCCCAATAATTAAGACATATGTAATTCATCAGTGACAAAACTAAATAAGAAGATAGGTACCAGCTGCCTTCTGATCAGAGAGAAGAAAACTTTCACTAGCAGAGCTGCAATAAGCAACTTGCTCTTCAGATTTGAGAGCTGTGACAAAGAAAAGCTCTCCAAGAATGAGAGCTCACTGCTATTAACCTGGTTGGCCTGAAACAAGCAGGAACTGATAAAAAATGTCAAGCTGCTCCAGTCAGGGGAGGCAAATCAATTGCAATGATCATATAGAAATCATGTTTTGAACAATGTCACTTCATTGTGTGCCTGTGATAGTATGAGTACAAGGAAAAGAAAATCTGTRGAGGCTGAGTAGATCTGAGAAGCATGGAATAAATCTCTAAAGAGGACGCCACAAGTGTCATCATTCTGTGGGCATCCAAAAGAGCTACAGATAAGTGAAAACTCATACAAAATGGAAATGTCTGACATTTTTCTGCATATAAGTTTTTTCATTAGCTAATAGCATGGGCATTTGGTGAAGTTCAAAAAGCAGGGGAAGAATAATCTTTGGACTTAGTAGAAATTCAGTGCTCAGAGTTAATTGTTTTTCTGTTATTTTCAATCAAAAATATGTTTTAAGACCAGTAGATTGCAGGAAATTTTCCTGCTTCATTCCCCTCTCTGTTCCCCTGTGTTGCCCACAAATTATGTAGTGTCGGAACCCAGGACTACTCTCTGGCTGTGCTGGATGGCTCCTATCAGGTGCTCAGAGACCTTGGCACAGAGCCCAAGACCCCTGTGCCTTTGATTTTGASCCATGGTAAAAATTACCAACCTTATATGAGGAATTACAAGCCACAAAAGTTTAAGTAGAATGATAGTTAGTTTATCACAGGGTGAAAAGTAGAATTTTGGGRTTTTCAGAATGGGGACTTGGGGTCCCAAGATAGAGGAATTTGGGCATACCTTATCCTGCTTTGTCCTTCTTCCTAGCCTCCATCTTCTGGGTGATGGTGGTACTTTTGTAYTGGTTTAGAATAGGAATACAGCATCTAACATAGGTGATAGGTATTGGAAAATAATTGTAAATAATGTACATGTAGCTTTTAGTATAAAAGATAACACCGCCTCTGAARGCGGTCAGTGTGCTTCTACCCAACCTGCCAGACAGACCTCGGCAGGTTGGAGAAAGACTGTAATAGATAAGAAATAATAAGCAACCTTGAGAATGAGAACWAAAGAATCCTGACTCCTTCTTYGGCTGCTGGGCTGGGAAAAGAAACTCTCTAACACATCTCAGAGTCATCATGACCAGCAGAGACCCCCAAGAATATAGAGCACCTCTCAGACTCTGCACATCACTCAGGAGAATACCTCTTTTCTCTTAGGAGGGTCAATTTTCCCAGCTCATTTGGGTTGAGAAAAAAATTGTTTTCCATTGAGATATTTTCATTTAGTTTCTTATGGAAACTGGAGCCTCTGTGTGAAAGGATTGTGTTACACAAACTTATAATTCTGGATAAATAGTGTATCTTCTGTGGGATTCCTCTGTGATATAAGAAAACACATGTAAAAGGTTTTGACAGGTGGCCACTATTTAATTTGAGATTCCTGCAAAATAACTTGCAGATATGCACTGTATTCTTCTTTTTGATGTTGGTCACAGAAATCTGTGCACTAAACACAAAGTACCAAATAATGTTACTATGGATCTTTTGCGTTCAAAATCATTAGGAACTTTTAACAATTTGAGCTTTAAACTTGTTTTTATATAATTCCTCTGTCATAAAAAACGTGAATAATAATTCTTTACCTTATGTGGGTGTTCTGAAGAGGAGTTCTGGAAAGGAATACGAGCATTGATGTTGAAGCACTTGAGGAAGAGTTGTTTCAAAAGAAAYCAAGCCAAACATCACAAAATCCCAGACTCACTTATGTTGTATTTTGAGATTGTTTATATAAAGCAAAGTAATATGTGAAAAGGACATGAAAGGAATGAACAGATGTTCTAAAAAATAATTGCTCTTTGAAAGATGGAATAATATTATTATTGAATTGATCATAAAAATGTATCACTATTGTGAAAATATATGCAAACAAATACATGGAATTATGTTGAATTTTCTCTTTTGAGTTCTTGATTGTCAGCATTCYAACAACTTACTTTTCTTTTTAAATCTGTATTAGAAGATAACTGAAGATATGTGTCAAAGTAATGCAGAAAATGATAGAGGCTATTGTTTTAATAAATGGGTTATTATTTCAAGTAATTCATAAAAATTGTTGCCACTGTTCAGTATTTTATATACGTTTATAAAAGATTTCAAACAAAAATRGAGTTCATTTATAAAGTAGAAATACACAGACAAGCCTGACAAGCCTTAAATCAAGTCAACCACTGCAAGCACTAAGCTTAATTTTACATGCTTGGTTATTCAGGTAACCAAAGGATACTTTAATATTCATTCAGGAATCATTTATTCAGTTAGACATTAACTTAATGAGCAGTAAGCTAAAATCGTTGTACAGACTGTTAAGAGACATTTGAGTTAGAAGAATAAAGCAATGAAGCAAATAAAACCAATAATCTGTGACAAGTTCAGTTCCTTAAAGGGACAAAAAAGACAAAGTGGTTTGGACAAAATACTTGAAATACCAAGTCTGCCATTATWATTCCTAATGTGCTATGTGTAGTCACTACAAAAAAGCAGAGTAATCTCTATATTTAAATTCTAAATCTAGCAGAGCAATTACTCTTAAGTACAAGCATGAATGATTTATCACAGAATAACTTAATGGTTGATATTAGAAGGGACCTCTGAAAATCCCCTGGTCCAATATCTCTGCTCRAGAAGGACCTTTACAACCAGTTGCCCAGATACATTTCCAGATTTCTTTTGAATGTGTTCAAAGTGGGAGACTCCATAAACTCCCAGGGCAATCTGTTCCGGTGCTTGGTCAGTCTCACATCAAGCAAGCACAACCGAAACTACTGTTCTATTGAAACACCATATAAAAAAATAGTTCCCAAACATAAAATCAGAAAGACTGTGAAAATTTATAATAAAATATTATGTTTTATACAATTTTACATATACATGCAAAATATGTGAAATTTTGGGCAAAACTGCATAAGTTTAACAGTATAGCTTGTGCCATGGTGCTGATATGGATGAGGTTGCTGGTGAACATGAAGAAATCAGAGAAATTCAATGGTAACACAYGAAATTAGAGTAAGAGAATGGCCCRCACTGAGAAAATGTCATTTTCTAACTACTTAGAAAAGTCTTATTCAAATAGAAGAGAATGTTCTAAACTGAAAAAGTCTAAAGAGACCTTATGAGTCTACAAAATCTTTAAAAGTAATTATAGACTAAGATACACTAAGGAGCACACACAGTGATTAACAAGGGAGACAGCCTCTGTGACTGTTTGGACATTTAAGTACTAGAACAAACTGCCGTGGGAGAACATGAAATCATCTTTGTATGGGATAATAAAACCTAGACAGAATCACATGTATTACTGAGGGGTGCAGAATGAATTTTTTCCCAGATAAAAAACAAGACACTGACAACTCAGGCATTTTTATTGCAAAATTATTCTATGTGCTCTGCACAACTCTCTTCCTCACCCTTAAAACAAGCAACTACACAAATGAGTCCCTTCATTTCCAGCTTGGTTTACGCTTTAAAAAGGACTCTGTTTTTCAGAAGYTTTGATTATTATTATTTCACAATTTTCCTTATGTATTTTGTGGCTTATATGAGACAAGATGATGAACTGAGATGAAAATGTTTCWCTTTTTTTCATGAGATCATGCTGACAACAGAATTACTCTAGAAACTAAATAAAAAGGTAAAATTTGAATATATCATTGGAATTAGTAGATATAAAATTCTTCTGTAAGCATTTAAAAATATTTTCATTAACAATTGAAAAAAATCCCTTTACTCTCATTAATTTTTTATCTGTAGAAACACAGCAATATAAAAGTATAAAAATAACACTTAAGAAAATGTTTGTGAAAGAAAGAGAAAGAAAGGTTTAGAGTAGAAAGACACCATCACCTATCGATTCAGAGACAAGACCTGATAGCTGCAATTTTGAGTCCTTTGGTTGAACTGATGGTTGCTCTCTTGATCCGTTGGGGTGRGGAAAAGTCCATGAATCACAAATTTTTATTAGCTCAGGTTCAGGTGGAATGCCTAGGTACCTCTMCTGCAGTGGGTAGGGGTTTGCAACATCGTGGATCTGTTGCAACACTGTGGATCATGCACAGTCCTCTGGTGGAAGGCCCCAGAAATTATTCTGGRGCACTTTGAGAGAGGTCTTTGATGGCTAATGACCCCTTCTAAGACATAACAGCTTGCCTCTCACATTATCATATTTGAGCCAATTAGGCATCATCAGAAGGGATGAACGCCTTCAGGCCTACGTGTTGGGGTTTTCACACCTGAGCCAGTTGTGTAAGGGAGGACATTGCCACAATAAAAAGCACTACCCCACCTCACAGAATCTACTTTTTATAGGGCTGTTCCTTTATCTGGCTCATACCCCAGCTTGCAGCCTCCGGAGGTGTGCYTGGGCTGTTACCTCACACCCTGTCATCAAAGCACCTGCTGCTTTGGCAAATAGCCAATTGTTTGAGTCATTAGCCATTAACATTTCAGTTTCTCACTACGCTGTTCTGCTGGTTTCAGATTTCATCATTTCTGGTAGATGCGTTTTTCAAAGCACTCAAACTTTATATTCCTTTCCTCTCAGACAAGATGGATAGTTAAACAGACAATGTAATCTGCAATCTGATTGACAATGCCTTGCTTGTGGTGACTTTTCTCTGCTTGTAAAGGAACACAATCACCTTGTTAGTTTCTTCCATTGGAAATAAGAACACGAGTTCAGTTGCTGGTCTTAACAGTGTAGCCAATCATTGCAAAATAGATAATATTAAGACATATCACCATTAAACAGAATACCACTTTGAGGAATTATGTCCAACTTTTCTTAATGTGAAACGTATTATGGGTTTTCTTTTCAGAAGCATCATTGCAATACTTCTTATGTTAATGAATTAATAAGGATTCTGTGAACTTCAAAAAGGCAAAAGGCATTTGACTATCTTTTTTTTTTTCCTGGAGTTTCCTTTATAACTTTTTTAATCTCTACCCACAGAGGAATACTGAGTTTTCCAGAAAAAAAAACAAACCTTCCATAATCTTTCTTTTTCCTCACTTGTACTGAAATATGTCTTTCTTTCCCTTCTCTAAAATATACTTCACTTCCTTATTGATCGACTAACACTTCCAAAATGATGCAAAAAAATTAAGGCTAACTAAAGAAGAGACAAAGTAAAATGAACTGGATTGACACAACTGAAATATAGAAGCTGGAGAAAGAAAAGTCAACAAGAMAAATGTGGAGAGCAATGTAAGTCACACAGAAAGTATGTATGAAGATGCATTAAGGAATAGAGAATTTTGAAATAAGGCAACTGGAAAAGGTCATAAGGAGCTATTTGTGTTTACACATGTAAGATTCTTGATGGAATGAAGACACACCATGGTGGTGGAGCTGCAACCAAAGAGAAACAACTTGAGAAACAACAATTTGATCCTTCCAGGTAATTGCTCAGAAGTTATTAGCTGTCATCCTGGGGAGTCTGTAAGTTTGACCAATAGAATGTGAGAGAATCATAAAACACATGTTCTACAGTGACTATTTAATTTGGAAGCTATATTTTTTTCCCTGTGACATCTTTTTTCACTTTTCAATTTTATTGTTTTGCAAAATATTTAGTGTGAGAAAGTTTTTGGAACAAGTAAGGAGGATTTGGGTTATTGCTTTTTTTGTGATCCAAATTAAAGAGTGATGCTTCATTATTGACTAGACCAAAATATTAATAATAGAACATACTCCACATTAGTATTTTTAGAAGAATAATATTGTTTGCCAAATCATAATATAAAAACAACTACAAAAATAGTAGGCATTATGGAATTAATTCTGAAGACCTTAAAACTTATGGTGATTTAGACATTGAGCAGCATCAGCTCAGCAGGGGATGTTCACTGGTTCATATGACTTTCCATAGAAGCTGCTCTTACTTCATACAACCAGACTTCCAGCTTTGTCTCCACATAGAGTACATGCTCAGAAACGAGAGCTTGGGGTTTGTGCCRTGAGATCTGATGGCAGTGCTCATCCAGTTGGTTTAGAGGTGACGTAAGAACGCACAAGGCTCTCTTTCTCCATCTCCCTTAGGGCCCCCAGGAAAGACGTTTCACTCATGTCTCCCATGCAATGATTCTCTGGCTGCTTTTTGGATTTTTTTTTTTTTTTTTTTTGGCATAGGGGAATTCCATGCAGCAATTTAATTAGCTCTGAACTCCTTGCTTTTAATCATACAGTTCCTTTTACCTGTATATTCTTTTCATATCTTAGATTACAGAATCTCTTGGAAGTCCTATAAATTTAGATATGCCTGTTTCTGGGAAGAATTATTAATTAATTATTCTATTTTATTATATTCTGGGAAGAATAATTAATTAATAATAATATTAATTATTAATAATTATTAACATAGCCACATTATTAACATGTGGCTGTGTTTTAAATCAAAAATACATAATGTTTGACRATTGTTTGCAGGGAAATTGCTTCTGTAAAACTTAGTGTAACTTGAAGACTGTAAAAGAACTGTATTGAGATTGCATGTATACTTATTTTTTAGTAGAGTCTGTATTTTCCTTGATAAAGAATGAATGTTGGTGTACTGAAGTGAAACAACTTATGTTAGGGAGTTACATTCGAAAGAGAAGCAAGCTTAAAATTGCCAGTGTTAGGATTAATCTTCTTTAGAGAAAAATTTTAGTCATGTTAGGCAGAAGACTGGGACTTCCTCTCCCTTTTTTCATTCCTATTCATATTTCCAACTGACCAGTGAATAACCTCTTAGGAAATTAATTGCTAGAGTTGGGTACCTTAGACATCCATGGAGGTATAGAAAAGGATCCAGGTTAATGGACATGAAAAATTCCAGACAAAAAGAACAATAGTGACAGAAATAAAAAACCAACCAACCAAAAAAACCCCAAAACCAGAAACAACAACAAAAAAAAACCCCATAACAAACAAACAAACAAAAAAAAACAAACCCCAAAAGAATAAAAACAAACAAACAAAAAAACCCACTCAATTTTATACTGTTGTACTTAATTTTCAAGATCTAACTAAAGRCATCAATACAGGACTCTTTCTTGTTTAAAATTAAATAGCTAAGGTATCTCTGTAACCATTCAGCAGCTGTATTRAAAGTGTTCAATACAAACATTTGAAGAATATTACAATTCAACATTCAAAGTATTTTCTGTCATACAGATGCAATTACTCTGAAAATATTCCCATATTATGAATATTTTGCAGTTTATTATCAAAGGTATTTTGGTATTTATAGATGCATGTGAGTRCAACAACTGGGTAGCATCTCCTCTGTTGCTTTTTCTTAAATGAAGTGTGAGACAAACAAAGTTATTTATCATCTAATTCGTAAAGCAAACATTTTTGTCCTACATATCCAAGAAAACCAACCAGCCCAAAATAATTTTCTCGTTTTATGGTGTTGTTTTTATGACATGGCAGGATGGGTTGAGGAGGGGAGAGCAGTGGATGTTGCCTACCTTGGCTTTTGACACAGTACACAACATCCTCATAGGTAAGCTCAGAAAATGTGGATTGAAAGAACAGTGAATCAAGAACTGGCTGCGTGGCAGAGCTCAGAGATCATGATCAGAGGAGTAGAGCCCAGCTGGAGGCCTGCAGTCAGTGRCATTGCCCAGGGATCAATACTGGGACTGGCCTAAGTCATCTTGTTTATCAACGACCCGGACAAATGGAGAGAATGTACCCTCAGCAAGTTTGATGATGATGATACAAAACTGGGGRAGTGGCTGATACAGCTGGAGGCTCTGCTGCCATTAAATGGGACCATGATGGGCTGGAGAGCTGGGTGGAGAAAAACCAAACGAGGTTCAACAAGGACAAGTGCAGGGTCCTGGACCTGGGGAGGAATAACCCCAAGTACCAGGGCAGGTTGGGGCTGACCTGCTGGAGAGCAGCTCTGCAGAGAAGGACCTGGGAGTCCTGCTGGGTGACAAGCTGGCCGKGAGCCAGCAGTGCCCTTGTGGCCAGGAGGGCCAATGGGACYSTGGGGTGCTTYRGGAAGARTGTGGCCAGCAGGCTGAGGGAGCTGATCCTCCCACCCTGCTCAGCCCTAGCCAAGCCTCATCTGGAGTGCTGTGTCCAGTTCTGGGCTCCTCACTACAAGAAAGACAARGAGCTACKGGAGAGGGTCCAGCAGAGACCACAGAGATGATTTGGGGTCTGAGAGGGGATCTCACCAATACATATAAACATCTCAAAGCTGGGCATCAAGAGGATGGTTCCGGACTCTTTTCAGTGGTGCTCATCAACAGGATGAGAAGCAATGGTCACAAACTAAAACTAAGGAAAGTACAAATCAACATGAGAAAGAACTTCTTTATGTTGAGAGTGTCAGAGCACTGGCACAGGTTGTCAGGGAGGTCAYGGAGTCTCCTTCTCTGGAGATATGCAAAACTCTGCTGGATATATTACTGCATAAATGCTCCAGATGACACCAACTTGGCAGGAGGGGAAGACTAGATGGTCTCCAGAGCTCCCTTCCAATCCTAAAAAATCTGTGATTCTATTTATCAGAAGACAATTTTGTTGAGGAATATTTAAAATACTAATGTAAAAATGTTAAATACTCATGGAAATGGATAAAAACATCTCAATCTAAACCAGTTTATTTTGCTTTGAAGAAGAGTTTTCTAACTGACCTAAACTACCTAAATTAACCTTATTTGTTAATTTTAACAAAAACAAAATCATCTATATTTATATTCTTGGTATATGTATTGAYACACAGTAGCATATGTATATCAATTATAGAACTGTTTTCTACTGTTTACTAATGTTTTCTCCCGCAGTTTGCTGTGAATGCTGAAAGCTGGTAATATTTCACTGTATTAGATAACACTGAAATTATTTCTGAAGCATCCTAAGGACTTGGTACAAATAAGGTGAGCAGGTTTTAAAAGTCTAACCTACTTAAATGCACACCTAAACAGACTATTTTCAGGCACATAGCTGTATTTTAAATCTGTTGCTTAAAGAAGGACACAATATACAACAGTATCTTTATRAAGAGATAATGAGTAGAAGAATAATATTATTAATTGCTATGCCCTAACAATGCTGTCATGAGTTAATTAAAGCATGAAAAATAAAATGTGAAATTGCAGGGGGATAATGAGAGGACAAACAAGATCTAAGCTCCTTAGACAAAGAGGCCTGAGTGGTAATACTTTGTGGGCTACTTTTCAACTGAGAAGCATGACAGTAAAACAGTCTGTCTCATTTTTTTAATGCAAGAGAAACACTAATACAAAACTAAAATAAGCTTTAGGATCTCTGTCTCTTCTAAGCGCTCCCCTCATTAAAAGACCAATAGGAGTTTTAATCTGTTGACACAGTGTGAATAGAAACTATAAAGATCACAGCCATTTCTGTCATTTATTTTGCCAGCAATAAAGATATTTGCAATAAAGAGCACATATACAAAGAACAGCTGAATTACTCAGGGGCAATAAATTAACATGCACATTATAATTGGCATTGACAAGGTATTCCACCCTGAAAAAATAAATATTCTTATTTTAATTTTTCTCAGCCTGAAATCAACACCAAGGTTGCTAATTTAAAGGTTGAGTTGGTGTTTTTTGCCCTTAAAGATTCTTCTTTTCAGTACTTCAAACCCCCACAATATACATGTGCATCCCACTCAAACTTACCATGAAAGGTCAAAACATTTTTAACTTCTCATTTAAACAAAAAAAAAAGGCATTGTAGTTCAAACAAGAATGTTACATAGATTTGTAGATGTAATCGCTTTATGAATAATATTTCATTATAAAATAAATCATCCTTTCTTTTCAGTTTTCAGGAAGGAATAATCTCCAGATAAAGTCCCAGTCTTATATAGCATGCTTTACTCTGAGCAAGGYATGTTCAAGTACATGCTGAATTAAGGAAAAGTATACTAGTTATTAGCAGTATCCAAATGATTCTTAGCGAAATCTGAGAAAATGTAGATCTTGTGGAACCCCACAATAACCTTATTCAGTTTCACTAAAAGAGCCATGTTCCAGTGGAGCAAAGCGAATTCAACCTGTATCTGGTAATTTTAAGTTTAGTGTTGTATTTGTACAATTTCTGTGTGAATCAAGTACAAAAAAGTGTCAATTACTTTGACAGAATTTCCTTGAAGTCTCATAATTATATTTTAACCACTGTCTCTATCAACACTAAAAATAAAGCATTAACAGACTTTGTAGCCTGAGATCTAATAAATCAGATTATCTGACTTCAATGGCCTTTATGGCCTAGAGACATAATGCCTTTTTCCTTTCAGATCCCCAAAAGCAGTGCTTCCAGTAGCACTGAAGTTCTTCAATTTCTTCTTTAAAAAACCAAAAAAAAGAAAAAACCAAAACAGAAACAAAAACAAAACAAAACMAAAACAGAAGGGAAAAAACCCAAAACAACAACAACAACAAAGAAAAACCCACAGGATTTTTACTTTTCAATGATCTGTTTTGTTCAGATGATAAAAGTTAAGCAAAGAAGAGAAGCACAAAAATATGGCCTTTATTCTAGCAAGATTTTCTGATAGTGGATTTTGACTCTGAGAAAATCAAGGACAACTCCCTTGTCTTCTGCAAAGACAGTTCCTCAAAACTATGACCATTCAGAYAAAGAACCTGCGTAAATGACTTTGCCTGTCTCAAGCAGATTTCTTCCTTCTTTTCAAGACAGCATCACTGCTGAAAATTCCATATAGTCTCTGTTTCTTTTCTTTGGAAATTTGTCTCCATGTCATAATTTTACTTGCTTATTTTCAACAATTAGATAATGGTGTTAGCTAGTTCCCTAATGAGAGGAACTGTGAAGGAGGGCTTTCAATATAATGCTCTGTTGGGAAAATTTTAAGCACATTTTTATGACATYTGAGAGTAGTAAAGAGGTAAAAGGCACCATGCTGCAGTAAAGGACAGTAAGTGGCTAATTTACTCTTCAGCAGTATTGTTTATCCAAAAAACAATATGGTATTGCCATTAACCTACAAAGCAAGGTGTTTCTTTCAATTCAAGTTGTTTTGGTGGGTGCTTGGAGCAGGCTGTGTTCCCAKTGGAAGCCTGTGCTGGAGGCAGGCTCATGGCAGGACCTGTGGCACCATGGAGAGATGGACCCACACTGGAGCGGGTTTGCTGGTTGGACCTCTGATCCTACAGGGATCCCATCTCTGCCTGAAGGACTGCACACTGCGGAAGGACCCCATGCTAGGGTGAAGTTGGGTCTGGGAAGAAGGGAAGGGTACGGCAAAAGTGTGCAAGACCTGTTCTTATTTGTTAACCTACTCTGACTTGTCATTGGYAACAAATTAAATTAGTATCCCCAAGCCAAGTCTGTTTTACCCATGATAGAAATTGGTGAGTGAGTTCCCTGTCCTTTTCTCAACYCACAAGCATTTTATCACATTTCCYATCCTGTCTTGATAAGGAGGAAAGTTGATAGAGCAGTTTGGTGGACACCTGGCATCCAGTCAAGGTCAATCCATTACAGAATCTCAGATCTTTTGATGAAATAACAAAACATGTGCTTAAACTCTGATAACTGAGTTTGAAAATGCCTTATACATAAAACCAGAATGTWAAGTTCTAAATTATTAATGCAAAACCTATATTGACTTAATTGCAATTGCCTTTTTCTTGACAATTATCTTATTAGTGCAGAAATGCAAGATTTCTGTGAAAATAATGTGCAGGCAATAGAATATTTCACCTTTCGAGATAAAASTGGTCTACTACAATCTAAAGCTGGAGAGATTCAGAGTAGCAGAGGCATAAACTCTCCTTGTGAAATCTCCCACTAATTTTAGATGTTACATTTCAAAACCAAAGGTATTTTGGTATTTATAGATGTATGTGAATTCTACAAARTCTGGATTTAAAGAAAAAAAAGACAACCTACCATAAAAAAAACCTACAAAAGATACATATGCTGACATATCATGATAATAAGACTTACTAAATACATGTTCAGATTGGGTTTTGCAAAGGATTTGAAACCACTGTAAAAAGATGGCGACAGACTCTTTACCACTAGAGCATTTGTACTTTCTCCCCCTAAGATGTTTGCATATTTTTCAAAATCTTCTGGTGTTGAGATTTSCTTTTAAACAACCAGCTATATTTGAACAAAAAAGTAATAATGCATTGGTATTTAAGAAAATAGAGTGTTCCATGTCTTTTCCAGCTTTAGAGAGAGAATATTTAGCTCCAGATGGAAAAGCTGACAAAACTAAAGTCGAAAGAGGAAAAGATTTGGAGGCTACGACATATCAAGGGAAGGGAAGGGAAGGGAAGGGAAGGGAAGGGAAGGGAAGGGAAGGGAAGG
>JACDOX010000007.1:2136725-2179482 GCA_014549065.1 Cardinalis cardinalis
GGGAAGGGAAGGGAAGGGAAGGGAAGGGAAGGGAAGGGAAGGGAAGGGAAGGGAAGGGAAGGGAAGGGAAGGGAAGGGAGAAAAAGCAAAAAGTAAAGCAAAGAATTATTGAATCAACTTTGCTTTCCTTCCAATGTGAAAAGCAATAAGAAGCCTTTCATAAAGTTAGGGTGTAATTCAGCTCTGTTGAATAAAATGATTCAATTGTAACAGTGGAAAGACTGTGTACATAAGCCATGAATCAGTTAATAGACAGCCATGGATATTGAAATGTGCTTTCTTCAGAGATGAAAGACTTGGATATGAAAGTAATCACCTGTCAGCCTTTTACTGCGACAGAATAGGTCATTGTACCAGACAGAGTATTTGTGCAGAGTGGAAAAAAAAAKAGCCATGTTGTGCGTTTTTTTAGTTTGGTTTGTGGTTATTTGTCTGAAGGTGGAGAAGCTCTGAATCAAATAACTCAGCCTTTGTTTTGCCATTTCTCTCTCTGTTCTACATAAAATCTGGGATTCATCAGGCCCTTTTCCCTTCATAAATCACCTAATAATTTTTGCTATTTCTATCCCTGGTATGKTTTTCCTCTCTCAATGTGTCTCTGCACCTTCTGTCTTGTCTTTTGGATTTTTCCAAGAAGCTTTCTGTAACTCTCTCTACTCTTTAGAGAAGTTAACTACTATTAACAAAGCACCAAAGTCTTTAGGTCAAGCTGCCACAGGTTAGCTGGGTTCCAGCGAGTAGCTCTACTCCCTTCTGAACAGTAACAAAACAAACCTTAAAGTTCTTCCTGTAAGGAATCAATAGGGCTAATTAAAAGTATAGTCTGCCTTTCTCAAATCACTCAGCCCCTCAGGAGAAGCCACTTCCTGCACTGAAGCCCTAGGCAGCTACAGTCAGATAAACAAGTGTGCATTTCTAGTTGATCACAGTCCTATCAGAGACATCATCTATGTTTTCATCAGCTACGAAACCATAAGGTTTTATTTCCAGTTAGACAAAAATGATGTGCAGTCACACCACTGTGAAAGCCTTATAAMTGAGAGAGAGGTTAAATGAGACTTAAATGTCAGCACCACATTTTGTCTCTAAATGGCTTAGGAAGGAATAGTCTCAGGACTGAAAGGTGTACACATGTAAGTTACCTTTGCCCACAAGTACAAGTGGGATTAATGTATTGTAGAAAGTGACTCAGAGTAGCTTTAAATTACTTTGAAATATGGGGACTGAAAAGGAGTAGTGGGCATATCTCTGTTCCTAAATATAGGAATGGAAGAGGCCACAGGTGGATAGATCACATATTAAATATGTGATCGAAGGATTCTGGAAAAGATTATGCTTAAACTGAATGCCAGAGCAGTTAAAGTACAATCTTTGTATATTTTCATATTGTGTCTTTGCAAAATAAAATCAGAATAATTCACAGTAAGCAAACACAACCACAAGTTCTAAAAAATCTTGGGAAATTCTACTTGTACTTCAACTTTTGTTTTAATGAAGCTGCAACTTTMCCCATGGTTAGAAAATAGTAGGATATTACAGACAGTAGAAATGCAGAACATGCATATGTACAAATAAAGATTTTTTTTTCTTTATAAATGTCTGAAAAAAAAATCAATACTTTTTTTAGTACTCTTCTATTTAAAAATTGAAGTCATGCTATCTTTTTTTGGGGTGCTCTGTATTTTCACCTGGCATGCAAGATGGAATTGAAGAAAATAATCCATGCTACTAAATTTGGATTGTTGTTTTATTTTTGTTTGTTTAGTTTTTCTATTTCTAGCTAGAAAAAGCCCCATCAATTTCCAGACATCTCACTGAAGTCTCCTGAGGCTTGGTCACACCATCTGTTTGGGAACTTTCTCATTATAGGATAACTAAATAAGCATTAGATGCTGTGTTCATACTGTGAATGTCTCTTACACTGTGGCTTTTCTAGAAGTCTAGCAGATCCACTGCATATTTTGTGTTTTCACCCTACAAAGCACTCTGTGTGGACATGAAGATGGTTATCAGCTTTATTTCTGCTATGTTGACTCTGTTTATGCTTTAACAAATGGCTTACTATTCTGAATTTATTAACAGTAAGAAAAATTCATTTCTTGGAGAATCTATTAGTGACACTAATGAACTCACGATAATCATGCTTGAAAGAGACATTTGAGAGCRTTTGTAGGTATCGTCCCTCCTTCATACATGCCCCTTTAGTATGCTTAATTTTTCAAGATAAATGGAAGACTAAAACACTTCTCCATACATACATTCTTATTCTTTGTTTTTTCATACCAGGTGTTACTTTTTCATTTTTTTTCTGATATTCAGGGGATGATGAGGAGAAGGAAGAGAGAACAAGCAAAGTGCTCACACTGATCTGTGTTTACCGTGGGGAAGACAGAGCACATTGTACTTCATATTTTGTGATTGACTTGCTGTCAGGAGCAAGAGTTCCATGGTTTCAGATGCATCCCCAAGAAAGCCCCATTTCAGGCAGGATGGATATTACCCTTGTAAAAAGATCCATACTGCCTGAAGTTTCATTACTGTGCTGGAAGCATTTGCTCCCTTTGGTAATTGGGACTTAAAACTGTCAAGCTGCTTGAATTTTGAACAGCCATGAATTTGGTGAAAAATCATCCTCTGTACCTAAAAGATATCACATTTCTACATATGCATTTTTTACTCCTGAACTTTGAGAAAACAAGGTCGGACCTTTCAACACGGCTCACAAATTGTTSTGACTCTCCATGTTAGCAGTATCAAATTGTTACAAAAACAGCTCTTGAAATAGTCAAGGATTTAAGTTAGTTTAATGCAAGTACTTGTTTAGAAGATATTGCAATCAAAGTCAAAGATCTTTCCCTCTAGTTTCCCCAATCTTGATTTCTTTCACATTATTCCATTATAATATGTATTTTACTGTGTACATAAAACGCTTTCAGGAGTCTAACCTACTGTATGGATCATGTTGACTAGTTATTCAAATAAAAGGTGTCTGAGAATGGGAGATGTTAAACAACTGATGAAAAATGCTTAAGCAAAGCTGTGGAATCAAGTTTTAGCTGAGAAATTATTGTGAACAGCAAGCGCTATTTTTCCAGGAATAGGGCTCKGAGGAATACCAACAACCAGGGTTCAGTCTGGTTGGTGAATTAGTCATTTCTTTCTTGAGAGAGATTTTCATTCTTCCTACCACTGTTTGTCCTTTCTACAACMTTTGTATCTAACAAGTAAATATCTCACACATTTCCCTGATGTCTTCAAATCTCAGTGGAAGGATTCTTTGCTCTTTTTTTCCTTTAGAAATTTTTCATCTCTGATGGGTATTTTCTTTACCTCACAATTTCTTCTTCTATTTAGACTAGCAACTGTGTCCTGTCATTTTTTTAATATATTCTTTTTTATATGGCATTTTTAAAATAACTATACTTTTGTCATCCACAACCRCTTTTTAAACTTGTACCCCTTGTTCCTTCTTAGCACTACACGGTTTTTTATAATGAGGGGGTCTAATGAAGATAATCAGAAGCATGCAAGGACCAATTGTGGGCCAAAAATATATTTATTGCTGCTTATTGATTCACCTCTTAGTTTTTCTTCACTTTTCAGAGGAAGAATTAATATTCCTACTTTTTAATCATAGCTCAGTTATCATTTGTTTTGTTTAATCAGCCAATGGAATACATAAACCCCCAAACTAGTGTACCCAGCACTCACCAATGGAGTCATAATGATCAAAAAAAAAGATTCTGTGATTAGTAGATCTCATCAACTAAGAATGCTGTTGCTTAATCTGCTGTGGCAGGAACTTTGCACTACTTTGTCTGAATCTACTAGAGTCAATGAAAGAATATTTCTAAGTCCATGCAATTAAGTTAAAGAAGCAGTACACCCCTCTTCCTCACATTACSTATTTCATATTGCTGCTGAAAATTTGCCAAATTAAAATTAGTAAGTAGCACCATGTTTTGTGCTTTATGCAAAGGAAAACTTAAATCAACAGACTATTTTAACGAATATAATGGATTACCTGTATCTAGATCTAAACTCAATGGCATCTGGGTAAATTCCCAAATATTATAGTTTCCTGAATACAAGGGTCAGATAAGCATAARTTCTTTTCCTTTCATGAGACAGACTGTTAGAAGCATGTGTCTTACAAACATTGAGACAAATGGATGAAAATTTCTGCCAAACCAGAAAACTGAACTWCATTTTTCTCTAGAGCACTTCAGCAGTTAGCCTGCTCTTAAAATAGTTCTCTGRTGATGGAATTCAGGACAAAGAACATTGTGAGATCTGACACTACCCTAGCAATACAGGAAATGCTAACAACATATGGGCAGAACTCAGCTGAGAAACTCACAGTAACTACTGCTGGGCACTTCAGGGGCTCAATGTCTCCTTATCTGAAGTCCTCTACTGTATTTTGGTACTGAAGAATAGCTCACAAAATATCTGGAAGATTTATTTTTATTTTGGTTGCTACAAATATAAAAAGACCCCAGACTAATCCCAGCATGTTTTTGTTTTCCCCTTCATATCTGCTTTTCAGCTGAAGGGTAATTCTGAAAAATTGCCAAGAAAGATAGTGTTGAGATACAATGGAAAATGGATAAAAACTTTTTGTATTTGGCATCTATAATTATTATTTGACAGTTGTTGTCTTCATCTCTGTTGGAAAAGTCTTTTGTTAATAGAGTTTATAAAAATACTTTAAAAATATCAGGTTGTAGTGGATATTAATTTTGATCTCCTGGTGCTAGTGCTCAGGCATATTATAAATGTTTAGTTAGTGTCTGACTATTCTAGTTGAAGAATCTGCTCTCAAGTAGAAAGAGACATGTTACCTGGTTTGAGTGTTCACTTTTCTGCTTTGTGATGACTACAAATGGCTTTGAATATCTCTCCTCAGTTGTAAGACCTTCTTGTGAATGCTTGTAAATTTAGGCTWAAAAAACACATTAAAAGGAGTGTTTCTGAGAATTTCTTATCTTTACTACTGTGTCTGTTACTTTTAAGTGTCTATCTATTTCTAATAATTTKAAATCTCAACTTTAACTTTTTCATGTCAGTATAGGGCCTAAGTAGCTCATTAGCAAATTTCTCCCAAATTTTGAAACTGCACATTAATGAGTAATCCATATTAATAWCAATGTGTGGATGAAAAGTCAGATTCCCTCAGATTTTTGTGTCTCTCTATGTATGGCTTAGTGTTGAAACAGCAGGAATATAGTAAATTGAAAATGCATACAGAAAAGTAATAATATTGGCAGAAAATTATTTCCCTACTTCTAACAGATTGCCTCATCATTTATTCTTTAAAAATCTATAGAGTGAGTATTTTCTGTTATATATTTAGCTGGACTGATTGAAGAACTTCAGGAAAAAAGTTACAGGGTATCTCAATAATTATTATTCTTTCATTTCACCTATWTTATTATATGTGGGTAGATTAAACTAATAATTTGAATTAAATATGAAAAAWGTTTTTTGTCAACATTATTAAATGTCAGATTTTAAATTGGTAAAATGGTGACCAGATCAAATTTTAGTGTTGATCCTCCCCTCGTAGAGAGGAACTCCCCTGAATCATCACTTATTGCATTGACATTTTAGCAAATACCTTCTTCAGTGAAGGAGACTAGGGAAAGATTTGCCCAAAGCTCTGTACAGCTGTCATTCCCAACACAATAAAGTACTTATGTACTTACTTTTGTTTAAACATGTGACAACCGTGGTGAAGAAAACTAGCTTATTCCCATGCCCCAAGACTTGGCTGGCCTGGTTGCCAAAGCCTGACCWCTAAAACCTTGGGAGTCAATGAAAAGTCTATGTTAGTGGCTTTTGCTGGGAAGCCGTCTAATTGTTCCATTGTTAATTTGGGATAATTCCTGATTTTTTCATATGGAATTTTCAACCTCCACATAAAATACTAGTATAAAGGATCAATCATGTAATATAACAAAGTAGACAAACTCAGAATGATTTTAAAATCTAGAAAGTGCAATGCTTTCTTACTGCTGAAAGTCTTTTAGAACCTGTGTTATTTTGCAGAAAAAAATCCACCTCCCAGGTGAGTATAAATCATTCAGTTAAAGCAATGTCTATATGATCCCTTATTARTGTCAAATTTCAATGTTGTGATTAATCTTTCTAAAAAATAATTATTTTAACACAAAAGTGTTGGCCTGTAAATGTAATTAAATCTGAAATCTGACAATATTAGTAGTATGAAGACTATAAAGTCTTAGTGTGTGTGTGCATATTGACACTCAAGAAGTTCTTGAAAGGAAATAATTATAAACAAATAAAAAGATAAAAGAATCATAATTCTCTAAATATTTGCAGGCCCTAGATTGAAGAAATCAATGATTGTGGTTTTACTCCTTTCAAATTCTACTGTAAGATCTATTGAACCAAAAAAGAATTTAAAAAAAAATTAGTGCAGAAAACCTAACCCTTCAACCAATCAATGCTGATTAGATTTTACAGTCTAACTGCAGTTTTTATAGTTTTCATCTAAGCATTTTCTCCTAGATTATGTTTCTGGACAGATCTATASTATAGGAATTGCTTTAATCTCATCCACTGACAGGCTGACAACTACCATGCAATGCAATTTAGCTCCCACAAAAGTCCAATATTTCTTCTCTTGCTCATTTATAACAAAACTCACTTGGTTTCAATGACATTGTACAATAATTTCCCACCAGCAGTTTCTGCAGTTGTGAATTTTCTGATCAATTCTTATCTACAGGGATGACCATTTGCATCCTGTTCTTTGTTGCATGATCTTTCATGCTCCAATGAACAATAAAGTTTTAAAATGTGTGTTAACAGTTGGCCTCTACATGAATCTTTGCTGAGCCTTCCAGGAACTGTGTTTGTGAAGAATATCACCCTATCCAGAAAAAGATCCCACTGCTCAGCAGGGCTTGGGAAGCATTTCCCATTCTGATACAGTATGAATTACTCTTGCAGTGTTATCTGGCAAAAGGACAAGTGATACCTGCCGTTTATTGACATCTCGCATTACTTACACCTGAAGGTCACAAAATCACAGAATCACAGAAGCATTATAGTTGGAAAAGCCCTCTGGAGATTATCTGGTCCAATGAAAAGCTGGCAACCAGCTGCAATTTATAACAGGCAAATCTTACTAAAATGAGTTAGTGCTTCTTGCTGAATTGCCAAAGAGCTCTTAGACATCAAAATTCTGCCACAACTCTCCTTGAAGCTGAGACAAAAAACTCTTTTCTTCCTTTACAGATCTTTTTTTGCATCAGAATTGCATTAAAAAAAAAAATATCCTGTCTGCATCTGGAGGAATCTTACTGGAGGGGTCTGAAAAGCTGATAAACTTTTTAAAATGCCTTTTGAAGCCCATCTCAGAATTTTGTCATTGAGACTTGAATGTATTGTAAAGATATGTCAAATTATATCCTACAAAGAAGAAAAARTAATAAAATATGAAAAGCCCTAGTGACTGAAAGAAGGTCATGTCCGAAAAGATATATGTTAAGAAATCGTATTACTTAATATTCAATCATTTAATGCACAAACAGTTACTGATTATTTAAATAAAATTTGTAAGATTATCTGGCAGCCAGTAAGATTTAATCTAGTCTCTTTTGACTGCTTCAAAGCCACCCTGTGCTGGAACAAAACCATTAAGCTAAGTGGCACATGTCTTTAAACACAGGATTGGCTACTACCAGTGATAATAATTAATTTATTTCTTCTGGATTAATCTCAACTTCAAATCATTAAAATGGAGTTCATGTAACCTTAAATGGTTGGGAGGCCAGTGCAACTCCAGCACACCAGTGTCACTGCTTTCACRCCATGCTCTCAGTGCCTCAGCTGCAGTGTCTACTCCTGGCCCCTGATGTGTTCCCAACACAGAGGCAACCCCACCTTTCCCAGCAGCTCTCTGACGTCCTTGTCACCATGCCATGCCTGCCCTTTAGGAGCTCCGAATGTGCTGAAGACGTGGTGTGAACCAGACWCTTTCCCATGGTGGTGAATCCAGAACCTGACCTTGCCTCTCCTCCTACAGATGATTCCAATCACACAGAAGTTCTGCGCAGTAATGCAAAAATTTTGTAAAGAGAGGATCAAAATCCAGTGATGTCTAAATTGCTCTTTATATGCTCCTCTAGGGATCCTCTACACAAGGGAGGAATTTTAATTTGATTGATCAGAAGTTTATTATTGAAAAGAGTACATTAAGTCTGTAATAGATCCTCAATATTATGTATAAACCTGAATGATAGTTTAGGTAATTCTTTTGGGAGATAATGTAGAATAAATTGTTCTAAAAAAATCTGTGATTATCAGTGGTTCTGCAACCCACTACCTTAGGATTTAAATTGCATGACTGTTTCCTACTTGGAAAGTTTTCCTTTGCTTTTATTAATTCACTGGTGATTTTCCCAGTTCGTATGAAATATGAGAAGACAGGGATAATAACAAAGATAAAATTGGTTATAAAAGTGAGAAAATAAGTAGAAACATTATTTGAAAGGCAGGAGATAATTTGAGATATGATCTTGTCCTATTTTACTGTTTATCTGCCTTCCAATCTTAGACTCCTTAAGGGAACACAAGGCTAAATCACACTGATTTCTTTATGTGCTTATTTTTGCCTCAGTTTTGCTGTCGGAAAAAAGGAAGAAGGACTATTGAGCAAGCTTCCCTTTATCATATCTTCTCTGGTGAATACTAGAATACAAATTTCTGTGAATAAACTACTGCCTTGATTTTTTTCTTTTCTTCTTGTACCAATAATGCTCAATTTTTCAAATTGTCTAAAATTTGCAATTTTCTTTTCGGGTTTTTCAGTCTTCTACTTTGAGGGATGCTGGTAATGGAGGGATGGAGGGAAGGAGGAAGGCAGGAAGKAAGGCAGGAAGGAAGGCAGGAAGGAAGGAAGGCAGGAAGGAAGGCAGGAAGGCAGGAAGGAAGGAAGGAAGGAGTCCTGGGTTAGGGCAGATTTGGAAAGAAACTTCCAAAGGGGTCCCTCTAGAAATCAGATTCAAGCAGCCCCTCCCCCAGCTGGTTTGGGAAARATTTCCCTGGAGAAAAGTGAAAAAAATTGTTTATTCAACAAGCAAAGTATTCACAAGCATAAAAAATGAATAGTATTAAATTTCTCACGGCTCCAAAGAAATGACAAATTCAAAAAGTCCTTGTTGTGGGGTGTAGCTTGGCTCACTGAGTTTCTTATCAGTCCCTCCTGCACTGGAAATGTCACGTCCCAGGCCCTGGTGGGCCACAGGCGTGCGCCCCTGGTGTTTTTCTGGGTTTTCAGACCAGAGCAGGTTTGAACAGTTCCAAGAAAAAGAAAAGCCACATTGCAAGGAACYTCTCTGYCTCAGCTGGCTAAAAAAAACCTAACTAAAAAGCAAAGGAGTGCTCTCTCCTGCTGTCTGTCTGTAGCCAACACAGTTCAGAAGAAGATGCAGGCCAGTAAGTGCAGTTTCTGACAACAAACTGTGCTTCTTCTTTCCCCCTTCACTCTTGGAACCAGTCCTAAACATGCAAAACTTAATATCCAGCATAAACAGAACAGATGACTAGGGAAAAAAGCACCATAAAGTCACCCTAGGACTGTTGTATTGCACTAAATAGTTTATTTAGTTGTTGTTTTGCGCTGAGTGATGGGAAATTTTTACTGAGTATGTTATGTCATGGAGATTGTTATTCCCCCTTTCCCATCACATGGTCTCTCCCCTATGCACCCCCCTTTCTATACACACCTGGTGGTCTGTCCCGTGGGTACCCCTCCCCTCGCCCTTCCCCAGTGGTATCCCATTGGCCGCGGTCCTCTTTCCCCACCGCCATCCTCGGGTATAAAACTGCACTGCAGGTGCRGTAGGGCCTCTTTTCTACGTGGGTGGTTGCTGTGGTGGGCTGTGTCCTGTCCCAAGCCAATAAACAGGATACTCGTCCCCACGTGGAGAAGAGCACTTCTTGTCTTTTATTTCTGTCTATGCAAGTCTGTGTGGGCCAGAGTCTGAGCTAGCCGGATTTGGACTGATAGAACAGCCTAGAGACCCGCGGATTATGGCATAGGACAAAAGGAATTATGACAAGCAAAAAGACAGGTGACAGTAAAGGTATATGTTTACCGGAAAAGTGAAAAGCCCAACTGCACGTGGTGAGTGTAAGAGATCTATGATGCTTGACCTCTGTTCATGCAAATTTGATCTCACAGGCCTTGAAAATGCACTATAAAGTTTGTCKGTTCAACGTTTTACATGCATACATAATTCTTTTTATTACAATTCTGTCACATTTGTCATCCCTGGCCTTACTATTTACATATGGCTCAAAGGTTCCCTGAGGTCCATGGGAGTCTTTAAACAGATGAAATCAGAAGATGATAACTACGTCAGAATGCATATACATAGATTACAGGAGCTTGTGACTATCACATCTGAAATGCACTCTGAACATGGATAGAAATCAATTCTGTGTAAGACATTATTTATAGATSTATTTGGTAAGAGTGCCATCAATTCAAAAACTCACTTTTTCTTTTGATTGACTCACATGGTTCCATCATTCCAATTACAGTATCTAAAAGCTTCCTAATCTACTGATGTAAACTGTCAGGATGGGCTGTTAGCTTCAAATTTAGGAACTTACCATGCTGATGTAATACATGTCTACACATGAGAGATGAAGATCAAATCCTGTGTATGTAATGCCACAAAAACAAGATGGCTTAGAAGTCTGGAACCAGACTGACTGCAATGATACCTCCCCATAATGAAATTTGGCAATAAAATCTTGAACTCAAATGTGATTTAATTTTCTTAAAAATAAAAAATGTGAAAAAAATGAGAGTTTACTGCTAACAAATGATGTCAAACGTTTACAAAGAAAACTGTAGCTCAAAGACAGCAAGAGAAATTGCATAATTTTGTGGAAGTAAAATTTGCAATTTTCTTTTGCAATTTTCTTTTGCAAAAAAAAACCCAAAAACTCAGACTCTTCTGGAAGGAGCACCAATATACATAAGAAAATGGTTTTCACCAGTTTTTCACCACTGGACTTTTCAGTAGGATTGCTAACAAAGAAGGTCTGCCCCAGAGATACTTTGTGATGTTAKTTACCCATGGAGAAAAGGAAAAAGCAATATTACACTCTATGTCAAAAAAAAAAACACTTGCATTTTGAATATACGAGGCACATTTGAAACATTCTCCCTCCCATATTTCCAATCAACATTCTCAAAGCATTTTCATCTACATGTAGGCAATCTCAAAGCCACAGTTCCTCTGCTTATTTAGACTAGTATTTAGTGAGTTTCCTTTGGAAGATGCTCTTCTGTTGACTTTCCACACAAATCATGATAGAAAGTAGAGCAACAGCAGCTTGGTGAGTGTCCAAGGCTTTAGTTAGAAATATCTGGACTTGGAAAGGGAGAGGGAGATGTAGATCCAGCTAAAATTAATTTTGCTCTCATCCTATGTCATAAATATCCAGCAGTAAACTAAAATGGTGAGGAAGGAAACACCTTGCTTAGAGATTTTAAAAATTTTAAAAAGTAAGAYGATTTTGAGTAAAACCAAACCTCTTGTGTTTTAGTTTTGTTTTACTGCAAAATCATCTTTTTAGGTTTTTATTTTTTTCTTTAATGCCTGCACAGTATTCCAGGTGCTGTTATTTAGGCTATAATTTCTATCAGAATGTCAGTTACAGAAATAAAAGTGCAGTCTTTTTTTCATTGCTTATATTAAACAAAAAAAATTATAAATGATGTCWTGTGATCCCCAAATAGTTTAAAACCCACAAGTGCTATTTGGTTCAGTAGGCATGTGTTGATTCTGGAGATCTAGTCAGAACACTCTGTGGACATAAACAATATACTTCTAGTTAAAGCAACAGTTGTAGTTATCAAATTCAATTATTGTAGTYGATAAGGAAATAAGCACCTTCATCAGAACAAAAGTATGCTTCTTACAGAGCAAGAAAATCCAATTGCTTCTTTCCCTACGCCACCTTCCTAACCTTTCCATTTCTCCCCMCCCCCCCAAAAAAAAAAAAATCACAAGTATGATGGATTTGGGGTTTGAATTTTATGTGTTTATTTGTTTGCTTCAAGTTTTTACATTATTTTCTCTATACTCAGTAACCATAGTGTTTGTGGCTTATTTCCTTTTCTTACATCATTCCTGGGTTTGTCTGTGTGAAGGAAGAGCAAACTTGTCTGGTCAGCTGGAGCTGCTGCCTAGACATCTGCTGAATGCTGCCTTGGGATTGTGTTTCTTGCTATCCCAAAGCAGAGCCATCTGGCCCTCACATAGCAGAAAGTAACTCTGAGATGTCTGTAATTTCTAAAGAGATCCAAAGTTCAAAAATATCATACCTCTTATTCCTATGGACAATTTGGTTTGTGACATTGTCTCTCCCACAGTATATAATACAGAACTACTGTGTATGTTCTTTAAAGCACCAAAATCTTTARGAGAGATTAATAAAATAATGAATATATATTTATAGTAACAAGACATCTACATGGCTGCATCATACACCAAGCTTTTTGGTACCATACAATTTATTTAGTTTTTTAATGGCATGTCACCAGGCAAGGAAAGAACTTATTTTTAGAATATTTCATCTATGGGATGGTGTAACAGAACTCCATAAGAAAAAGTATGGCTGAATCATTGTGCTCCTTTTTGAACACATCTCATGATTTAGACAATATTAATTTATCTAAAAAGTAGAAATAAGGACAGATCTTTAAATTAAGCTGTTGATAGATGAAAAAAGTAATATAATATATAGATGGTAGTAGTAATATAATATATTAATTATTCATATATAAATATAATATTCATATATATGTGAATGYGAATTATATAATGTAATAATTACTTATTCATCAGGGTGAAAATAAACTGTGTCATTGGAAGTTTCACAGAAAGACTCTTTTTTAATTAAACCATTTTGAGGTGTGTTGAATAGATGTTCATTTTATTTAGGATACATGATAGCTATTTATCTTAATTAAATTTTCACCAGCATGGTTGAATTTATTATCAGAAATGTTGTGCATTAGCTGATTAGACAATCAGCTTTCATTAGGCTACTTGATATCAAAAATCATTCAGATACAATTCAAAGATATTTATTGCTTTTAATGCTGCCAGTTGAGAGTGTAGAGACAGTTTTATATTTTCTCACTGAACAGAAAAAAAAATGGTTTCCATGAGTTATCAAGTGCAAAACTGAATGATATCTGGCAGTCACCAAATATTCACAAACAACAACATGTCTTGTTGTGTTTGAACATGTTCATTGTTTGAACAATTGTTTGAACATGTTGCCAATCATTCTTCTCTGCCAGTTTTAATCAGTTGACATTTACTGGGTGCTGAAACATAGGGGCTCAGTTATCCCGTAAGCTGAGACCTTTATTCTAGATTTCTGAACTCCTCTTTATTGCAAAAAAGATTCCTCCAGTGCTGGAAGGAAAAATAAAAACATCACCTATATAATATTTTTATATTCACACCATAAACATTATATACATAATGTATATAATACAAATACATTATGTTTTTGTATTAACACTGTGGATCCAGTATTTAAATACCTTCAAAAAAAAAGGTAAAAAGAAAAATTATTTAATATTTCGTAGGCTTTATCTTTAAATAACCTAATCACTTAACTTTAAATAACTAAGAATATTGTTTGGGGTTTTTTGGTGTTTTTTCTGAGAAAAGAGCTGAACTCTTTTGTGTAGAAAAAGCAAAATAAGGTGCCAAGAACACTCTATACCCAGTGAAAAAACYTGATGTACTTTGTCCTGAGCAAGTCAGAAGGCTGCCAGGTAGTGGCTGGGTGTTGGAAAGCAGAGACAAGGAGGTTTTCATTACTACAGTGTAAGCTCAAAACCAACCTTGTCTAAACTGGACTTCTTGTAGTSTAATAATGCATTTCTCTGGGATTTTCTTAGTTACTCCAGATCTCCACAATTTATAGGCTTCTGAGTGTTGCCTACATTTTCTTACTTAGCCCCTGCAGTCTTGACTGAAGTGACAGAAAGGTCAGAGTTGCACTGATGCACTTGTTCATGCTCTCCAGGACCTTTGAAATTCTTAACCTGTCTAACTGTGACTTCTCTCAGTGAAATCAGCTCCTGTGACATTTCACCAATCACCAGGAACATATATACATAAAATATCTGACTGGCTTTTTTCTTAACAGATCAACTTAGTTACATAATATGATCATGTGTCTATTTTGAACTGGAAAACCAGTAATCCACTTATGATTTCAAGTAAAAGGAAATGTGCAGAATAAATAGTTTCTAACTAAAATACAAGACAATAAATATAATAGTAAATATTCATAAATATTTAAAAAGCAAGTGAATCAGAAGATAGATATTTTCAGTGTTCTAAATATAAAATAGTTGTATCATTTACTATAAATTAAAATAGTGTGCTAAATTTTCGCAACTAATATAGCAATCTTATCGCATTCTTGGTTTAGAGATTCTAGTATAGTGTACTAGAATCTTTTGATACACTTAAAATTTTCTTTTTTTACTTTATTTTTGCATTGAGAATATTCACAAGTGTCTGTGGAAATCCAGTCACCATTTCATATACMCTGAAATTAGCTTCTCTACATACATTAAAAAATATTTAAAATGCAATCCACCAACTTTTCTGTATCACTACTATAGTTGTAGGTATTTGGTTTTCATCTCTTTATCTCACTGGGGAAGATAGGTGCTGCTCTGAAGCTCTGTGATAATGGTCCTGAGCCAAAATCTCCAACATCTGTAGTCAGGTGATACTCATCCAACCTACCTAAATAAAAAATTTGGGCAAAAAGAATGCCAGGGCTTTTTTTAAATTACTATTATTTCTCTCTTGTAAACGTGCAAATTTTTATTTAAATAAGTTCCATTTTCTGTTTAGGAACTTTATAAAAATAATTGTGGTGGGGAGGGTGCTTGATGAGGGACTGAGARACGTTACGTTTGGTAAATGATCTCTTGAAGATTTTGCATTTTTTTTACAATGATATTGGCCATTTACTGTAATTTTATAGTAATGTTCCTAGTTTAATGATAATTTTAATAGCCATTTTTCAATTTGGATTCTGCTRGATATGTTTATCCCCTTAGATTAACTACTAATTATTTCAATGATAGGATTCCAGTTATACTGTCTGTGGACACACAATATAAATTAAACTACTCATTGCTTCTGGAAAAAAACACACCCCAAGTTGTTAATGCGTTCATTTCTGAGTCATTGTTTATTTCCCTTCATTATAAATSATTTATGTGATTCATTAGATTGTGGTAATTATCATTTTAGACTCATAAGTTTTTTATTTATGCAAGCTTTGCTGGTGATGAAGTACACTGCTTCCTGCAAGTCAGGTTGGATAAATAGTAAATGCAGGATAATGAAACCAGTCAAAATATGCTTAAAGGACAACAAAATATGTTGTGCTCTATTCATAGAMACACCTTAGCTTGACATTACAAAACAATTGCATTGTATCTTAAGAAAAAAAAGTTCTTGGATCTATTACTGTATCATTTCTAGAAGAAACAAAATAGTCCTAAAAAACAATAACAGCTATGCTAATACCACATCATCTTCAGCATAAAAAAGATTGCCCTGTTTAACACATCACTAAAAAAAGATATTACATGGTGAACTCCTGAGTTAACCATTGGCCTTATCAGCCCTCCAGTGGTCCCCCAACAYATTCATACCCTTTTCCCTCCTCTGCCCTCTGCTTGGCAATGTAATTCTGCTTGGCAATGTAGTTCCAGCTGAGGCCACCAGTGTACCTTTGAGCCTAGAGGCCAAACTAATGAGCCCAGCACTCCTTTGAGCTGACCTAGCTCACAAATTTCCAAAGATTTTAGCATGCCAGTCTAAAATTSTAATTTCCATACGTCTGTGTCTCTACTACCGCTTTTGAATGACAAAGCTAAATAATTTATAAATCATCAAATCATTTAAATCTGTCCTGTATTCCTTTATCCGGAGCTATGGTGTGAATTTTCTCCATTGTCCTTCCTCTGATTATTCCAAAGTACTTATTATTAGTATTGCAGAAAGGTGCACACAGAACATTTTTACCATTGCCTGTTTGAATTTGTCAATGACTAATTTTAAAAATTAGGGAAAAAAAAAGGAAACAAACAAAAAAAGACRAGGCAGGAAACATACATATAGTTAGAAGGGACTAATTAAGACTTGAAATGAAATAGAAAATGTCACTTAAATTTGGAATTTAAAGTGGAACACTTTCTTCCTTTGTAAGCATAAGTTTTATAGCTAAAACAGGTTTTGGGGAGTGAAAAATCCTTGCTCTTGAAAACCACCTTAAGATACCACAGGTATGTTTTAAGGAAAAGATAATAAAACAGAAAAAATCTTTCTATTGGGATTTCAAAATTATTAATTAATCCATTTACTTATTTTTAAAAGATTTGAATGAAATAAAATAACAACCGGGATGTCCTCATGCTAAAAAAAGTGACAGTTTTATAGCCTAGTAAGTTGCAGCTGAGGTATTTTTTAAATTAATGTGAGTCAAACTAATCAGTAGGGAAGTTAAATTCTTATAAAGGCAATTTGGAAAAGAGTTTACAGCTCTGGCAGCAGGGGAAAGAAAAAGCAATTTTTTGTCTTCCAGTTAATTGTCTTGAGTTACGGTCTGAGTGCCGCTGACATTTATTGTTTTGCAGACCAGAAATGTGCAATATCTATCATTATTCTTTGGATTTAAAACTGTAGTTGACACCAAGTACACTACCTGAGAGACCGTGGAAGCAGATAATATCATAAAACATTCRAAAAATATATTCATATTAGAACATGTTAAATATAACTATAATAAGAATTTTTAAAATGGCAGTGTAAGCCAACCTCAAATTTAGCAGATTGACTTAGGGGTTGGTWCTATATATACTCTAGTTTCTTATTTCCTAAATTGCCCCCGATATTGTCTTTGGGTCTTTTTTGGAGGGTCTGGGACCTTAGAGCTAAGATGTGCATTGCATCTCCCACAGTTCCACAAGTCACTCTGTGCCAGGTGAGCAGCACAAGTTACCATTTACCATTTACCCCATGGGCCATTCAGCTTCTCTCACAGTGAGTTAGAGCAAAGCAAAATCAAAGTACCCCGCGTCCTGGTGGAACAGTGAAGGCAGCTGTGATCTGCTTATGTATMTCTACACACATTAGCGTTACTTTGGCTCGGAGGATACATGGCAGCGGCAAAATGTGGGGCAGTAGGAAGCAGGGGTTGTTTGTGGCTATGGCTTCTCTCTCACCAAGTAGCTGTTAACTTGTGAAGCTCTGCTTCTCTGGAAATGGCYGAACATCTGCCTGACAAAGGGAACTGCGAATGAATTCCTTTCTTGCTCTGCTTGTATGTGCAGATTTTCGTCCTGTCTTAAACTGTCTTGATATTGGTCCATGTGTTAATTTCTTGCTTTTGCTCTTCTGCTTCTCCTCCCCATTCTGCTGGGAGAGKGAGTGACTGGGTGATGCTTAGCTGCCTTCTGTGATTAACCCACAGCACCTGTGAATATCAGTGTAGCCATAATGCAACAAATATTGATTAGTTTAATACTAATTGCTTTGATGATGGACCATTGATCACCTTTTTAGTTTTCTTTGATCACTTGGTGGAAAAAACAGAACATCAAAACTCATAAAGTATTATTTGCATAATACAGATATTTGCTTTTTAAGTCTGAAACCAATCTTCGTGAAGTTAACAAATTGCTTGGTTTGAAGAACAAAAAGTGAGAAGTCAAAATTCCTTTCCATGTTTTATCGGTCATTTTAGAAGGCAAGGCTACAGGTAGGGATGTTTTTATTTGATTTAGTGTATTGTATTAGACTATCATGAACTTCGTTTTTAATTAAACATACTATAACCCTGTTGGGAAAGTTGAGCTTTAATTGCATATGAAAGTTGCTGAAATAAAGTTCAGGATTTCACTCTTGATGAGGTAATAACACARTTTTCTGGAATTTGCATGTTTTTGCCATTGACCTCTCTGAAAATTACAACAGAAACATGAGGAAAATATATTAATAATGATGCAAATAGGAGAAGGAAAGCAATTTCTACATAAAAAGTATTTTGAATTCAACAGGGGTTGTGCTAAAATAACCCCTGTTTTATCACTCTGCTGCTCTTATCCAAGGATACTTTGGAAATCTTGTTAGATATGAACAAAAATTATTAAGTTTTGCAAATGAGATCACTCACATTCTGAGGAGAGAGGAAGGTTAAAACTAATACATCTAACATGTACTTTCCTCATTTAGTTGACAAATGAACTTTTAGCATTAATTCTGAGGATAGTTCAAAGTTAGGTTAATATGTCTTAGAAAAGTCATGAGTTCTTAAAAATGTGTAAGTTCATTTGCTGCTCCACAGTTCTATATGAGAAGCTGGGATGTACTTTTTTTTCTCTATGAACGTTGATAACGTTGCATATGCATGGTTATATGCATATATGAAAATATGCATCTAATGTAAATTTCTCATTCTACCATAACTTTAGTAGTTTTTTGCTTAAAGCAAATTATTTGAACAAATAAAATTACAGAGATATTGTCCATGATAACAGCAACTCCCTCCCCATTTTATTGCATATTTCTATATTAAAAATCTCTGCTCTGTTTTGCCACAGTTTAACTTTTTAAAACATATTTAAAATTTTAGAATATTTATGCTTCATAAAAATTCAGTGCATTTAAACACAAATAACTAAGGCATATTAAGAAAAAAACAAGGCTGAATAAAATCAGTTGTCTGCCATATATATGAAGCATCAGTATAAAGCGTTTTAAATWGTTTTAGCGTCCTTATGCCATGAAACAGGTATGAGAAGAAAACCCCTTTTTTAGATTAAAAACCCCAAATACTTGAATTTTAATACCATGTCATAATATCAGCTACCACAAGTGCAAAGAGATCCACTAGATTTTGAAAACAGTATTTTCAAGTATCTCTGAAATAAGAGCATATTTTACTCTCCTAACTTCTGAAATGGGGAGGAGGAAAAATAAGACACAGATGGAGACCTGAAGTCGTACTAAAATAACACAGAGCTGGAAGAGTAKTTCAGAAAAAAACTTTGCCTGCACTGGTCCTGTCCCAGTTGAAATATGGAGGTAATAGAAGGCAAATTGATATCAGGATTTGGAACAGTGACCAGAGTATGCGGAGGCCAGAGGAAGAGCTGGGGAATGCAAGTTATACCAGAACCGTGGCAGGAAGCCTCAGCAGCAGGGAATGGACATGAGAGAACAGCAGTGGTATCTAAGGATAGACTCCTGTTTTTTCAAGCAGGTGCAATGGAGTCACTCATGCCCAAGAAGATCTGAAATCAATCTGCTGATACTTTCAAACACCTGGAAAACATTTAGCTGTGTGGCAATGCGTCTGACCTAGAAGCAGTGTCGAGGAGCAGGACCTAGAGAGTAAGGTTTGTCTGTGTACCCTTTTGCACTTCTTGCTCTGTGTGGCTGATCACTGGCTTGGAGCACAGGCAGAATGAATTAGACTTACTGCAAAAAAACTTTATAAGCACGGTCCAAAACACTCCTGCTGAAAGATACCTTGCTATTCATCTCTCATTTACAAAATTAGGACACATATTTGTGATAATTTTAAAATGTCTGCAGGAACTATTACTTTCCCATGGTCATTTGTTACTATCCTGTGAGTGAAGCCTTTAAATTTCTGCCTCTGTGCGCAAGTAGCTGAAACTACAATTAAAATATGTTAAATATCTGTGATTGATTTGACATTAATATGAATTCAAGCTGTGTCATAAAGCTGATACATACAACCCAGACACAGGCACATGAATGCAGATAGAAGGATCTAACCTATGGGGACAGTAGCTTCTTCAATTTTGACAGTTTACTCGTGAAAAGGCAACTGTTTGTACTACCAGATCAAGTAGCTGCAACCTTAATTGCGATGACACTACTGAAAAATCACGACGTTATGCTTGTTTCTGTTGTTGTTTTTCTCAAAATATACAAAATAAAGAAAGATTTATGACAAAATAATTTATTCATACTGCAAAGTCAAAAGCTTGCGTGACAAAAAAGCTTCACAACCTGCCTAGCCTTTAACCACATAGTAGTAGGCAAAAGAGGATGAAGGAGCTGCACATATGAAATGGTCTCAAAGATGGTATCTAGAGAAGTAGAGAGAAGTTCTAGTGAATTTAAGCAAGTTCAGCAATGCTATTTTTTGCAGGAGGAACCAAGTTTCATTAAGTGCACAAAGCAGAAAGATTATTGTATAGCAAGGGCTATTGCTCCCTGTAGAATTTCCAGTTAATTATTTGCCCAGATTGGAAAATCTGCACCTAAGAATAGATGAGGAATTTTCATAGCTAAAGCTACAGAATTATGTTCTGATAAACTGCCTCTATATCAATTTCAAATTTTTTGGATGATGCTGTAGATTTTTAATGACTATTTTATTCTTTGAGTGATGTAGTAGATASAGGATGAGAATCTATATTTTTTATTTCCTGATAGCAAATCTATTGAAAAATGAAGACTGCTATCCTGTGGCTCTCTATTCCTGCAATTTCATATTTGTGAAAAGGGAGAAATATACTCTCAATGAAAGTTAGTAGCTATGAGACAGGAGTATGGTAACAGTATTGTACAATAAAAACAAACCAAACTGAATAAAACTAAAAAAAAACCAGTTCTGTGAAGGTAAAGATCAGGACTACCTCTTGAGCAAGGAGAGAGTAGCATGGTCATGAATATTCTGAGATTGTGTGAGCATGTTCCCTGTTAACTGATGTATCAAATGAAGGAGGGCTCAGGAACAAATTACATCACTACAACCAGAGGCTATACAAGAACACTTTTATGTCTTGTTTTAAAAATTTGTTATTTGAATTAAAGCCTATCTACTTTGAAATACTCATGAGCACTAGAAAAACAAAAGGTGCAAWGTGCAGATAATTCATATTACATCTATGAAGATATAATAGTAGAGACACTTCAGACATTCACACAGATCTGAAATGCTGCCAAATCAGTGAACTATAGAATATTTCAGACCTGCTGAGAAATATTGGTAAAGTTAAATGCATATCAAAGCATGGTCAGGTAACAGGTTACAATTCCTGGTTCACTGAGACCTTAACTCTGAATTTATATGTTGCCCCTTGGAAATTCAATTTTTTTAGACAAAATGAGATGTTTATAGCTAATTTTTGATCATGCCTGATTTTGGGAAGCTTGAAGGATTTCACCCTATGTACGACATTTAACAGGGAGTTGTTCTTTCTTTTTGTGATTACTCTTTGCTCCTGCAAACTCCCTATTGGAAGTAATCCTGGAACAAATCCTCTCTCTTCACTCTGAAAAGTTRGTCTTTCCATTTGATATATATCCCATAAGAACTAAAATTTGAATTTTTTTCACATTRACAAAGTTCTTAGGATAATCAGGATTTTTTCTTGGACATGGAAAGCTGAGTAGGCTGCTGCACTGTTCATTATTTGTGTGGATGTATTCTGTGGGATTTCCATTCCTTCACCAGAATRAGCTCTTTGCACACTCCGCATTCTGAAAGTTCATAAAATGACAATAAGCCAACAATATTTATCTTCAGTCCAGTGGTTGTTAGGCAGCTATACAACAACTCCACTTGRATGAATTTCATTGCTTTCATTTTTTTACTCCTTTTAGCCTTGGCAGTCTTCTGATTGATTTTATGACCTGCTGTCATACAGTATAAGATTGGTGAACTTAATTTCATCTTTGACCCTGTGCTCTATGTTTCTGTACATTTTAGATCTGTTAATTTCATGAAAACMAAAAATTCCTGCTTGTTTCTTTGGYTAATAACTTCAGTTATAAAACCCTTAAGTAAATATTTTCTAAGTCATTCTTTTACATGGAAATTTTTCACTTGATTCTACTGAAGGAATAAACAAACCAAAGCAAAGAAACATAGAAACAAAACATGTAAACAAAATAGGACAATCCAAAACCCAAATAAAATTAATCTCAAACTCCAGCATCCTATGACTGACAATTAGGGTGTGATCTATATGGAAAGGACCTGCATGGWGCTTCATTTTGCATCACAAACCAACCACAAGAATATGAAAAACTGGAAGCATCAAATTAAAGATCAGATTTAGAGAACCAGCCTCATGCTCTGTATCTCATTAAGTCCCCTTCAAACAAACTCAAGGGAGTGAGAAGTTTCAAGAATGCGTTCTGGTATTAGAGACTATTCTTTAATATTGGCAAATTCAAATTAAGTTCCATCATTCAATGATAGTTTATATCTTCCACACAGATAAAACAAATGCCTCCTAGTATTTTTTTTTAARCCTACATGTCAAAAGTGAAGTTTCCCACAACTTCTGTATGTCATAGTAGTAACCAAGATAACTCTTGGGATCTTAAGGGTTCAGACAAAACCAAGTTTATTGTCAAATATAATTGGTATTTTTTTCAATTATTTATGGAGACTTCTTTTTTTGAAGAGCGCTGAATTTGTAGAAGTGCCCATAACCATGTTCAAAAACACACACACAGGGAAGAATTACTGGTTAGTTTCCTGCAAACCAGAGATAGTTTAGGATACTTCAACTCTGTTGATCCTTCCTGTTTAACAAATAAATTTTGCAAAAAATTCTTACTTTTAGAAGTTAATATTTTKTATAGATCTGCTGGCATAGACACACATATATACATATAYGGAAATCTGGGCTTCAGAGGACCAGTTCCTTATGAACTTTTGTCTTATCGACAGCTTAATGGTTTTTTCCTAAGTTTTTCTTCATGCTCAAATGAATTCTTCATCTTTTTATTCTTAAGCWGGTTCATGACTTTTACCTTGCAGTAAAAATAAAAGACACTAAGTAAAACCATATGACAAGATTTAGTCCTTTTTTGATAACCAAGTATGAAGCCAAAACCACATCAGCAATTTAAATTGTTTGGTTTGGGTTTTTTTGCCCTAGTTTTGTACCCTGAGTTTTTGAGTTGAATARAAGTTCAAATTTAATTTTATAAACTTGAGGGGAAATTTAGATGTTTAACTCTCACTAAATGGTGGAACATATAGAAGTGACTTGTTCTGAAAATATAAATGGGTATATATTCATACATTGTATCCAGGAGACTTAGGTAACAGCAAAAGACCTAAAAAAACAAATGCAAACATGTCTGTCTTGATAGAAATTCATTAATTAAGTAACAGTTTCAAGCACAAACTTAAGTACTCTGGAACATAACCCATGTTACAAATTCTCATAATCAAAACTTGCGTTTTTATACTTTAAGAACATTTGAGGAAAGTGAAAAGGCAGAAATCGTATTTAACTCAGTGATGGGAGGAGTGTATCTTGTGAGAATGTGTGGTGATACATACATTTTCTTTCCCTTAATACTTAATAATATTGAGTGTCAGTTACATTTTCTGTGGGCTTGAAATGCTGAACCTGAAACACTCAGGCCTCTGCAGAATTGGTGAGATCTTTATCAGGATGAATATCCCAGTTAGCGGTCAGTTCAGCTGTTTCTATGGTTACAGAATAATTCAGTGGTTAGAAAGGCAACCTTCAGTATATATATCTCTTGAACTGGGAACATAAAGTCAAATATCTTGAGGCACAGCTACATTTGTAAGGATGGACTGACTGTTGTGTAACTAGGTTTCAACATCTATGATTTCTTAACTAGTACTTAATAAGCAACTTTCACATTCAGAATTAAAAAGAAAAACCAAAACAACAAACAAACAAAAAATTCGACTAAGGTAGCTATTTAAGAAAAGGAATAATTTAGAAATAAACATCTCAACACTTACTGTTTGGGAATTATTTTTAAAACAATTTTTAAAGTCTGAAGAAAACAAGGATAATGACAAGATTGTGGCTTCAACATGAATAACTGCATAATGAGTATTATTTGATTAAATCTCAGATAAATTAGAATTCTAGTAGCACTCTTTATTAAAGTGTATTTCTGGGTAAGATCATACTAATTTTTAGACTCTACTTTATGCATGACTTTAAGGAAATCAAAGTTCAACCTCCTTATAAATATGCTTACCAAAATGTAAATTGAAAAGCAGGGAATTGTGACACCCCTTCCAAAATCTTCACATTAATACTCTGCATGATTTATATGAATGTTGTACTGAGTATGGTGACTATGCCTACAGAAATCCTGGGGGAAAAAGCCCACTASTTAATAGCCAGTGAAAAGAAAACATAGATTATCTTAGTGTTAAGGATACTTTTCCCCTCACCTAAACAGCCTTTAAGCAAGAACCATATGCATTTTAGTCTATCACTACTAAACATGCAAAGGGCTCTTCTATTATGGTACACTGGAGGAGGAATAATGTTCTTATCCTTCTGGATATGCATTAGTCAGAATAGAAAATAAGTTTAACAACATCAGAATATATTATCCATTCTTAGTTCAGTTCAAGGTGAAACACCTTCACATAGAGAGTATTTCTAATGTTGTTTAGTCAAATGCTGATGCTACATTTATTGGGTGGTAGATGTTGATACTCAACCTGTAGAAGCTGAAAAATCACTAAAAAAGTTCAAAGAAGAGCAAAATTAACAGAAAAAATTATATCCAGAACAAATTTACCTACATAGACAAAACCAGCATTGCATCAAATAGAGATAATGTCAGTGTTTAATTTTATCATATGTTTATTAAACACATCTTTTTAACTTTAAGACAAAAATTATGGGGAAAATATCATCATAAATGGTACTGTAGAGCCTGGGGTGCTAGACAGCAGGAAGCAGTCTAGGATACTTGGATTCTCTGCTTCAGGGTAGCTGATGCATCAGATAACTGATGCACAAAATTTGAATTAATATAGCAGGAATTCTTCTCATTCATCCAGTTACAAGGAAAAAGAGGGACCAGAGGACCTATAAAACAAGGAATTACTGGCTACCCTTTTTTTTGTAAGTATCTCTAAAAAAGGTTAACTAAGATTTTACGGTATCTTATATGTAAATTACACATTTCATAAAAAGGATATGTATGAGCAATCATGTAAATTTTTCAAATATACACTATATTAAGTTTTAATACAAAAAGTGATACATGATAGAGATGTGATACTTCCTGGAGCCTTATAAAAGGTTTTTGCCATTAGTTGAACTGGTCTTCGTATTATGAAAAGCAAATGAAAAATACACAGGTGTTTCTTGAAAAGACAATTAGGAGTTACAGGATGATGGCTAGAGTACATTAACTTCTACTTTGGAGCTAAAGGAGGACTGTGTTAATGTGAAGTAAATAGATTGTCTCTTATCTCATGTAGAAGTGACAGTAATTAACAGTTCCATAAAGAAACAGAATGATGCACTGCATCTTTCCCACATAGCTTCCTATGGGAAATGTCTTCATGACCTCTCTTAAAGAGTAAAATACAGTCTGCTCAAATTGTGCTTGCACTTACAAGCTTAACACTTTCTATGTCTCAGATGGTTAATCCAGACTGCTTTTTTTCCAGGTTTCCAGATTTGTACTCAGATATAGCACAAGTAGAGGTACAAGACAGAAATACAATACATTCATGGCTGTATCAAAGTGCATGTCATGAATTCAATTGATCTTAGAATTGCGTTGGGCAGATGAAAATGAGGGAAGATGTACAGGGAAAAAAGAGACAGATATGTGAAATGAAAAAGAATATAGCAGCTCTAGCATGATTGCTAAACTGCATTCCTGAAATGGTTTAGAAAAAGTAAACCTGTATTCCTGCCTGTATAGCCCTGCATCCTAGAGCAGGAGAGGTAAAAAGTGGCAACATGGCCAGAGAATTAATTGAAATATGTTTTATATTATAGCATAGCTGGAAACACAAGAGATAGCATTTCTTGCATCCTTAATGGAAAAGAGAGGCGCTCATCTTAAGCAAGTTTGAATAAACTCCCTACAATCATTTTGTGGCTCTCATTCATCTCTATGCAGAAGACAGCACAAGTGGCCGTGTGGCTAAACTTCAGTAAGGCAAAACCTGAACTGAATATCAATGTTAAACAACAGTATCTCATTTCAGAATAAAACTTTATGCTAAACTTATTTTTTTGTAGGCTCTTTTTTTTCTTTCATTTTTTAAAAAAAATAACAATATATTTARGTGATTTTATGGCAGCAGACATAGGGACAGTAACACATACTCTTGCATCACAAAGTATTAAAAAATTTAGAGCTGTGGATGCTGAGTCTAACCAGTTCAGACCAAGTCCTAAAAACTTCGTGGGTGTGAAGTCAAGTTAACAGAAATTGGTCTTCCTAAATCCAGAAGCCATAATAAAACACTGTAGTTAGGCCAGTGTTCAAGTGCTCAAAAATGAATGAGAAATCTCTTTCTCCTTAACACAAGTGATTGCCCATTTATTCTACTCTAGCCAGTACAGATCTCGGACTAGGGCAATAGCATAACACATAAGTTTTCTGGAGCAGAGACCCTAGTGAGCAAAACTGGTTGGCAGAAGGAAATAATACTATTGATCAATTGCTTCAGTGACTGTTGGTATTTTAGTTGGTAACAGAACCAATGAAAAATGTGCTTTCRTTGAGAATGATTTGCAAAATACATTTAGGCAATTAGAAGAAATCTGCTACTGAAAGTACTTGCACCTACAAGAAGAATGAAGTATAAAAAATGAGGAAAGGAAAATACTCTAAAACTCCATTCTCTATTTTTATGTGCTCACTGCTAAAATGTGCTCAGAGAAATGTCAACAATGTCCTTTTTTTTAACTGAACAAATTTCATTAGCAWTAAAAGTAGTGATCATTAAGGTGAATGAGCTACATGAAATTGGAAATATTGCAAAATTAGTTATTAATACAAATCAAATTTTACCTGGTTGAATCTTTAGTTTGAATAATATTAATTGTGAGTTCATACTATTTTTTAATGAAATAACTATTCACCAAAATAGATAATATTTTTTTTTCCTGCTGACTACAGTGATTATTATGAATTTAAAAATTTTTTCTATTCATTCTCTTTTTTTTTTTTAATTGATATTATTACTTCTGAGCAATGTTAAGTTCTGGAAAAGATATTTTCAGACGTGACTTAACAAAAGATTCCTGATCTAAGTGTAACTTGACACATGACGTTACATTACGGGTTAATGTTAACATCTTTTTTCCTCTACTGTATTTATCTGCATCCTCAAATTAGGGGTAATTTTTTGGAGGAGAATATGAATTAATGAAGAAAATACATTACAATTTATGGATTTAAAAATTATATTAACATATTCCATCTCTCTTTTAGCCTTAATATATACAGCTGAAGGGCACATCTTAGTAGTTTCCGTATATTATCTGGAATGACTAGGTTCCTAAATATGGGTGCATTCAGTCCCAGTGATTCTGAGTCCAGCCTTCTTACAAAAGCAGATATGTTGAAAAATGAACCACTTATAAGCCAAATGACACCTATGTTCTTCTTGACACAGGTTTTAGATGAAGTCCCTTGCAAGTAATTTTTTCCAAAATGAAGGTAATATGGTCAAGCAATTGTTCTAACATGTACTGAAGAAGGATTGCACTATATGGCTCAAGTTTCAATCTCTCCTTACACATTTCTTGTAGAGATTTCAGGTTATTATACATTGGAGTCCAGAGAAAGACATATTGACTTAATAGGACCACAGGGCTGAAAGAGCATGTCTCAGAGTCTAGGGGAAGCATGACAATTTCATTAACTATGTCTTTAAAACAGAAAACAAGAAAACTAACCAAACCAAACAAAAAGAAACAAAAAACCCACCAAATTTTGCTATTGTGCAAGATGCTATTATTCAAGATGAAGCAGTGAAGCTGATTAAATCTAGTCTGACCATCAGTCAGGCAGATTTTACCCTAATTGTTTAGGAATGCTATCACATCCAGGCAGGATGTAAAGCCTGTATGCTCTCCTGAAGGTCAAAGGGTATTTCTTTGTAAACAGAAAATCTTGATCTACCTTGTAACTGGAGCCACTCATACTTCTTCATAAGTCAATAGAACAAAATAATAAGAGATGTCCAGATTCATTGCCTTTAACAAAGAAATCTAAGATTGTTATTTCTCTCTGCATGGTGAAATCTCATTAATCCTTGGAGAAAAACTTAATCCTCGTTTCCTTCTCCCAGATGAAGAGGAGGGAGAAGAATGAACAATTTCCTAATTATTATTGAGCTTTTGCTCTTCGTCGTTGATTCCCTGTTCATTTAAGAAGTTTCAACCAATGTTTATTTAATGGAAAATTCCCCATGGGGAAGTGGCAACCACTTTGTCACACTAAAGGCAAACACTTCTTGCCGTCACAGCTTTTGCACCACTTTATTCACTTAATGGAACCTGTTTGCTTTACCAAGACCTACAAGCAAGGCGAAAAACATGATAATAATGAGGGAAAGACAGATAATAGGTTACTCCGCATAACTGAATTGATTATGGATACATTTGGAACCTGAATTTTAGGAGTCGGAATAGGTTTCATGAGAGTGCACTAGGAGTTAGTTACTAACTCAGATTCCAGGGTCTCCTGATTCTTTCTCTAGGGCTTTGATGGACCACACAAGGCACTATACCTTGCTTCCTCTCTGTCAATACCATCAAGTTAAAGCCATCACTGTCTTTGTGCCATCACTGTAAGAACTGCTGGAACCATCACTCTATTAATTTCTTATAGAGATTCCCAAAGTTTATTTAGTTTATCTCAACATTGTTTATTATTGACTCTCATTCTTATCTGAGATTATGGATAATGAATTTATCAGTGATACATTCATTTAAAATTATCCTTCAGGAGAGATAAGCATGCCAGTGAATTCAGTTTGACAGTGAACATCTAGCCAATCTAGAAACCAAACAAGTCTGTTTCATGGATTACAAGGGTAGGACAGAAATACCAATGAGCCCTTCTGTACACTTGTAGTTGACTCTTTAYGAATTGTGCCATCTGTTCTTTCTTAGGTGAATGATTGATTAACTGAGCAATATATGATTAGTGGCTTGCCTTGCTACTGTACTGTACAAGTTGTTCCGGAGTGTGCTCTCAACGGCCACCATCTGTGTGCTTAACAGATCAAACAGAGCTACATCCTGTTCTGTGCCATCCATGCAACCCTTGGGGCTTCTCTCAGGTTACTCATCTCTCTAGTCTGTAGGGCTGTGGTTGAACAAATCTGAGCAAAAGTAGGAGTTTTCTGTCTGATTTATTATTATCATATTATTAGTCCTTCCTCCCTCCCTTCCTCCTTCTTTCCCTCCTTCTCTCCCTCTCTCCTAGCTTTTCTCTTATTCTCCCTCTCTGTAAACCAGAATATTTTACTTTTACCTTTTCTGCTGAGATTATAAATTGTTGTTGGTTTTGTTGTGGTTATTGTTTTTACTATTACTACAATTTTATTGTTTCATCATTTTACTATTATTACAATTTCAAATTATTACAATTATTCAGGAACAGATATCCCAACAGGGAAAATTTCACTTGATACTTGAAGTTTGAAAAAAGTATTGAAGTTATAATGGGAGATACTGGGAAACTTAAAACATCAGAATCACACCATGGTTGAGGAAAGAACTGCAGAAGAAGGGAGCTCTGGACTTCATCTTGTCCAGCCCACCTGCTCAAACAAAATCTCCTAGACCCCATTTCCCAGGAGCACATCCAGGTCTTTATGAGTATCTCCACAAGCTCCCTGAGCAAGCTGTGCCAGAGCTCAGTCACTCACAATAAAGCAGTGCTTCCCAATGTTCAGAGAGAATTTTCTGCTTAACAGTTGGTGCTTGTTGTCTCTGCCTTGCTACAGGGAACTCCTGAATGGGGCTTGGCTCCATTCTCTTCCCTTTCAGGTATTTACAAACCATTCCCTTCTCCAGGCTGAACAATCCCAGGTCTCTCAGGCTTTCCTCATGGGAGAGATGCCCTTAGTCATCTCTGCAGCCCTTCTTTGGACTCTCTCCACTATGTCCAGGCCTCTCTTGTATTGAAGAGCTCAGAACTCAGTCTCAGCAGCACTGACTAAAGAATCTGAGGACTTATCACACCCACATAAGCAATCCTAGAACTACAACATGAAAACATGCAACACTTGTCATGGCTCTGATCCTTCTCCTTGAGAAAAGCAGGATTCTAGACAAGATCATAAAGTATTTTTTGATTTTTCTGTTGGCTAAACAAGGTACGATCAGATGCTTGACAGACAAAAGCAATAAAGTGAAATTTCTAGGTTAGATTTGTTAATGATTCACAAAGGACCTTATTTTTAAGCTTTTTCTATTAAGGTATTGAGTATGTGAAAACTAATACCATCATCATTCATTCTTAAAAATTGCTGTTTCCAGTAATGAGAATGTAATGATATTACTTGTCAGTAATTTTGTTAAAAGTTGAGAAAGTTGCAGTTGTTATTTTATAAGAGGAGAAAAAAAAAGTTCAAGAGGTGTTTTTTTTCTTCTACACCTACACTTTTTTTTAAAATATAATTTGAGAAAAAGGAAATGTAAACCTCTGCCTTCCTCCTTCTCTCATTATGCTTTTTGCTGTACAGTCAGAAGCCTGAGCTTAATATACAACCTATGGACTGGTCAGAGATGAAATATATCTTTTATTAGGAAAAGACTGGAGTATATTTAATTAAGTGTACTTGCTTTGGGAGAGAAGGGGAATTATATTACTGGGTCAAATAGTTCCCAAGTGTACTTTGATTACAGCTGTAAAATGTTATATTTTTTATGTTGGCATTGGACCAATTAAAATATTGCCAGTAAAAAGCTATGAGCTAGAAAAGAAACTCTAAAAATAACATCTTGTTAGTGCACATATCTGCTTTCTGTGTAGGTTCTGCTTCAGGGTTTTACTGCTGTCAATACTGCTGACAAAAACCTGTAAAATCACAAGCTGTACTCTATTCTGCCTTGTGCATCATCAACAAAATTGATGGTTTACACTGATTTTAAAATTTGTATTACTGATGGGTAAAAATGTATATCAACAAATATTGAATTGCAAGACAGCCTGCAGTCCTGTACTGAAAACAAAAGGGATGGGAAGAAAACACAAAACACGGAGAATGAAAACTACTGTTGTGTAGTGCCTTGAAAATAGAATTAAGCTTTTGCCTCARTGACTTTTTAAAAGATCTTCTATGTCTGATAGTTAAAAGTTCTGTCTTCCTATAAGCCAGAGTGATGAATACAATGATTTGGGAAAACAATGACCCTCTTTTCCCCTTAGCTATATTTCTCTTGGCACATTGAAACACCCTGAACCACAGCTCAGAGCAGAGCAGTATGTCGTTAAGTTTACAAACTAATTCCTCCAGAAGACAGCTGCTAGTTCCGATACCTTTGCAACTAATTCAAAATGTATGTCAGATGTGTGCAGCTTGTACTTCCTCACAGGCAATTTAATGGATAAATATCAGAAGGTGGGAGTCAAACTGAGCTCCTGTAGCACAAATATTTATGAAATTTGTTCATTGTTCTTCAGTTTTACCTCTTAATCAGACTCTGGTGTCTGACRCAGCCCAACACCATGCTCAGAACTTGACGTGAGCCAGCATCAATACTGAGATAGAGTAGGATAGCCAATCCTTTTGACCAGTCAGCTGTGCTCTGCTTAAAGCACCTCAGGATACTTTTGGTCCTTTTGGCTGCCATGGAACATCATTAGTTCATATTGAACTTCACAGCAAACAAACCTCTCAGATCGCTTTCTGCAGAGCTTCATTTCAGCCTCTTGTCCCCCAGTCTATACATGCACCCAGGCACAAAGCATTATAGTGTCCTAAGTATAGAATCCAGTATTGGTTGTTTCTCAGTTTCATGTGATAGGTATTTACCCATTATTCTAATTATCAATATCATTCTCTAAGACCTCTCTGCTCTCAAGAGAATCAGTGACTCCTCCTGTTTTGTTATCTTCAGCAAACTCTGTGTGACCTATCTCCTGTGTCCAGGTCATTAACAAAAATATTGAAGAGAATTTTCTCTCAAATTGAGCCCTGARGGAACACCACTTGTGGCTGCCTGCCATTTAGATGCTGCCTCCATTACTGCATCACTTTGAGCCCTTCTTTTCAGCCAGTTGTTCACCTACCATAATAGTGGGCAAGTTCAACTATATGCTGGATGCCTTTTCCATAAAGATGTTGTGAGAAATGGTATCAAAACCTTTGCTAAAATAAAAAAAAAAAAAMCAAAAWAAAACGCCCACTGCCTTCTCTCCATTCACTAGAGGAATATCCTTGTAATAAGTTAATAAGTTTTTGCTTCATGAATCCATGTTGGCTTTGACCAATCATTGCATGATCTTTCAAGGGTTTGCCATTATCTCCCAGGATAATCTTTTTTTATAATTCTACAAAGCCCAAAAGCAAGATTGTCAGGCCTATAATTAACAGGGTCTTCTTCGTTGCCCTTTTTGAAAACTGGAAAAATGTTTGCCTTCTTTCAGTCACCTGAAACTCCTCTGGACTCCTAAGACTGTTGATATATAACTACAGTAGGCCTTGCAATAACGTAAGTGCACTATTTCATTACCCTGGGGTAAATCCCAGCAGGTCCCACAGACTTATTTGCACTCAGTTACAGCAGCAAACTGTACCAATTCAAAGTCATCTGAGAGCTTATCATTCATAGTCAATCATGGTGTTCCATCTCAGGGCTCCCAGAGCCTCAAGGCCCATGACTGGTGTTAAGGACAGAAATGAAGAAGGTAATAAATATTTGTGATTTATGTTCACCCATATTCCTAAAGTGATCAACCCCATCAAGTAACAAATCAATGTTTCTTTAGACTTCCTTTTGCTACCTAAAACCTTCATTTGTTGTCCACCAATATACTGGCCAGCTTTAACTCCTACTGAGCTTAGAATATGAATTCTCTTCCTATAGCATCTAACAGCATATCTACAGTCCTATGGTATAACCTGACCTTGATTCAAGAATCCATATACTTTCTTTTCCTGCCTAGGTTCTAAAGGATATCACTGTTCAGACAAGCCAGCCTACTGCCTCTCCTGCTTGACTTTCAAGGCATTGGAATTGCCTACTCCTGCACTCTTAAAAGATGTTTCTTAAAAACTGACTAACATGTGTGGACTCCATTTCACTCAAAACTCAGATTTCCATGGAAATTTACTAACTAGTACTTTGAGCAGCCTAAAGTCTACTTTCTCAAGATGTAGTATAGTAGCTCTGTAGCTTTATTTTTTTATTTTATTCTTTTTTTTAATGTTTTGCAAAAATTGAAGTCCACAGGAATTCGGCCAATTGATTATAAAAATACTGGAACAATGTCAGATGAAAAAATCTTGTCAATGAAATGGATATATAATTCTATCACAGGACAGTGAGCTAAAGACATCAGCATGATTTATCTTTAATGTTTTCATTAGCACTACCTTGCTTGTCCTTCCACCGGTGTTCACACCTTAAACCATTGGGGATTAATGGATTATTTCATTAGTATATCTGTGAAATTAGTTTATAGTGTTTACAGTTTTTCTCTTTCTCAGGGTTGACTTCTCAGCACGTCTCATATAACTCCCAAAAGCATGCCTGTGTTGACTTAATTTTCCTGTGTTGATTAGCAATGTACAGTTTCTAAAGCTAGAAATGAACATTTTTCTCAATTCTGCACAGTTGTAGGGGAAGTACAACTAATTGCATTGTTCTACTACTGTTTCAATTGCACATTAGAGATGATCTATCTGTAGACTAACTTGAAAATACTGCAGAAATATTAAGAGAATGAAAAACATAGGGATATATTTCAGAAACTGGCTTAGCCAGCTCTGGCTATGCTTTCACTTAAGATCTAATTTGAAGAAGACAGATAAGAGGAATATATATTTATAATATTTCTGTAATTTGAAGTAAATGTTTAGACCCCAGAAGGATAATTTAAATAAAGAAAATAGTCATAGAAAAACAGAAGAAAGCAGCAGAGAAAGAACTGAAGATCATGGGGGACAAGAGGCTATCCATGAGCCAGTGGTGCCTTATGGCCAAGGGCCAATGGTACCCTGGAGTTTTTTGGGAAAAACACTGCCAATGAGTTGAGGGACGTGATCCTTCCCCTCTATTTAACCTTGGTGAGGCCACATCTGGGGCACTGTGTACAGTTGTGGGATACAGTGCATGRGARACATGGAGTTCCTGGAGCAGCTCCAGCAGAGAGCTACTGAGCTTATAAAGGGACTTGAGCATCCCTCTGATAAGGACAGGCTGAGGATGCCGGGCCTGCTCGGCCTCCAGAAGAAACACAGCAAGGGAACTCCATCAATGTCTGTAAGAATCTGAAGGGAGGATGTCAGGAGGATGGAGCCAGGCCCTTCTTGGTGGTCCCAAGCTGTAGGACAAGAGGCAACAGGCAGACTTGGATGTGCAGGAAGTTCTATCCAAATGCAAGGAAGAATTTCTTTACTGTTCAGGTGACCATGAACTGGAACAGGCTGCCCAGAGAGAATCCCTCACTTGGGGTTATTCAAGAATTGCCTGGACACAATCCTGCGCCATGTGCTCTAGGATGACCCTGCTTGAGCAGGGAGGTTGGACTGGGTTACCCACTGTGCTCCCTTCCAACCTGATCTATTCTGTGATTCTGTGTTAAAAAATAAAGAATTTTTCTGCTATATCTAAATCAACCTGTCTGAGGAGCAGCATTTCTAATGCTGCTGGAATCTGTTATGGATATCCATGACAGTTACTGAGAGGAATTTAAACAGTGATTGATCCTTTATTTTGTTAATAGTCTAAACATTGTTACTGAAAAAAGTGTGCTGTATTCTCAAGTAGGAAGGAAAGTTTTCAGCTGAAATACAGAGGTTATAAATCCAGCATTATTAAAAACTTGCATTTGATAACTTTTTGAATACTGATGGYAAATAATGCCTCCCAAAAAGGGATGAATCGAAAGGAATAACTTTAAATAGTTGCATAGTGACTTTAGAAAACTCTGAAAAATCTGACCAACTTTTAGCTATCCTATTTAGTCTGTAAAATAGTCATAAAAACATAAAATTATAGAATAAGTCATTAAAACTTTCTTCCTGTCRTAGTCATGATTTATTCAAATAGAGCTTCCAATCTACTGTCAACACAGGATAAGACCTAAGTTGATAAAAAGAGACAGAGGTTCATGTCCTCAGTGCTAAACATTAAACAATACAGTAAATTTTTAAAAGAATAAAAACCAGTGTAGATATTGTCATAATACTTTCTGAAAGAAACCATCTTCCTGCCATTCTTTTGCCTGTTTCTAATTCTATTTCTATAGATTTCTGTGGATTTACTGTGTTTTTAAAATTGAGATTCCCACAGCACCTGCAACATTAGATCTCAGTAATACACTGACTCTGTTGATTTGAGTAAGTTTCTAGTTTTAATGGAAGAAGAAAACTCAGAATATGAAGGCCCTAAATCCTTSCACTGCTGCTGGTCTGTTAAGGTAATCCTTGACAAGGTACTGAAAAGCCTTTGCCTTAATGATACCATTTGAAGCAGGGAAGTAATATTGCTGAATCTGAAGTTGCAGAATAATTTTGTCATGTAATTATGCTGTCATGAGGACTGTTTGCACCTCTACCTGTCTGTTTATGATCTGTAAACAGTCTAGTGTTAATAAAATCAAGACAGCTGCCTAGATGGTGGAGATCTAACAGGAGTTCATGAAAATGTTCTGACAGACACTAGATAAGTTAACTATTTAGAAATTCTGGAAAGAGACTTATTTAAGTAGAAAGGATTTAATAGTGAATAAACTGTTGTCTTTGTATGGTAAAAAGCATAAACTGGTGTGTTGTATGATACAAACAATAAATCAATGGATATTAAACTTTTCATGGAGCAGTGCAAGAAAATGCTTTTAACTCACCTGTAAGTGCTTTAGGATAAATACTCTTATTGGTATATTTAAGGAAGACAGAGATATGCAATGAAAAAGTATCAACTCTGACACTATCTGTTGAGGAAAGTGATTCCATCTGAGGTGAAATCAAAAGGTAGAGAAAATAATATTTTTATATCAAGTGGCTCTAGTTTCAGTCTCTAAGATCCAGGAAAGGGAAGGCTATAAAGTGTCTTTCAAAAGATGTAAGGGCAGCAAAATAGCAAGGCATTATAAAGCAGTTACTCTTAGCRTGTAATGAGATAGAAAATGGGAACTACACATCAAATATACATTTAAAAGAATTGAGGGAATATTAAGGAAGATTTAAAAGCAATGTGAAAGAAAATGCAAGAGAAACCAAACCAAAAAAAAACTAGTAAAATCCAATTTACTCCTTTCATAGGGTAGCTAAAGTAGTATTTTAAGACCACAAGCAGCAAAAGTAAAAATGCCACATAAAGCTTTTGACATGCCATCCTTCCACAAAAATGTTAATAACAACCCCCTATGCACATTCATTAATGAAAGAATATATGTTATAGGTTAAAACATTTCTACAGAAGGAGATGCTATATTTTATATTCTGAGAGGGCCTCTAGCTCAATCCTTTGAAACATTTTTGTTAGCAGGCAGATTGATGAACTAAAAACAGCACTTAGACCATTCACAGATGGTAAACAGATAGGTAGAAGAGCAAACACTCTTCTGGACAGGATGAAAATAATTTTGATAGAGTGGGAGAAGTTCTGAGATCAACAAGATTATATCCAATAAAAACAAGTGCATAGTTCTACTCTTTAAAGAGAACAAACATAAATAAGGAATATCTGGCAGATGCCTGCAAGCTTCATAGAAGTCAACAACTTCATGTCCTATAAATGAGAAAAACAGTCTTTTGGTTTATGCCAGTAAGACTGTCAGATGGAAAACACAGGAAATAATACTTCTACTCACTGTGAATATAAATCAAGACCAAATTAATAAATTTGGGGTTCAGGAGGAAGACAGTTTTAAACCATCTCAAAAGCAGTATTATTTAGGCAAGAGGTTTATCTAGAGCAAAAGAGACTGGGATAGAAGGGTAACAGTATGATATGTTAATAGTGTTGTGGTAAAAGTACCAGTTTTACMTTCTTTTCCTGGGTCCACCAAAGACAACAAGGAGTTATCAGCAGTCTTCATTACATCAAATCTTACACTGAAGACTGAGAAAAGCTTTCTAATTATATGAATGGAAAACACTGCAGCAGAATGCCTAAAGAGATGTAATCTCTCCTAGATTTCAAAGACTAGGATACTCAGCCTGTAGCCAAAGGATAGAGTAGCTCAGCTAGATKTCAAGCTCTGTTTTATGAAATATTCTCTATTGTTATATACAATAATAAAAAAAATAACAAATGTTATTTAACTGGTATGATTTCCCAGAATACAAGTGTATATGTAAAATATTTATGAAATTGTGAAATAATAGTATATTATATGGGCATAAACTGCCCATACATACACTTATGTAACCTACATGCATGCAGAAATACATGTTTAAGCAAAAGGCTACAAAGGAACAGCAGTGGGTTTTTTGCAAGATGTTGTTTTATACAGTTTGATACTGTAAAACTTTGAAACAGTATTGTCGTAATCCAATAGAAATTGTAATGATATTTATGCAGATTTAAATTTACACTCCCCTTTCTCCTATTTTAAAATACTTGAGGATTTCTGCTTAACATGTTTTCTCAAGGAACCAGTATTAAATAAATCATTAATACTTTGAAATGTATTTAATGTTCACTGTCATTTTCTTTTATGCATAATAAGGCATAGAGATGAAAAATTCATGATAACATATACTAGGAAATTGGATTTCAAATTGAGATAAATTTTATGCAAATAAGGGATCAAAATTCAAACAAAAAGAGCAATTATGAATTTAATAAAATAATTTTCAAAAGGACAAAGAGGAGGAGAAAAAGTGATAAAAAATAGAGCAACTGTGCTTTGATTTATGATAAAAATGGATTAGTCCTTTAAGTGCCAAGCCACTTGTAGAAACAATATTATTAGCTCTATCTTTTAATAATAATGCCAGGCTGTGATATCTACAACTTTGATTATTARAAACAAATTAATTTGCAATCAGCATTGTGGTTATGACAAGGGGTATAACATGCCAAAGGCATATTTTTATATTGGTAATGATAATCATTGCTAGTACTGTGAGGAGGAGGGGGAGCCCTAGGTGTATGGATGTTAAAGACCAAGCATGCGGATTATTAGAGACTGTGTCAGACATAATAAATTCTCAAGCTCCATATAATAGCTCTGTACCTGATTGCTCTGCTCTAGCAGCTTTATTTGACAGTGAGAACTATTAGAAGACAGAGCAAGTGCTTTAAGAGTCATGAGCTACTTTGMTCATTCATAGACTTCAAAAAGCCAAAAAGCCACTTGGTTGTTAGTAGCCACACATCCCTAAAAGCCATAATAAAAGTCTGTCCCAAGTCTACAGGAAATATAATTATGAAACTTTACCCACATCTCTTCTTTCACACAAACTGTGCTGTTGTGTGGAACCTGTATAAAAGGAAACATCCCAGCAGAATGAAAGGTCAGWAATAAAGTATTCTTTGTAATAGTAATTTCATGATTCCCAGAAATGGGACTATGGAAAGCAATTATGGATCACTCACATATGGATTTACTGAGAATGATTTTGTGTTGTTCTTGTAGGTTTGTTGGTTTTGGCTTTTTCTGTTTGTTTGTTTTGTGGTTTTTGTGTTTTTATATGTTTGTTTGGCTTTTTGTTGTTTTTTGTTGTTGCTTTTTGGTTTTGGTTTTTTTGGTTTGTGGTTTTTGTTTTTGGGGGTTTTTTTTGTTTTGTTTTCATTTTGGATTTGGATTTTTTGGGGTGTGGTAGTTTTTTTTATTATTTGTTTAAATCCAGATTTTAGTGAACAGCCAAATTGGAATTGCGGCATTTTGACCACATCACACTTTTGATTTGATTTGATTTGATTTGATTTGATTTGATTTGATTTGATTTGATTTTCATCACATATATGACCAAAAGATGTTTGGAATCCTAGGCATGGAAAGATAGTTCATATATCTATAAACTTTCAATAAAGTGAGAAAATCCTTCAGAGAAAAATGGAATTATCCAGATATGCTGCCTTATACATAAATAATTCACACACTACATTTAAATTTATTGCAAGGTAACCTCATCTTTTAGAAAGAAAAATGGTCTTATGTGTTTATATAGAATATTAAAATGAAGCTTGGAGTGTTGGCAGGGATAGTTTATTTGATTCAATAACTAAAATTGTAATAGGTTTTTAGTACAATATCCACTAATTTTCAACAATACTTTTTGTACTTTCTTCTAAAACTTTTCTTTATACTGTATGCAAATTCACCTGCATCAGGACATTTAGTTGGCTAAACAAACTGCTATGTTAGAGTAAGCATTATTTAGCAATCCTAGTGAGTCACAAAGCAGATGGGTGCTTTTTATATCTTATAGGAGACAACAAAAGAAAAAGTATTAAATATCCAAAAAAAATACTCATAGTTAATTTTGTAGTTTAAAATGCCTTAAAATGTAACAATTTTCATTATATTAAAATATTGTATGAGTTATGGTCTTATCAAGCAGAGGAAAAAATTTTTAAAGGATAAAAGATGTTAAAATAGAACAGCTTTGGTTCTGAGAAAGTAAGGGTCTGATGAAAAAAAAAGCCCTCACAATGTTAGAAGAAATTTAAGTAGTTTAAAGTGCTGCAGACATTCACGGAAGACTTTTGAAAGTGTTTTAGTGAATGCCCTCTAAATACAGTATGGCGTACTGGCCATCAGCTTTCCACTTCAAAATTTAATCTTTTCTTAAAAAGGATGAAATTATTCAATGTGTGGAAGTTATTACAGCTGTTTTGCTAAGTTCTGGAATCCTTTCATTCTGTCAGMACTTTTGAAAAGAACAAGTTTATTGTTCTAAAGTACATTGCATACAGCTGTATAGCGCTTCACGTGTGATGACTTCTGTTTATGAAAGAGTTTGATTTAATTGGTAAAATAATATTTTTCATTCACCTAGACTCAGTTTTCTTCTTTTTGATCCAGAATAGTACAAAGCAATAAAGCTGACAGTTGTTTCTCTACAATATGTTAGAAATTCTTCAGAGAGCTGACTGACTGGGAATACAAAAGATTCACAAGAGAAGAAAACAAGGCTCTCAGTGATTTGCATAAAAATTTGGAAATTATTTTCTTTATTTAGATGTGAGTTAAAAAAATACAAACAAACATACATTTGGTTCTTCAGTAYTTTTGAACTTAATTCCTAGTTAAAATTAAATATTATTGCTTACTAACTTTATTAATGCTTTCCAGTAAAAATTTCTAAGGAAACAAGAGACATGGCTCATGAAATTACCACCAAAAAACAGTATTAGAGTATTGCAGTGTAAGGATGAATTAAGACAGTTTAAGCATAATAGAAGAGATGTCATTCAGGAGGACACACTGAAACGCTTTTGACAAAAATATCTAAGATGCAAGCATAAGAAGTAATAGAAAATATACCATGATTAAAATGTCAGATAACTATTGAGCCTAATTCTGATGAGGAACATGCTATTCCCTTTGTATTAAAAGTATGGCAAAATTTGATTATATGGTTTAATGTACTCTCTTACGTGTAAGTAAAATATTGAGAACATAATAACTGAACCCTGTTGCCTTGTGCCAGGCAAGGAACTRCAGTGAAGCTGTTATTTCTGAGACTGAAGCATGACCTTTGAATAATATTCAGATCCTTTCTTTTTTCCTTCAGTGCATTTGTTAAACAAATGAATAAATCTGCCATCCATTATCAATGAGATCTACTGATAGAAAACTATTTGATTACCTGTGACGAACTCTTTCATCAACTGCTGATAACTATGTTTAAGTAGTGTCTTGGCCAAAGGTCAATATAGATTATTGACCTGTCCCTGAAAATGAGCAAGATTTTAATTAGATGTTCATGGTTTTATCAAAAAAAGTTTATTTTACATATTGATATAACTATAAAAAACTCCAAGAATGAGTGGRATCAAATGTCAACATATTTAGTTATCTTACACTAGACTGGAAGCCTAATGATCTTTTTATCCATTTTTCCAGGGCTTTTCAATGTGAACTGATCTAAAGTGCATTAGATTATCATATTTTTTTCTGAAAAATTAGGCCCTATTAAGATTATTAAGGTTAAGATATCTGAATGAAAATGAAAGGCAAAATAATTAAAGGTAGTAAGAAGCATTAGTTTCACCCACCAGTTATTTAACTTTTTCAAATAATTTCTGAAGGTTTTGCTGGTGGCAAGARTCTGGAGAATTCAATAACATACTATTTTTAGAGTATAAAACCCCAGCCTTGAAATAGTGCCAGCAGACCCAAGATAAATAAAAGGATTTTTAAAACAAGTACAGCAGCAGCACAGTACACTTGGCCTTGTTGAACTTCATGAAGTTTGCACAGACTCACTTTTCAAACTTGTTGAGGTCTGTCTGGATGGCTTCCCTTTCCTCCAGTGTGTAAATTGCACAGCACATCATGGTGCCATGTCAAACTTGCTGAGGATGCACTGAATCCCACTGTTCATGTCACCAACAAACATTTTAAACAATGCTGGTCCCAATACTTCGAGGAGCACCACTCATCACTGATCTCCACTTGGATATTGATCTGCTGACCACAGTTCTTTGTGTATGACAAACCAGCTGGTTCTTCATCCACCCACATTTCAACCCATCAAGTCTCCATCCCTCCGGTTTTGAGTCAAGGATGTTGAAATGTTTAACAGTTGTGGAAAGGAGGAGGAATTATTTTAATGTGAAATTATTTACATTTATTTTGGTCATTTTTGCAAAATCATTTTACAGAAACTGCCCTAAGGCTCCCCCTTTTGTGTTATGCMTCTTTGTGCAGAAAACAGAAAGTGAAAAAAAACTCTTTAAAACACAGGGACTAAAACCAAAATATTCTAAATTCCAAATCACCACATGGACCYTGAATCTTTTTCTTAAAACAGCATTATAGAAGAAAGTCCTACTTCCTTCACCAATTGCTACCAAAGAAAACACCACTGATGTTATAATTAGAGAAACTCAAGAAAAAAAMCCCTACCATTTTGCCACATGTGAGTGATTCAGAAAGAAAATTAGGAAACTGTTTTTTGAGCCAAAGACATATTAGAAATAAGAAATTTAATGCATTTCAGTGCTACTTTATGAAAAATGAACTTTGGAAACAAAAGTTGTGTCATTTGTAAGCATTCTTAGTATTAGGGTTCTTCCTGAACATTTCCCTAAAGGTTTATAAATCTTTTGAAAAACACCATCTCCCATCCACAATCCAATTTTGAAGCAAAACATTAAAAAGCACATGTTGTGTTTTGAAAGTTGAGCAGATAGACAGCTCGTAGAGACACTGACAGTCATCATCTTTTGTACACCAAGAACAGCTTCAGGTACACTGCCAGTCACAGCTGACTAGGAAATGCRCCATAACTGGTCCTGGTATGCTGCCAGGGGAAGAAACTGGGAGCACCCTCCTTCCCTAGCATCACTAAAATTTTGTAATAACAGTGTAACATTGRCCCTTAACAAGATCAAGTCCTAAGAGATAAGGAAAAGAAAATAAATTCTCACTTAAAACACATGAATTCTTAAAATAAAAACTGAGTTCTGCTTCTGTGTCTCCATAAGTTAATGCCATGTAATCTTAGGAATCTGAAAGGCTGTTATAAC
>JACDOX010000007.1:2180102-2404447 GCA_014549065.1 Cardinalis cardinalis
AAAAAAAAAAAGACAGTAATGAGAGACCAGAAACAGAAAATTTTTATCCAAGGCCTTAGAGATTTGATGGTAAAGTAGATGAAAAAGATGTACAATCTCTCCCTCAAAACTGTGAGGTACATGAGAAGTTTAAGGGAAGATCTGGGATTTATTTAACCACAAATGCTTGCAGGCTCACAGATTATTCAAAGGAGGTACTAATCTTGTTTTCCTTGTTATTATAGTCTTTTCTATGCATCTGCTTTTGATGGTAGCACCAGATGAGAAGGGCATTTGTTCCCATTTCAGTATCTCTTCTCATCCACGCTGGAGTTATGGTGAGAATGACAGTTTAGGCATTACCAAAATGTAACTAAAGAACCTAAATGCCATACTAAGGTGTCCCTTCCACTTACCACAACTGCAAATGCAATATCCTGTTGGCTTTTATTATTGCAGGAAAAACCCTGTTCACTAACACTGAACTTGTCCCCTGGGAACCCCAGGAGCCTTTCCACTGGGCTGCTCCCCAGATGGGTGGATCCCAATTCTGCAGCCAATGCATAGACCACTTGTCTAGACTGTCACACATCAGTTTCTCTATACCAGGCCATGTGAATCTTGAAGGCCTTGTAGTATTGTCCTGAAATCCTTGGAGAARTCCAGATAGGCAATGTCCACGGCTCAGTCCTTAGAGAATCTCTAACTTCTATAGGTCAAATAAAACTAGACAGTTACCTTTAAAGTCTGAAGAGCTACCTTGAGTAGCTGTCATTCAACTCAGAAACACTAACATGTAAGATACCAGAYTAAAAGGGACAGAGAAATCCTTCATCTTCCTAAATCCAAGGTGTGATTATCCAATTCTCCAAGTTTCCTTTTAACTGTTATATTGTAATGAAGAAGTTAGAAGCATGTGAGCACTCGAATCACTGAGATCTCAGATCCTAACTGCAAGCTTCCAAATGTAAAAAAAAAGATTTAAATGAAAAATGTGGATCTTTAAGTTTAGCAGCATCTATATCTTAGGTCACTCTCTAGGCCCTTATGTTCCAGAAGCACTTGATATGGCATGAACATTTACAGTGTAAACATACCACCAATCCCTTTACTACATAAATATATAACATTAGCAGGCAAAAATTGCATAAGCAGCATGGGGCAAATATCAGACCAACACCTACAGAACTGCATTTTTAATGTGATAACTCCCTACATACATCATATAAATAGATGCTGTTTTAGTTAAAGTAACTATTAAAAGACAGATTATGTGGTTTTGAACTTAATAAGCAGAAGAAACCTGAAAYGAGGACTCTCATATCTCAGATGTATCCAATGAAATGCAAAGGACTGAAGAAAAGAACAGCTTTGGTAACTCAGCATTAAACTGAAGAGTTTATAAAGCCCTCTCCACCATTTTGTTTTGATGAATATGGGAAACTCTCTGCCAGATAACTGAGATTTTTACATGTTGGCTACTCTGCAGAGTCCTCTCCTAGACAAGATCAGCCTTCAAGCAACATAAGAATTACACATACATATGCATGCACATATATTATATGAATATATATTTCCAATTGGCAGTCTGGAAAGAATTATAATAAAATCCCATGAGAGTTTGGAACCTGAAAAGAGATAGATGAATACCATAAAACCCTAAGCAGCATAATACAATGTAAAATCCAGCATAATCTGAAAACTGACTGTGGACTTTATTTTTTATGGCACTAACAAAAAATGATGACAGTTTTAGAAGCATATATGTTATAAAATAACTCAAGGCTAAATTATATATATTAATATATTTATATATATATATATATATATATATATATATATATATATATATATATATAAAGTTATTCACAGCTCCAGATGTTGCAACTTCTGACAGGATTTGATCCCTTTGCTTCTGAGTGTGGTTTGTCTTTATAGAGTTTATGCCCAAGACCCTCTGGATACTGTTACAGTTGCAGCTGTTTTTTCAGCTCTGCAGATGGTTAGAATGCATTTACAAATGCCAGGTAGAAATAGCCAGGTAAATTCCTTTAACAAACCTTGTGTAATATACTGAGAAATACATATGTGTGTGTGTGTGTGCATAGTAGGGAAGACACTGATCCCAGCTAGATATGGATTGGCACAGCTAGATAATTAAAAATTACAGCCAATGGATATTTTATTTTTATAGACATACATTTATTTTTATGCCTGTGTCTATCCCTTCTCCTCCATTTTTCCCCATTCACAGAGATTTTAATTCATATTCCTTGAGAAAAATTCTGAAAATCAGTCCTAACCACCTGTGTATTTTAATATACTCTCAAGGATCTTGCTTCTAGAATGAGAGCTGGGTCTATTCCTCTAACAGGTTACAAAGAGAAGTTGTGAAGTCTCCATCCTTTGAGACATTCGAAAGTCATGTGAACATAATCCTGGGTAGCAGGCTCCAGATAGCCCTGTTTGATCAGAGAGGCTGAACCAGGAGAGGTCCTCTCCAGCCTCATCCATCCTATAATTCAGTAATTACTAACCTTGCCAAAAGTCTTCTATTCAGATTCTGATGTACTCAATGCCTTTTGAGAAAATCTGGGGGCATATAAAGATCAGCATTATTTATTTTTCATATTGTATCCCTTGGTATGTGGTAGCAGCACAGATAGCAGCAGGAAAAAATCATATATAAGTATTTAATAAATTAGTGATTTAATTCTCAATTTACTTGTCTTTATTTCACCTGTGACACTCTTTTGAAAGTGTTTTTTCTGCTCCTAACTAATCACTATTTAGAAATACGTTTCATTGCAATACTCTTTCACATGCTTGTAAGCTTCTGCTGTGGTGTCAGAACACTTCTTTCTTCTTCCCTTCACTGCTGCTGATAGAAATCAAACTTGGTGTGAAACATGCTCAAAACCCAGAGTAGATACCCTTTATAATAGAAATTGTGATTGAGAATCTTTTTATTCTTGTTCATTTATGTGTCAAACTGTGCTGCAGAGAGATTCTAGTCAGAATTACATTGGTAATTGCATTAAAGTTGTAATGTGTCTTCCTTCATGATTAGTCTTAATTTTCATCATTAGAAAGAATCACATAATCATAATTAAGTTCTTGTTCTTTTAGAGTGTAGGCCAGTGTCAGAGCTACACAGAGAGAAACGAAGGACAAGATCTCATTAGAGGTCCCCCTGCAGCTGGAAAATGCTCCCAGCTCCGGATCATGAGTGGATCAGTATTAATCCATTTGACCTCTGTCCTGGGTAAATTAAAAGTATTGCAGGCTCTGGGAGCAGAGCAGGGTGGAGCACTGCTCACTAACATTCCTTTGCAGGAATCCCTCTCCAGGAATTATAAATAGCTTAAAGACAGAAAAAAGATTTATTTGCTAAGTGGAGACTTTGTGTGTTAGTGTGGCAAATAGTTTCAATTTTCCATTGTGGAAATATAAATCCAAGAAATTTAAAAGGATTGTCCTGATCAGATAACAGTTCCAAGGCTTGAGGTAGAAAAAAATAAGTCTCTTTGCTGCAATGCACAGCTCTTTATTTTTTAAACCTCTTCTAAGCATTCTCCACTTCTCTGATTCCCTGATGAATGCAACAGTGAGAGCATCAGATGAAAGTAATTTCTGACAGAGACAGCTTGTATCTAAAAATATTTTATGTCTTGAGTATGATTAGTGACAGAATGAACAAAAGGATGACTTGAAAATTGTTTATCGATAGTTCTTTAACAGAGACAGCTTGTATTTATAAATATTTATCATCCTCAGTGAAATAGAAACATGAATGGAAAACAAGAGTTGGACAGAGTATCTGGAAATAAACTAATTACCATTATAATCAATTATATGACTGAACTACACTGCTTTTTCAATAGACATTGGCTAAATGGGCTTGGAGAAGTGATTTGCTGAATGTGTTAGTGGAAAGCATTTAGTTTATTATTTTCATCTGGACAAATTAACAGCACCTTTTTTTCTACTTTGACTGCTTCGAATGTTGAAATGCTTCCATTTGTTTCTAAATGCAAACATATAAATACTTAAGTGAAAGAAATACTACAAGAGCTAACTGTAAATTTATAGAATTAATATAAAATAAACTGAAGATACTTTTCTAAAAAYGCTGCCAGCTATTTTCTCTGAGTGCAGAAAGTAACACCAACCTCGCAACAATTTTGTCTGTTTTAACTTAAATGTGCGCCTACTTAGGCTTCCATGCCTATGAGGAAAACTGGTAATGCTTCTGGTTGTAATGGCTCCAGTAAGAGGTCATTTGGCTGACAAGAAATAAACCAATTCTAAACCAGTCATCTGGAGGGGAGGTTCCATGCAGATTAAGGGAGGAGCTCTATGCTTTGGAACTGCTGGTAGTCCACTCCCAAGTGACCATTATTATACACAAAGTGCTATCAAGCAGCTAAGTGTTTCATACAGATTCCTTAACGCAATGTATCTGCTCTCCTCAGAAAGAGATTTGGGTTTTATTTTKTAAATTTTTAATGATAAGAGGTTTCTGGTTATGTACACACAGAATTTTGATGCACACCAGATGTTTGAGAATCTTGGTTGACATTCTGTGACTGTGCACACTGAGTGGTCCTTTCTAGATTTTGGATAAATCATCCAATGATCAGAGTAGCAGCAACATTCTGAAAATGCACCTAAAATATTTAGTTGTGTTCTGCATGATGTTTAGAAGGAGAGCTGATATAAGTCACCATGTGAGCTTACATGGCATAACCCAGGAGATAAGACTTAGGGGAACTAAAAATACTGAGGAAAGGCTCTCTGTTTTTGGACCCAAGAATACTGGTCTTACACCCACTTACTCCTCAACTTAATTATTTGGCTGTCTTTTAGAGGATTTGAGATGTTCACTGATGTTAACAGCATGTTATTTGGATATTAAACAATATGTGACACAGATTTTCATAAACCATAAATGAGACACTATAGGTGTTGCCACAGCTTGTTTGCCATCTCTGTGAATTTCAGAATAATCTAAGAAGGGCTCTGTGTGCAATGATACATAAGCACACCTTCACATTAGAATTTACAACGCCTGATTAGATACTTGAATTATCTCACAACATGGATGAAGAGAGTTAARTGTTCAATATTACTATTTTAGTTTCCTGACTGCATAGATTGTAGAAGATGTTATTCTTATACTGTTTCTGCACCTAGAGTATACTTGGTAAAGTTAAAGCAAAARAATTCTGTGAGCGTGCAAAAGAGTACAAAACCTCTTCCTAGAATAAAAAACCTTCCATTTTTTCTCTGAACACAGATGGCTGCTCTTTTTCAGTATATTTCAAAGAATCTCTTTCATATGAAATCACTCAGTTCCAACTGGAAGGAAAGAAGAATCTATTGCCCTTGCACAACCCAGAGCCAGATATGACGAGTAGTCTTGGAAATGAATGTTGGGCTGTAGGTAGGTAATAGGGGAAGTGCATTCATACAGGAATCCTACAGAAGTTCTTGGGTGAATGAAATACCTCTTCTCTTTATCCTCTGAATTTCAGTGAAAGCTTTTTTTTAATTTTAAAATGGAACAATAAGAGAAAGAAACACAAGGTTTGCTCAAAATGTTTGCCAAAGTAGCAGAAAACTGGATTCAGCTATCACCTTTCCTCTCATCACAGGATATAACATGCTTAAATCAATAGGGAGAAGACTAATTTGAAGAGAAAAGGTGGTCCCAAAACTCCCGTTATGTTCTCCTGTTTGGAGAGATCCCTGTTCTTTTAAAACATCARCTATTTATTATTACCTATAAACTATTTAAATACTGATTGACCTTAAAAGAGAGCTGATCCTCAAGTACAGCCCRTAAGAGGAAGTCAATGCTGCTAGGATTCAAAGTCCATGTCAAGAAATGCTTAGCATATAAAAGTAATGTATGTGATACAAGACCTGAACCCTATTTCATTTATTCGTGCAGCATTCAGTCTCACTCCACTGACTTTGCTCATCAAGGCTCTTGGTAGGGGAAGGACTTCTCCGAGAAGCTGACAGAAGCTTCTCTCACACTGAAAAGAAGCAGTGTCACATGGCTCCAAGACAGATCCACCACTGACCAAGTCCAGGCACATCAGTGACCATGGCAGCACCTCTAGGATAATAGATTAAAGAACAGGAAAAATCCCCTGTGCAACAGCAACTGCAGCCAGAGACAGGAGTGAAGAAAACATGACAAAAACAGCCCTGCAGACACCAAGCTCAGTGAGGAGAGGGGTAGGAGGTGCTCCAGGTGCTGTAGCAGATATTCCCCTGCAGCCTGTGCAGACCATGGAGAGGCAGCTGTACCCCTGCAGCCCACAGAGACACACAGAGGAGCAGAGATCCACCTGCAGCCTGCCCCATGCTGGAGCAGGTGAATGCCCAGGACATGACTGTGATTTTGTGGCAAACCCATGTTGGAACAGGATCCTCGCAGGACCTGTGGCACCGTGGAAAGAGAAGCCCACGCTGGAGCAGGTTTTTTGGCAGGACTTGGGACCCCACAAGGAACCCACACTGGAGCAGTTCCTGAAGAACTGCAGCCCATGCAGTTGGAGAAGTCCGTGGAGGTCTGTCTCCTGTGGGAGAGACTCTTTCCCTGGAGCAGGGAAAGAGTGTGAGGAGTCCTGCCTCTGAGGAGGAAKGAGCAGCAGAGACAATGAGGTGAACTGGAAGGAGCCCCCATTCCTGATACCCCTGYAGCACTGTGCAGGGAGGAGGGAGAGAAAATTGAGAGTGCAGTTCAGCCTGCAGAGAAGGGACCCATGAGAGGAAGGAAAGTTTTTTAAGATTTGGCTTTATTTCTCATTATCCTACTCTGATTTGATTGGTAATAAATTAGGTRTTTACACATCTGTTGTTGAAAAAAAGGCAGTGTCAAGAGCAAAAAAACCAGAACCCAACCATTCTCCATGACATGACAATACTACAAAAGTCTTCCARCACCTAAACACATTAAGATCACTTTTTGTCGCAAATCACACATTAGAAGATCACTTTTTATCACAGATGATCCCAACCATGTAAAATATCTGTTTTTCAAAAGGAGAGGGAGTGAGATTAACGACTTTTTTCCTAGAGTATCTACAGACCTCCTTAGACCATTAGATTTTGATCCTTCTTGAACTTTATATTTGTCCTATGGTGCACTTTTACTTAGTATTATCTACTTTACCAGTCATTTTTCTGTGTTGAAACTCTGAATATGAAAGTTTTACATCCTTTTGAAAGAGAATAAATGTGACTTCAGACAACAAAGGGGTTACTGCAGAGCCAACCCCAGGTAAAACCTTTTTTCTGCTGATGAAGAACATTCCCATTTATTGAATCCCTGGAAATAACATTGTTCTCCTACTTAAACATAGCCAAAATACCTTTTCTTTTTTCTTTTTTTCAAACTGAAGAAAACTAAAATTAAGGTCAAGATCCAATCTATTCAACGTAGACTACAATGAGAAAGTGTCACAGCCTTTTTCTTCATAAGAAGAGGTCACAGGAATTTCATCTTTGCCTTTATTCTGTCACAATTCTCTTCTGTAATTCCAGGGGCTACCTGCCCTTCACACAGCTCATTACACAGCCCCAGTCTCCCTGCCAGCCATTAACAGGCCAAGAAAGTCACAGAAGGCTGCTTTTGAAGTGGTGGGCATGGATACTTTGACCATCTCTGCCTTGCATCTAAATATCTTAGAATGCTTGAACATCAAACAAACCAAAACAAAACAAATCAAAACCCCCCCAAAATCCCCAAACAAACAAACAAAACACCACCAAAGAACCCCAAATGCCAAATTGACCAAAACTGCCCATGAAAGAAAACTCTGCCACTTTCTAAAAAGGTAGCAAAACTTTTTAATAGTCACTGTCCTACAGACAGTCATATATATGCATTGTCCCACTGAAGTAGCTAATTTCAAATAGATAAGTACTAAGTGTAAAAATGTACACTGAATGTACACTGACAGGTTTGAAAAAGCAGCCACTGCTGTTCTGACGCTTATCCAACCTCTGGATGAAATGGAAATGTAGAAATAGGAGCTCTTTGCTAATAAAAAGCATACATGGTCCTCCTGCAAAAAAAAAAAACCAAAATTATTAAAAACCTGAACCACAACCAAAATCAAACCCTCAACCCTCAAACAAAGCCAAACTAAAAACCCTCAAACAACCACAAACTAGACTAGAAAAATCTCCTAAAAATGAAGATCTCTATTAAGCTAGCATAGGTTTGTGAATTATTACAGTTGTCTCAGTATTGTAGTTACAGCAATTAATATCTAAAATGTACTGCAAATGGTAATATATTGCAGAAAGAATTCATTTGTTTACAGGATTTAATTAAACAAAATACAATTAAAGCTGAATTTGCTGATTCAGAGAGCCTGAAATGTTTAATTTAATATACTTTGAGATCAATGAACTGCTGGCCAGGACTTGGTACAGACTGAGCAGATCTGAGGGTTCCTGCCTCTCAGGGAAGCACCTCGACTGATCACCTTCAGAGCAGGCACCTAATCACCTCATAATACACAAGAGCCCTTTGCCTGAAAAGTCTGATTTGGACACAGTGCTCAGCCACGCTGCCCTTATTCTTCCATCTCTTTAAATCACAGCAGCAGCCCCAGGGGCTGGGGAACAAAGTGCTGTTTAGCTCCCCACAGAAGGGAGCACCAAAATCCTGGTGCCACCAGCTCTGTCTGAAGTCTGGACTGCAACATCTGCTGCCTTTGCAGAGCGACCAATGAGTCTGTGCCCACACTGTTTAATTAACCAGGCAAGCTCCACCACAGCTCTGCCACTTGCCTGTCTCACTCCACCCCTAAATAGCATTCTCCATGATGATGTGTCTGTGTGTGTACATGTGCATGAGAGAAAGGGAGCTTTTAGGTATTATTATGTAATCAATTTGTAACAAATACCTTATGAAAGATCCAGAAACAAGCATTATGCATTTTGAAAGGTCCAGATTACGCTGTGTGGCCCAGGACCAAATAGCAGATCTTGCTTCTCTTTTATTCAAAAGCACAGGTGTAGTCTCAAAGAGAGTTCTGTGGTTCAGAACCATCTGTCACAGCAGGGATACCTGTGCTCCCCTGGAGCTGGTGTAATAACAATCATAATCCACATAGACTTCACTGATGGTACTTATTGACTGTTATGAAACAGAATCCAATGTCATCCAGAGATATTTTTATGGGAGTTATTTTGTTTAAAAAAAGACACAATTAGCCCCAAGATGACATTCACTGAGAAAGGGAGCCCCAGGCTGGTCCTAGTGGGTCTGAGAAAAGTACTCCCAGAAATTTCTCATTAACGGAGTTTGATGTTTTGAAATATGTTTTTCCTGTTTGTTCTATTGTTCTGAAAACTGTTTTGAATGTGTTCTGAAGAAATACATTGGACACCAGACTGAGCACACCTACAGACAGTACCTATCAGGATTCCAGGTGGGAGTAATATTTTTTCCCTACAAAACTTTAAAGACAAACCATTTAAAACAGATGAAAGGAGAGGACTAAACCTGCAGTGGGAGATGTGAGTCACAGAGAGGAAACATTTGCATTTAAAAGGAGCAGACAGTTTAGTCTTTCCCAATTAGGGGCTAAAACAAGCTGATGCCAGCCAGTCCTGAGTTTCAGTGACTATCCTGAGTTCAGTGATGGGGTAACTCAAAAACTGAGTCATAATCTCTTCAAGGTTATCTATGATCTCAGAAACTGCATTCAGACTGAAGCAMACTAGAGCAGACTAGAAAGATGTTTAAGAATAGCGCTGGAGAAATCTATGATTTAGTCTCTCCACTAAACTGTCTGTTCCAAGTCATCCAGCTAATATCTGTGTTTAGCATTTTCAGTTTTCAGAAGATTCATATTTCCTTATTCAATTCCTTAAAACTTCCAGGTTAACTGTGCATGCATGAAACCAGTAAATTAAAGTCTATAGGGTCCAGACTGCAAAGAACTAGCAAGGAAGTGAAACCACAAAAAAGCTTTCCAGCAAAACTGTTATCTCCCAGAGAAGAGATCTTATTTCACATTTTCAAACAAACAATAATTTTTCCCAAGAAGTAAGAATTTCCTGAAAATTTCAGCTCAGTGAAATGTTGAAAACTACTGGATTTGGTTTAATTAAAACCCAAATCAAATTTTTACAAAAACAAAAATTAATCCGGATAAATGAGAATTCCCACTTTAGTTAGCTAAAACCAAAAGAGCAGCACAGAATCGCAGACACTTAGAAAGTAGGAAGCAGAATTCTATTGCATCAGTTTCTGCATATCTGAACAACACCTTGTAAGTAAACCTATTCACATAATATTTTCCATATAAATAGATAGATATATAAATTTGTAAAGTATTTATTCTAATGTGAATAACATTACTTTTTTCATCCAGTCAAATTTATGATGGCACAGGAGATCACCATGTAATCACCATATACTTCCACAAAAACTTCTCTCACCATGTTTTCCTAGTTTCTCTAAATGGCTCTTTCCATAGTCATTGACAAATAAAAGTATAATTAAGCCTTGCTTAAAAGTTAATTTCCATGTAAAGGAAAGGGCATTAACATCTCATTATTATCAATGCAGAAAGCCTATAAACATAACATTAAGCCCAATGCTAAAAAATTTGAAAGTTTCAGTTCTTGAGAAAAAAAAGCCCCTCACTCCAAGATATCTACAAGAGATGGAGTACTGTGATTAACTATATTTGTTTCAATAAATGGAGATTATACAGTGACCTTTACTTTAGCTGCCTTGGTTTCTCCATTTTTAATCATTATGCAAGATTTGGTAGGATTTGTTGCTGACACTCTGCTCCTCAGGGGACAATTAGCAGAGAAGTGAATTCACTAGAAAGGCAGCAGATCTTTTCATTTTGCTACCTAAAAATGACAGAAAAGAGCCCAACTTTTCTGGACTGTCATAATGCTCATCTATGGCTGGATCTGAGAGAATCTAGACAATTCAACGCATCACACGATGACATAAATCTCTCTTAATTAAACATTGGAGATAAAGAACGTTAATTATATATAAAATGTGTTCAGTGGTGCTGCAATTAAAAGTTTCTCTGCACAATAAAGTAAAAACTTTACTGTTTTCACTCTGAAGGAGTAATGTTAATCTCTTCATCTTGCCCTGAAACTTGGCATCTTCTTCTTTTCTTAAAGTACTACTGATATTAAAAGTTTGCACAAAGGGATATGTTAAAGGCTTTTGTGGGCTTGAACTTTTCATTTAATTCCTCCTATCTTGTCCCATGCAGGCAAACACATTCACCTTGTGTTTATTGCAAAGACCTCTGACCGACACATGCTTTGAGCCCTGTGTTGGCTTCATGTTTGTTGTTTACACCTTGCTAGAAGTGCAACTCCAAATTCCTGGTGCCCTCATGCCTAAAACATACAGTCATCATTCCAGTTCTATTAGTGTAGCTCTATTTCTATCACTCTCTATGGTACTTAATATGCATTTGCTGTCTTCTATAGACTCTGGTGTGGTAAAGGGAACAAAAATTCCAATAGTTTAGTGTCTCCAAAGAAAATAAGTGTATGATTATTTATAAGTAATAAGTTATTCAGTAGAAAAGGTCAAGAAACAAATGTTCTAAAGAACTTGCATATCTCAGGGCTTTAAACTCTTTCCTGTGCTAGAGATTCATAGTCCCAGGAATAATTTGGGAAGAAGATAACTAAGCTTTTCTTGTATTGCGTCCCATTCCTGCCAGAAATGATGAATGTTTCAGGGATTCTTTTAGAACTATGAATAGTAGGAGAATATTTGATCAGGAAGAGAGGCAGATTGCATAGGGTAGCACAGACAACTATAAGAATGAGTGTGATATACAAAAAACCCCAAAATAGAAAACAAACACCTCATAGAAATTAAAGTATATACTCTTATTTAGTACACACTGTCATAGAGAAGTGTATAAATGCCAGTCCCCCCAAAAAACTTTAGGGTATTTTGGCGATTTAGACATATTTATTTGCGGTAGAAGGAGAGCAAAAAGAAAGTACACCTGTAACCTTTCCAGTTTTCTCTCAACAGGAAAATCAGGTCTGGTAATTAAGTTCCTTGGATACTTTGGGGCAAACAACTTGTGTGGTGAAAACTTGACATAGCCATGTAAATGAAGCCATATGGAAATAAATGAAGCACCATATGACAAAAGAATGCTGAAGTTCCTAAAAAATTATTTTAAATATAAAAAGAAAGTGGTCAATATAAGGAAGGCTGTGTAAACTTAGGTCAGTATATTTGTAAGAAGAAGAAAAAATATGAAACAATTAGTTTTTTGATCAAAGTAGGACTTCATGAGACAGTCTTGTGCACAACTTTTTTTAAAAAATATTTTTATTACTACCAGAATAAGCAACCATGATCTGTTATGGTTGATTTTTTACTGGACTGACTTAAAATATATATTTTGAAGCTTTGTGCATGAGGATTTAAATGATGCCCTATTAAGTATTAATGCTGAGTTTGAATTAAGGGAATAGTTATAATTTTAAAAATATAGAAAATGTTCACCTACAGTTATATTTCTTACTGTGTGTTTACTCCCACAGAGATATGAGACTTTTCCTTCTATTAACAGCTGTATTTTACCTGTGAGGCCATATAATTGCTTCAAACATTTCCGACATGAAAATTAACATGAAAATTTTCAAATGCTTAGTGCTTGTTGCTGTTGTAAAACATCCTGTGTGTGAAATTACAAGACCTTTTAAAAAGTACTGCTGTCAAATAGATACTGTGCACAGTAGTAGCATAGACAATGTATATTTTCATAGCTCCTTAATACACAAGTCAAGAAATGTCTTAAAATACTCTCTTAATAGAGAGATCTACTTCTGTTTTTAGGACTGAAATAACCCACTTATAAATTAACTGAAGACAAAGGAGAATCTCCTAAAGTAAATGGTAATAGTGCACACAACATAATAGGATTGGTAAATCTGACCTGTCAAAACACACAAACACACTCCTCAACATGCATCTTACACCTGCACTTGCTACCCAAACATTATGCCGACCTTCAGCATTCATCTAGTATGGCTTCTAATGAAATGGAAGYGAAATTTATGTTCAACAACATGGATTGTTTTTAAATTAATACTCACATATGCAGAGATACTTACCAGTGGGGACACAATATTTTTCCATTTAATAGTCCAAGTAGAATAATGACATACAGCTGCTAGGTGTTGTATCATAATGTAGTCTCAATCAAAGACTTGAAACCCCAGAACAGTCACAAATATCTTCATCTTGCCATAATAAAAATAAAATAGATGAAATTATTAAGGAGTAGCAGTCATGTAGTAAGAAACCCTGTTCCACCTTAATACAAGATGTAGCACTCATAATTTATGTACAAAATAAATTATGTGAACATACAAAACTTTTAAGTACATCACCAGTTATGTTCAACAATGAGTGGATTACATTAAGTCCTCATGAGGCCACTGATCCCACTGGAATATATCACATGTAAAGTACAATGTGAGAAAGAGGAATATTAATTCTTAGTAATAATAGCAGAAGTTTTGCTGTTTTATTTGGGGTTTTTTTTTTTTTCAGAAAAAAAATGAGGGAGATAATTTAGTTGATAGCTTATGCATTTTCACATACCTGCAAAAGTGTCTTTGTGTAGAAGTAAATATTCAGGGGCATCATAAAACTTAGTCTTTTAAAATTTGTTGGCCGGAGTCTCAAGGCATCTCTGGTAAAGATGAATACTCACTGTATTGTGTTGTCAAAGATACACTACCTTAATTATCAAAGTTATATAAAAAATAACATCTGGAGCCCTGGTTTTCTTCTCATTGGTTCTGTTTGGTCTCAGTGATGAAAGCTCAGTGCTATCACTTAGAGTTTAGAGTAGGGCAAAATGCAGTTTGAGTTCTGAATAGCCTCAGAGCACAAAAGTATTAATGCAGGGAAAGATGATTACAGCTATTAGAACAGAGCATGAGCATTTTGGGGAAGAATGACTCATCCTTCACATCCCTGCACCATATAATTGAGATCCCAGTGCAGTTAAGATCAGTTCTTTATTTTCTAATTAGCAATTAGTTATTTTTTTCCCTACACAGTTCCAAAACCCCAAGATGCATTCTTGTTCTACTGCCCACTGCTGTCAAAATTCATGCARATGATTTATTTATTGTTTTAATGATACATTCAAATGATAATCATGATTTTCATCTTCAGCATGGCTAAATGTAGTTGAGTAAATAGCCTATTGCTCCATAAATGAGTCAGAAAAAGTCAGCTAAATAGTAGCATTTTATTTCAATAACATCACTGATTTCTTCCACTATTTATCAGGCCAAGTTTGGTTCAAAGAAAAGTAGATTATATTTAATAAAAAAAATGTCCATTTTTTTCAATAATGACAAAAAAAGAAGTCTAGAATCAAAAATAGTTTAATTGTTTTAATGTAAGTAATGTATTCAAAGAGAATGTCCAAAGTTGCATTAAGATAAGAAAGGCTTCGAAATCCTCTGTCTGAACATCATACTTTAGTCAGAGTAAACCTTTCCATAACCCTGTCATCTTGAAGCAATCTACATTAAAGCTAAGCTAATTAAAGTTCTGCACTGGTCCATTTAATTTATAAAACACATTTTTTTTTATTTCCAGAGCACTTCATCATTTTTGTAATAACAATTGAGCCTTTTTTGTAAATCACAATAAATTAAAACACATTTTGCTAGTCACAATATTTATAAGGATGCAAATATGTCTTTGCAAATAGACTGTAGATTAGMAAAGACATTCCAGTGTAAAGAGAAATCTCTGGAAAATATACTATCTATTTTTTTTTTAAAGGACACAATTCCTATCATACTATTTGCATGAATCAACATAAGCATTCAAATCTAATGTGACTGAGCACAACACCATCTTCCACATACACATTTTAGTAAACATTTTACACTGGATGGACCTTGTTAAATAATACATGCAATTTATAATCCATGGACAGGGTGCTAACTTACTTCAAGCTTACATAGAAAAATATTAAATACTTTGCATATTAAAGTAGCAAGCAGGTGTCCTGTGATACAGATGAAATTACAAAATTTAGATTCTGTCTGAATTTTAAAAAATTCCACAATTTGTTCTTATTTTGCAGCATAATAGTTTTCCTTCATCTTGAATATCAGTAATGCAGCATTAGACATATAAATTACAATGCCCAGACAATGTGTGGAAGAGTAGAGGAGGACTGTTCACTTTCTGTGTATGTAACATTATTCTTCTTTTTAAATATCTAGCAACCCAAATGCTTTGAAGGAAAATTAGAATGTTTGCTGACACAACATATGCTGATAACTACTTTGAAGACTCCTTCACAGAATCTTTAAAAATTCTTCGTTACACATGGTTTGAAGATCCTGCAAGTAATTATCTTGAAAAAAAAATACTACAAAATCATAAACAGCTAAAGAAATAAACTCAATGTTCAAGTTATTAATGCAGTGTATAATGCAGTTTATGTATTTATTATATATATGTGGAACATCTACTTATAATATTTATTTAAAATGTTCTAGCTATTGTGCTGTACATGGTGCTGTATAATAGTAATGTATATAGGCAATCAAATTCATGTCTGTCTACATGAGTTTGATATTTCTCCTTGAAATATCATTGTTTTATTGAATGCAGACATTATCTAAATCTGTTCAGAGGTCCATGATCATTTCTGGCCTACATCATCACCACAACGATCTGTTGATGTATATGACAATCGGAATTCAAGTCAGTGGAGTCTGAACAGAAAAGACTGCAAGTTCTCTGATAAGAAGAATCTATTGCTTAGAATCCATTGGTGAATCTCAATATTTTCTGGTTTTGCTTTGGCTGAAATATTTATTCTGTGTTGCTCGAATTGCTGTTTTATGGTGAAATTCAAGATTCTGAACAGCTCTTGCATATGTTTGTTAGATTCCCCTGCCATATTAGCCTGCTTTGACTGTTGATCTTTATTCTGTTTTGTTTTTCTGAATAGTTTCCAAAATTCCAACATACTGAGTATATGAGAACACTCAGCACTGTCCTAATTTCTTTTCTTTTCTGGAAGGAATGGAAGGCTCATAACACCCAACTAATTACCAAGAAGTAGACAGGAATTAGCTATTACTAAAATCATTGTACATCACCAAACACTGAAATAGTCACTGAAATGTAAGTTTGAAATAATTCTAAAATATTAAAATATTTTACCTCCCATCACCAAATCCACTCTACTTCTTTTCCAATACGCACTCTCTCTTTTTCCTTTCTGCAGACACATGTCATACCTTGTTTTCCAAACTTTCCTGCTGAGGTCCCATCTACTACAAATTCCATTTCAGTGTCCTTTTGTGTTCCCATCTTATGTTAGACGTCCAAATGTGGAAAAGAAAAGGGGGTAAAGGTGTCACAGTAAATGCACCAAAGAAGGAGCAGGGCCTCCTGACACAGCAATCTCCCTTTCCCTACCTGCAGTCCAAACTCAGGTCAGGGGAAGGCCCTTCTAGCTCCAGAAAAGTGGTATTCTTCAGGTGTCAGTATTGGGAGTGACACTGCTAGAAATCTTTGTCAGTGACAGGGATGGTAGGATTGATTGCATCCTCAGCAGATTTGCCAATGACATTAAGTTGTTAAGTGCAGCAGACACACCAGAAGGAAAGGATGCCATCCAGAGGGACCTTGGCAGGCTTGAGACATGGACCTGCATGAACCTCATGAAGATTAATCAAGCCAAGTTCAAGGTTCTGCACATGAGTAGAGACATCCATGGTTGATAAGGAGTTCAACATGAGGAGGGAATGTGTGCTTGCAGCCCAAAAAGTCAACTGTGTCCTGGGCTGCATCAAAAGAAAYGTAGCTGGGCAGGATGAAGGAGGTGATTCTGCCACTCTACTCCACTCTCAACGTATCCAGCTCTGGGGCCCCCAGCACAAGAAGGACATGGATCGGTTGGAGTGGATCCAGAGGAGGGGCAACAAGTTGATCCTCTCCTGTGAAGACAGGCTGAGTGTGTTGGAGTTGTTCAGGCTGGAGAGGAGAAGGCTCTGGGGAGACCTCACAGCAGCCTTCCAGTATCTGAAGGGAGTCTACGTAACAGCTGAMGTGGTACTTTTTACAAAGCCATGYRGTGACAGGTTAARGGGTAATGAATTCAACTGAAAGAGAGTAGKTTTAGAATAAATATTAGGAAGGAATTATTTTCTGTGATGGTGGTGAGGTATTAAAATGCCTGGAGAAGTAGCGGATGCCCCAACCCTGAAAGTGTTAAAGACAAGGCTGTACAGAGATCCGAGGAACCTGGTGTAGTGCAAGGTGTCCCTGACCATGGCAAGAGGATTAGAATGAGATTATTTTTAAGCTGCCTTCCAACCCTAATGATCCTATGATTTTATGAAATTTGCTTTCTGAAAACTCAGCCTCACACTAATCTTCTTTATGCTTTCTGGCTGGATGATCCATTCACTCTCCTTCCCTTTTCTTGTCAGCACTAACCAGGGCTTGTACAACTCTCTATTTTCTCTCCTCACACTGATTAAATAAAATCCACCAACAGAGGCATTATGTTTCTTATCTTCTCACTGTCACAACTATGACTTCTCTTTCAGCCCACTCTCTTTCATGACAGACAATTTTRGTATTCAGGTTCAAGACATATATCATTATCATGGTTAAATTAAATCAGGAATGAAGCTGTTAATAATGAGATGAATCTTTCTGTATTGCATGTATCTTTCAGCTAAGCATATTTACTTGGAATCAGCACAGTAGGAAAGACTAGGGCAAACTATAGCAAGGCATCYATAGTATGCAATCGATCTCAGTAATTGTCTTGCACAACTGTGAATTATGCTCCAAATTATTTTTTTGAGCAGAAAAGCATAATAACTTATTTTTCACTGATGTATGAAATTTCTGAGGAAGCATGATATGTCTGGAAGACTTGCCTCCTAAAATAAATAAATAGATTTCCTTTTTTTTTATTATGCTCTTTCCTTTCTTTTTTTCTTTTTTTTTTTCCTGGTTCATGGCAGCCAGCACACTTGTCAGGGAACTTCCTAGTGCCAAAATTTCTGCATCTCACCTGACAGTAGGCATATACAGTCATAGAATCATAGATTGGTATGGACTGGAAGGCCACTGGTATGATTTTGAAAGGCCATCTAATCTAAGACTCCTGCAATGAGCAGGGCCATTTTCAACTAGATCATGTTGCTCAGACCTCCATCCAACCTGACCCTGAGTGTTTATGAGGATAAAGCAACTACCACAACTCTGGGCAACCTGTACCAGATACCACCCCCAAATGAAAGAATTTCTTCATTATACCTAACCTGAATCCCCACTCTTTTAGCTTAATACCATTGCCCTTTGTCCTATCAAAATGGGCTCTGCTAAAAATTTGTCCCCAACTTTCTTACAAGACAAAATCCAATTTCAGCTCTGGACTGAAGGAGTGCAGAAGCAGAACTAAAACATCACAGCTTTAGTCCTGAAGAATTCCTGCTTAGTCATCAGTAACATTTCATGGTCATCTAAAGAAAAAGTATGGGCTACTTCACTGGAGCAAAAATACCCATTCTGACACAATGGGCTGTGTAGGTCAGTCATCCAAGGCAGATTGGATTCAAAATTATTACTGCCCAGTTAAAGAGAGTTAGAGGGAAAGGAAAGAGTTTTGTAAATACCATAAAATCTTTACAGTTTAGGACTTAATCTTAATACTGCTTTTCCACACCAGCACTTAAAATCATTGTTTCTGCCTGTGGATGCTCAGGACAACCTGAGAATGCCATGTGCCTGTTCAACGTCTTTGCAGAGTGTATACGTGGCGAATAGAATAGTTTGATCTGTTTGAAATCTGAACTCCTCACACTACAATCTATTATCTAGAGGTTAACTTCTGGTCATATTGAGAAATTACCATATTTAGAAACCTATTCTAGGCTAATGGAATCTTTTTTTTTGTCCTCTTAACATGGATTAAAAGGAACTCAAATTAAAATGGCCTGCATTCCAGACTTTGTTATAGTTTGTTGTTGAACAGCTCCTCATTGAAGGTCAAATATATCAGAATAAATATTGCCTTCTTTATCCTTTTGATCAGCTGGAATTCTAATTTTTWAATGAAAAACAGCTTTAATTTCTATCTGTAGAAGCCCATAAAATCTTAAAACCTAAAATCACATAATACAGATTAATCCAAAAGTAATTTTGAATAATTTTGAAACGATTCACAAATTCTATGCATGCCTAAATGGCTGAAAATCCATCTWTTTCACTAATTCATAAAAGTTAGTGTTCATAAAATTTTTACAGGTAAGTTAGTAGTGTTTAAAAAAAAAAGAAATAAAAMCTTTTATGAAAACCCTCAAGTAAAAAAAAACACCTCACATAGATAGCATTTATAGATTAACCTGAAATATATACTTATAATGAAGAAATTCTTATAATGAAGAAATTTCAATCAGGAACTACTTACTATGAATAATATTACAGCATATGCAATATATATACCCCTTATCTCATAGTTTCTTCAAAAGAATAGGAGAATTTCTAATACAATGGTGGAAATAACTAGTCTGAAACATGGACTGAAAGAAATACATGCAKACAGACACAAATAAGGTAATTGAATCTTAGAAGACCTGTAATAGAGAAAGTGGCTCATTAGGGTTATTTCAGTAGCTTAGGTTCATTGGAGAGGTTAGGAATAAATGATAAGGTTTGGTTCAGATTAAAAAATGGAAGAYAATTATGCAAGGACTAGAAAGGAAGTCCTGGAAAAGGGCTGGGGGAGAAGGAGAAACAGGCCTAAGAAAAACTGTATATTAAAAATGAGCAAGAATGAAATATAATTCACAGAGCAAAAATAATCATCTCTATTTAGCAGYTGTATAAAGGCTCAGTATTTTTTTTATTTCTCTGCGGATCACCAACTTAATTAGCATTCCACTAAGCACAGAGATTTGCAATTTTAAATACAATTTTTTGTTCTTGGCAGTACGGGCTCTAACTGGGATGGAGTTAGTTTCTTTCATAGCACCCTGTATAGCAATGTGTTTTGGATTTGTGAGTAAAATGGTGTTGATAACACGAGTGTTTTGACTATTGTTGAGCAGCACTTACACAGTATCAAGATTTTCTTTTTCCCACTGGAAGCAAGTTCATTGAGGATATGTAATTTGAGAGGAGACACAAGCAGGACAACYGAACCAAACTGACYRAAGGGATAATCAATATTATATAACATCATGTTCAACAATTAACCTGAGGGATAMAAGTTTGATTAGGTAACCATTCCTTGGAGATTGGCTGGGTAGCAATCTGCTTGTAGGTGGTGGTGCTGTGCTGTCTCTGCATCACTTATTTTGCTTCATTTTCTTTCTTTTTCATCTTTTCATCTTATTTTTTTCYTTATTGAACTRTCCTTAACTCGCAAATTTACAAGGTGCATTCTGCTTCCTATCCCACTAGTGGGAGGAGTAAATGAYTGGCTGTGTGGTGCTTAGCTGCCAACAAGAGTCAACACACAACATCCACTATATGCCTGCTGTTTGAAATTTCTTTGCCACTCAGAAGTCACCAAGACCAGCAGGAGTCCAGGATAACTTGACTGAAGTCAGTGAACCAGCCTGTTTCAGAAAAACACTTGCAATGCAGCTTATGCAGTTTGGTTGACAAAGCCAGGTCCAGTGAGTTTGCAGTAATTAAGCCACATCTATGAAAGGAAAAATATGTCTCTTTATATTCTTTAATAGGATGCCACAAAATTCCCACCTTGCTCATTTAGCAAAAGAAGCAATTAAAAAAAGAAAAAAAAAGTAGCAAAATAATTCCTGAAATTCCTGCCTTAGCTGAATGTTATTTGCTGTCCTTACTACATACATTTCTGTTGTAGTAGACACCTGATTCACAAGGGTGTGAGTTCATGTACAGGATCAGTAACAAAGCGTTTACAAGGCGACTTGAAACATCGTCTTAAATGTTAGATAGAGCTGTGGTGCTGTGAAAACCATACTTTGATAGTTTAAAGGTCTGTAAAATAAGTTACCAGATTCATTAGATTCAGTCCTCCCAATTAATTATATTGCCTAACATGAAAAGGACTCACAGCAGGTGAAACAGGAACAATGGAACTACAAAGTATAATATTAAGTACAAGGAATAATAAAGCAAACACACAAACATCTGAGAAAAAAAGCATCTGGGACACTCTTTAATTATTCTTATACAAGAGCAAATTCATGCTGTTGCTCTAATGTGAAAACAGAGAATAGTTAGACCCTTGTTTACTGCTTGAAAACTACCCACTACTGGGTGAAAGCAGATGTCCTGCTTATTTGAAGAAGCACACTTGAGTTGGATAATGCTGCTGCCTAAGAGCTGCACTTAGTACATGATAAAGATGGTTCTAGCACTAGATTGTTACATATAGCCTAACAGAGAACAAGGGATGTGTCCCATCACRTTCCTAGTTAATGCTGCCTCATGAGCTCTCTAAATAACATAAATAGAACCAAATGCATTCTTTTTTTCTGCCATTGAAACTGATTATCTTTTGATGGATAATGGTCCACTAATTTTCACATCTAGAAAAARTACTGAGATGCATAGGGCTGCTGTAATTCCTTTCACTTTACTGAGATGGTCTGGGTTTGAGACCATTCATGTTGGAGTTTATCAACATTGAATCTATGCTCTATTCTTACAACACATAAACAGAGTGATCATGGGAAAGGCTTTCATTTTTCTTTTATTATCCTTAATAATGATTGTGAATCTGTTCTTTTGAAACTTCACTGTCTCTCAAGATGCATCCTGCTCCCAAGACCTATTATTAACTATCTGCTTCTTTTTAAAAATGGCAGGGAAAATTGCTCATTTGTAAATAACCAGTGTTCATCATTAGCCAGAAAAAGGAAGAAAAACAAGATATTAAAATCTGTTATAGGTATCAGCCACACTTTTGCATTTATATATTTTTAAAGGGATGTTGTCTCTTTTGGCAACTGCTTCACTTACTAACTTACTACATGGTTAATTATATTGTACAGTGTCACATGAAATCACATTAATACAAGGTAATGCATGATATCAAGTCAGAACAGAACTTCTAGTACTTTCACAATTTTTTTAAAATAAATAAATCAGAAGCGTTATTTCTTTAATTCTCCCCACACATACCCTACACAACTTTCCTTAACCCAGAAATCTTCCTAAATTTCAGAGCCAAAATRATTACATTATATTATATTATTATAAAGGATTATATTATATATTTTAGAAATTAAATGCATATTTCTGAAGGCAGAAGAACCCTCACTATTAATTGTTGTGGACAATAGGTTCTCCATAAATTACTCTGTGAAACTCTTCTAGAAAGAAATAACTGTCTGTAACTTTAGAGATACCATGAAAGAAGCTGACAGAATAAATAGTTCTTTAAAAAAATCCCATTTTCTCTCCTCACAGTGGCCTACAAGCACAAGATAGAAAGCAAATAGCCCTAAAGAGAGCAATGGCAAAGTGGCCATTATTCACACTTGATACATAGACCTGTACTTTCACAAAAAAATTCTATGACCTAATGTGCTAGATTTTTTGTGTAAGCCAAGCTCTTACTTTTTCTCAAAACAATTAAGAGGAAGGCCTGACTTTAATGGACCCTTGCAGCTTGTATTGAAAATTTCTGTGACATTTTCTACTTACACATTTGGCCTTCTCACCAATTTAATGTGATGGATTTGGCTCAAAGAAGCAAACTCTGGTGGAGATCAGGTTCAATGAATCCGAATGAAGAGTACTCTGGACAGAGCATTAATTTAACTTGTTTGAAGGATTTGTTTTGGTTTGTTTGTTTTTCCATGTGACTGTGCTTCTAATTAAATAGATACTCTTGGATATATGGCTTCATGTTTTCTTTCTTTATTTCTTTCTTTAATATACATGCCCAAAACAGAGACAATATCACCTCAAAAACTGTGGTTTAGGGTAGGCATAACMAACATTAACATATAAAAAATAAAAATAAAATTGAAGGACAACATAAGAAAAAGACACTCATTGAGTTTCCATAAATGGTATAAAATGTTTAAGTTACACTTGATACTATTATCTGTTGGTATGGAAACCATAACTAATGAAAATATTTTTTAWAAAATATGTCATCTTATCAATATAGTCAGGCTGAACACTTTCTAGACAGTACATTTGCTTTAGATGGCCCTTGACAGAGGAGATCTTTTATGCTGCAGTTCCTATTAATGTATTTGCTTTGGGGACATTGCTATTCAGCTACCACTTTCCTTTTCAAACATCCTCTAAGGCCTTTTTTTCCTAAAGGACCATATGCTGGTCTAGTAGCTTAATGTTATATAGCTCCTACTGCAATTCTCTTCTTTGGTGTCATGGGGCACTATGAGACAATGAAAAGGGTTACAATTTTAAAACTAATTGACTTCCTAGAGAAGTCTAATAGCAATGTTAAAACAAATATTAAGTTGAAACAGACAGGCAATTAGAGGGAGAAACACTGCCCTTTTCAAGTTCAGTACTGTTTCATCCAAAGATATTTACTTAGTCCTAATTATTTTTTCTTTGAAAAGTTACATCTTGCTTAGGTAAATGTGAAGTTGTACCAGCAATAGGGTGGCAAAACTGCAGATCCTATTCCACTCAAACAGTTACAATACAGAGCACACAGGATGTCAGCGTGGCTACCCGACACCAATTTAAGAAATTGGCACTGAAACATTCTTAAGCAAAGACTTTCTGTCCCTTAATTTACCATGTATCATTCCTTCATGCTTTCAGCCTAAGAAACTGTATTACAGCTACTCTGCCTTGTAGAAAGCAAGGATGAGAAAAAAATTGGCATTTTTTTCTTTCATTTAAAAGAAAAAAATTGACATCTTTTTTCTTTCATTAAAAATCCCTTGCAGCATAGCAAGACTACTGAGCTGCAACTATGCATGTTTTTTTGCCAGAGTACAGGCATTATCTCAACAATGAGCAATACACAGTAGGGGGAAGAGAATCCSTAGAGATTTATTTTGTGAACTAGAAATAGAGGCACTAACAATATAAATATCTTCATCAAAACAACAAAAGAGATGTATGTAAAGTTTATCAGTGAGATCAATAAAATCAAAGCATTCAGTTCTCCAGGCTTTAACTCTACAGGATTAGAGCTAAGCTCTTTTTGAGCATACCCTTTTCCCTCACATTGTCATAACATCAGAACAAATTTCAATTATGTAAAAAAAATCCTGAAACATAGGCCATACTGCAGACTATTAAATGCTATTACTTTAATGATTAATTATTAATTATTGATGCTTTTTACAAAGAAGAAGATAACCTAAAACCGGTGTCACAGCTATCTTATCACAGGGCACGTTACAAATTAATTTGCTTTATCTGAAACATTTGAATACTCATTTAGCATTTATTTTCTTAAGGGTAATGACAATACAACATCAGAATGGTGGACAGCCACCCTCTGGTTAGTACAGAAATATTCCAATTTAATTAAAAAGATCTACTTGACACAGGGAGAAAACTCCATAAAATATCTCCATTTTGACAGTCAGACAACTTGATCAGATAACTTTAGATGAAGATTTCCATCTTCATTCTTCATTTACTATATTAGAGAAGGGGAAATTCCTCCAGTTATAATAAGGTTAAATAAGGTTAAAAAGCATCATACAATTAAACCTATAAAGACCAAATTGAATGAAATTAGCAGTAGAACAAGCTATGTGATTATAGATTTGTCTACAGTTTCTGAMAACTAATTTGAATTCTGTTAATGAAGTAGCACTTGCAAACTTTTTTGTCATTCAGAGGATACGAACAAACAATTGAAGATAAGTTTAACTGGAACACAGTTAGGATTGTTTTCCTCTTGCTAAAAGTATTGACAAAGCATGAAAATTTGGGGGAWTTAAGACATTTTCTGACTAATGAGTTATTAATTTCTCAAATATATGTTTAAGTCCTTAACTTGCTTATGCTTAGATGTAATTCTGATGCATTTTCCCTCTGTSTTGAAGAAAGACTTGGAAGTGTCAGGTACAAAATACAAGCATTATGCAGATGACTAATATGACCATTTTACACTACACCACAAATTTTTATTCCACTATTACTCATTTTTTCTTAACTGCACTGGGGTGCCCTTTCAAGAGGATGCAGTGCCATGAACATGACAGCATTTTCCATCACTCACAGCTTCCATAAGTAATATTGCTGGTAAGCTTATCAGAGCAGATATTTAGTGTGGCAGAAGTTACAAMAAACAAAACAGCTGTTCCTTCTTCAGTCAAATTCAGGTTAAGTTAATGTCCTCAAATCCATCATAGTCTGAACAATTAGGTTATAAGGATATAACAGTAAGGATTATAATAATTGGTGCTGAGGGTTGCAGCAGAGCACTGGATGTGAGTACTGCAATTAATGAGGGTCAAAAGAGAAATTAAAATCTACAAACGCCTCCCCCAAAGAAGAAGGGGGGAAAAACCACATTGCAAGATTCTAAGTGTGAGCATCCTCAGAGCAGATCTGAATTAACTGGGCCAAAGAAAGTTCCACAGGAGTGTTGTACTGTAAAAGGAGAAAAGCACCAAAGGGCATGCAACCCAGAAGGGAGGGAAATGATATAAAAAGTGAAGACTGAAATATAATGAGGAAAGTGTGACAAAAGCATAAAACAATGTTACGCACTCCTTAAAACTCCTCTAAATCTGCAACCAGCCAAAAAAATATTTCTGCTTTCCTGAGTTTTGAAGACATAATAAGGTAGTTAAAAAAACAAAATAGAATTTTAGTAATATTTTGAAATTGYTATGTGAGTTGCAAATTTGACCAACTTTGTCCTTAACATCATTTGGATTCTGAGGTCTTCAGCAGCATTTGCAAATTTCAATGTTTTTTGAGGGAAATTGATCATAGACATCATTCTTAAGACAGGATATTTCTATTATATGATGTAAAATCTTCCATTACAAAAGGACTTATAATCCTTAAGATCTCTTCTACTTTTAGGCAGAGGTAAGTGAGGAAGTTAATGGCTCACTAGAAATTCCAGTCAGTCTTTTACTTCTACAGCTTTGAGAATATTGCACTGCAGACAGCAAATTTTAAAAACACTTCCTCTTGAGTATATTATAATATGCTCAAGATACCAAGTAGGAGAAATGAGTTGTTTATACCCAATGCTTTCACAAAGTAAATATATATACTGTTTGTTCTGCATCCCAAAGTGCACACTACCAGAATTCAGACTATAAAGGGTCCCTGAAGAAAGGCAGTCACAGATGGCAGATGACCTCAATATGAGAAAAGAAAGAATATAGTCTCTTGAATATATTTACTCTTAAGTTTATGCTTTGCGCTAGCTCATATGCAACAGAATCAGATTTATCTTTGTCATTGTTCCCCAAATAAGCTCTACATGTCTAATACACCTTAATAATTTTAACACAGTCTTCCAAAGCTCAGTTATAAACAAGTCAAGAGAAAAAAAAAGTGTGATTTTAGAATTGAATGTCAAAGAACCAGAGCAGTACTTAATAGATCTGATTCCCCTGAATGGGAGATGATGGACAAAAAGGCCAGGAAAAGTTCCCTTGCAGTCAATGACAAATGTTTTTCAGAGTGAGCAATTTCAACTCAAGAGCTGAGAGAAGGAGAAGAGAAACAGTCATCAAAGTAAACTATGTTGGCATCTAAAAATCCAGTGCAAGAAGTTCTCCTTCTCCAGGCTTGCAATTTRTTAGAGAGTGACTGACCTTAAAAAGGAATCCTTTAGGTAAAAAAGGCAGCATGAAGAAATCTATACTGTTGAATTTAATTTCATTTTACACAATGCTGCACTACAAATTTCTTTAAGGCATTCACTTATTTACAATTTAATAGAGACCAAAAGTTCAATGATTCATTTGTTAGGTCCCACATGAACGGTTGATAAAGCAATGTCCACACAGAGAACATGCATGGTAGAGGATCATAAAAAAGTCCATGATAGCAAACACACAGTCTTACAGTGTGGGAAGAATGGAGAGCAGAATACAGTGTGACAGCAGCCTTTCTAGAAGATCTTCTCCAATGCCTAACACCAGGTTGAAGTCAGGATGACAGTCTCAAAGGTTTGAACAACAGGAAAATGTGAGTCTGGCTTCCTGCAAACCGAGGTGGTGATGGTGATGCAATATCCTTTCTTACAATACCAGCTGGAAATGAAAAAAGACTTTTAGTTAGTTAGATTTAGACTGCCATCATGTAACTCAGAACATAATGACAAAATATTTCATGAGGGATGTTCAAGTGCTGTTTGTCTTATGACTGTGCAATGAACATTTTCAATGCTGTAAGGATATAGAATTTAAAAAACAAAAACAAAAACAACCAAAGCCAAAACCATAAACCAAAACCATAAACCAAAACCATCCCCCCAAACCAAAAAAACAACTCACAAGGAACCAGGAAAATCATGTAGATACAAGCAGTTGTAAAAATGCTGTAGACTTTAATGATCATTATCTAATCTTACATTACAATTATGGGTTTCATAATATCATAATACATCTGACCTGTGCTACCACAGACAGTCACAAAGTAGACAAGGGCCCATGAAGAGAAGACTGCTAGCGCTTAATTCACAACAATTTTGTGGTTTCTACAGGGTTGTGATGGATGTTTCCTACAACAGCTTAGAAAAATGAYGTGTCTTCCTTTACCCAAAGACGTTAGGTAAAAATAAGGCTCAAACACTTTCCTTTTTTTTACCCTGTGTTTTATTTATTTAWTTAAAATACTTTTGSTACGATCATGATTTAAGAGTACTCTTAGGCATTCTTTGTGGAGTAGAGGATAAAACCACAAATATTGTCTACTGAACTAATGGTACAGGAAATTTGTAATGGGTTTCATTGATGTAAGATAAATATCATTGGTTCAGCAAATACAAGCACTTTTATTTCGTGAAAAAAACTAACAAAACCTGKGTGTTTGTGATTATAAAAAGAAAGATTGAGATGTTCCCCATATGATGAAAGAATAGATGGTCAAAAAAATAAGGAAATACCCACTCTACTCACTAATGGAATGTAAGTTTTTGTGTTACTACAACATATAAATATTCACAGAAATATACATTAAGTGCATAGTATTTTTTCTGATGAAGGCTGGGAAATGGGGGAAGATAGATTACATGCAATTCGTTATATAGTCAAGCCTCACCAGTGTCACTGTTGACTTGAATTTAAGCATAAAGAACAAAAGCCATAATACTGTGAACCTTTTGAACTCTTAATTATTTGATAAGAGTTGTGACTTTAAGAGTGATTTCTAATAGGAACCGGCCTCGAACAGGAACGGAGCCATCAAGTCAAGTGGGAACCGTGATTCCAYGAGCCACCCCGGTGGCTCACGGTAAACATCATTTTCGTTTTTCCCATGTCGAGGTCCAGATGCTTGTCCTTGCATTAGAGTTTTGCATCATGAGGACTAACTACCATTGGAGTACTGCTCTACCACACCCACATGAAAACTTAATCTAAAAGTAATTTCAAACGAAACTGATTTAGAAAATTAAAAGTACTTTTAAACTCCATCACTCTATCAGCCTGTGAGAGTTTTGACATTTTGGGCTAGGGAAAAATATGCTATTTTACAAATCYGTTAAAAAAGCTCTAACACATTTCATCAGATCTTTTAAAATCACCTAGTGCAGTTGTGTATGATACAGAGTTGTTGGCTTGTACACCCTCAACTCATGATACCTTAGTAGAAGAACAGAGCTCCACAACTCTGTGGTGTCTTGTGAGAATGAGGAATTCTGCACACAACACAACTAAGAGGAAGCTAAATCTACCAAAAGAATCTGGCTTCCACTTAATAATAAAATCATCATCTCAGAGTGCTGTAAGGGTCAGGCCAATATGGACCCCCATTTCAAGAAGGTAATATTCTTGCTCTATACACAGAAAGCCTTCTCCAACAAGACTTTCCTAGATTCTTTGTAATTGCRTTTTGTGAAAAAAACCAACAAACAAAACCAAAACAAACAAAAAAACCCAAAACAAACAAACAAAAGAAACCCAACAAAAACATCCCAAGTTTCCTTCCAGCAACATTTATGTATTCTATTTGCTAAACTTCTGCTAGTTCTCAGAACAGCTTTGAGTGACTGCTTGTCCTCTCTCTTGGGCAAATTGTTTAAGCAGATATTGGTCTTCAAATCAGTCTTATGCACAGAGAAGAAATCCTTGTAGAATAAAGTAGATACATTAATTAAGAGGGACCTTGCAGTAACACAAATTTCACTCATGAACATTTTTTTCAAAGAAGTAATTGCCTTTGAAATGTTACAAACCCCTGTAACTACTAAAGTTGTGTCTATCTTCAATTACAATTACTCCTCTAGCAAATGAAGAACTCACAAATAGATCTAGTCTTGGTTTACCTGCCTCTGTCAGTCCCAATCAAATAATTGGTAACTTAGTTGTTAAGAAGCAGTTATTCTGAGAAAAGGGACTTACTCAGGAAAGCAGATGTGAGGAATGAAAAGCCAAAGAACTAAAATATCACTTCTAATACTCTATTACAGAGATGCTCTTAAGAAAAATGAACCTTAAACATCAATCTAGAAGCAACCACCATACATTTTAATGTCATCTACATAATATACACATAATTTAGTAAAATAGAGATAGAAGATGCAGAAAGTTTGTTCACAAGTGAATTGTTATTACAAATGATTAAGGAAAATGTGAAAAATAACTTTCTCATATAAGAAACTCCCTAGGAAAAAYGCATTGACTCCCAAGCTTGTGAAAAACGATCTTAGGGTGAGTACACTATTATTTTGTGGCAAAGTGGTAAAGACAGACTTGTGACTATCCAGCATACTAGGTATGAAATTTTAATTTTCTAACTAGACATCTGCTTTTCTCTGTGTGCCATAGAGGTTTGTTTACCACAGGCCATTTTCTCAGGCGTATAATTATTTTGACTTTAAACATAGTAGTCATTTATTATGAGGCATAGAAGCTGTTTAGAGCTGTGACAGCTGTGGCATCACATTTTTCTAAATCACTCAAGTCTGCTGTTATACAACAGTGTACTTCAAATATAAATTATCTTCAAAGAGGGATTTCTATCCAGAAATCTGAAAAATTTTGTATGAAAGTACAACATGTGTAAGGTATATGAATCTAATGGACAAYAACACATCTCAGAAATTTCAGTCATGGAAAAAGAGTAAGCAAAACACAAATCACAGAGGCATAAGGAAAGTTTCACTGTGATCCAGCTACAAGTTCTATAAAGCATTACAAAAATCCCCTGCTCATATAGTTGATGAGTACAGTGTCTTAATGCTTAGCGTGTCTTAGTGCTGCAAAMTAAACCTTGTGAAATTGTTAAAAGTTGAGTAAAAAAATATAAATACTGTACAACTTTTTCTCTGCTGACCTGTATCAGCAAATGATTCTTCAACAATTTAAATGTTACACACAATCTCCCTCTGATTGTGCTGAAAGTACATAGACCATGTTTTTGTTTTGTTTCAAGTTTCTTAATGGAATAATATTATTTTTTCAGAGCAGAAAATAGTTATTTAAAGTTTTCTTTCTTCGTGTTTCAGTTGCAGGGGTATCAGGTATAGTAATGGTAGTGCATTCTGGAGCAAACAAATCTACTTTTATTTGTTTCATAGAGGACTTTTTTAAAAAAGATACAAAGTAAATAGAGTATCAAGCATTTGCTGAGGAGTATCCATGATAACCGGAAGTTAATCCCTCTTTAAAAAAAGATTTCTAAATTGAACAAATATTCCAAGCTACAAACCTCTTATCTAATTTTAATAGAGGTGATTAAGTTTTCTACAACAATTGTGAATTGAACACATAAGAAAAGAAGCTACAATCTTGAGCCTTATGACAAAAGTGTAACCAGCAAAAAAATGTTTGRACAAGCATTCAAATTTTCCTGGCTTCTGCTTGGGAAAGTGCAGGTGTTGAGTAAAACTATTTTTTAAACAAATCCACAGGTTAAAAGTGGTCTAGATAACTTTATCAGAATGGAGAACCACTTCTATACTCACTGTTTTTCTTATAGTGGGGTTTATGGTCAACAAAACATTAAAAAGGCAAAGATTCCCAAATTCTGACACTAAAAATGCATATCCTGTTTAATTTTAGTGTTTAGTAAAGATGAACAGGCAAGTAGGGTCAGTATGTATTTATAGAAGAAATGTACACAAATATTAAATTGTCATTGGTATTAAATCCTCATGTTAGAGTGATTTGTGGGCATTGTTATTCTTGAAACACACTCACTTTTGTATGTTATTTAATACTCTTGAAAGTAGAAAAAAACTGGAAAATTAAGATTTTAAAAGGATAACACCAGAGATGAACAATACATGTCCCTCTTTATTTCTCAAAAAATCTGCTTCTTAGTCCTTTTCTGTAAAGCATGTTCATTATGGAAGTTTCAAACAACACTATATTAAAAGAATGCTTGAGTTTTTAATAAGATTTTTGAACACATAAGAAGCTAAAAAGATGTTCAGTGTGAATTAGATGACCTTGTGCCATCAAGCAGAAACATAAGTGTTGCAGTTAAACATCAGAGGAACAAAACTATTGATATCCCATAGAGGCCAATTAAAAATTTTGTTTCTTTTTTTAAAAAATGGATTAAAATTTAATTGAATGCCAAGTCTATGGAGGGTTAAAGAATCACATCTCATAATTGTATTGAGAAGTTTAGAAAGAGCATCTTGAAACATATTTCTTAAAGACTTTCCTGTATAACTTCCCCTTCATTGCAGGAGGTTTACTGACATTAAGCCACAGTATTTAATGCACTTGTTTCAGCCAGCATACTTCTGGATAAAACCATTTCATTCCAGAAAGTCATGCTCAAATCAAGCAATAACTTTTAAAATATGCCTGAATTGTCAGACTCATCTGTTCAAGAACACAGTACCCTGTATTGAAACTTTTTGGAGCTRTTATTTACTTAAATTTGTTACCTATCTAACAATTAGAAATTTTAATGGAAACTGGAGGTATTGTAAAAACAAAGAACYTATTSAATAAGAACTATTTTCTAAAATTTMTTTTTTGCCAGTTCATAGTCACCCACGAAATGATGCATTTCTTTATATTTCAGGAGTAAGTTCTTCCTTAAAAAAGGGCAATTACAGAGAACTCAATAGTGGGAGAAGGACGTCCTTTCAATTAAATTGGATAAGAAAAGAAAAAAAACCTTGCTTTTAAAATTGCCTAGTTTTTGGCTAACTTTTTCAGTGTCTTGATTAGAGTTTTATAAASCAGATGTTCAAGTAGAATAATGTTATGTAATTTCACATGTATAAGAGAAAGATGAGGGAAATTTAATTTTCACTACCTTTATTTATGGAACTTCCATGTTATAACAATAGAGGTATTTTCTGGCCTGAGTTCATTGGAAATTTTTTTACAGGATGGTAAAAAAACTCAAAGAGATTCCATACTGAAGGATTAGAGAAGTGGCCAACAGCCATAAAGAAAGTAATTTGTACAAGACACCAAATTCCTTAAAGAAGTTGCAAAAACATGATGAGTGACATGGAAATCAAAGACAACCATCACTTTAAGCAGCAAAATTGAAATGCATCTATTTGATTGTACTTTCCCTAAGATAGTTATATGGTATTATGCAAATTTCTTTAAATAAGAAAAAAAATAACAATTTGAACAGAGCATTCCCATTTCAACGCATTTCAATGGAAAATTTCAGGAGCTTCTTGAGAGAGACAGAACAATATGTCAAAACTGTTGGCCAAGCCACCTCATGTACCATAAGAAAGAGCTTGAATGATTAAGAGTGTATTTAAAAACTGTTTGTAACTGAGGAAAAGGGCTTGTACTGAGGATTGGTGGTTCCTACTCCTAGTCTGTCATCCATCACTACATTACCATAAAACGGTGTTGCCATGTTAATTCTTCAGTTTTCATTCTTTCATTAATTTAATAAGCACACTGTTTATCCTCAAAGAAACTTYGTGATGCTTATTTACTTCATGTTTTGCAAATGAGAGTTGAATATACACTTTTTTAGAACTGAGTTGGATAAAAAAAGACAACAAACTCATATATTTAATGGCTATACAGGAAAATAATTGTTTTATATGTAATTGGGAATTTTTAAATTAATCTAGAAATGCCAAAATCATATGAAAAGGTAGCACAGAACAGTGTGTTAATCCACAGTCATTAAATTTTTTAAATTGTGCATTTAGGCAAATAAGGTATGATCTGAACATGGGGCTACAGATTCCCCAGGCAACAAAAGAGTTCCAGGAATTTATTGGAGTTTAAAAGGTAAAGAAAGTGTAGACAGAGGAGGTTTTTATTAAGCATTAAGAAAGGACACCCCTGACAGCTCATCTTAATGTAATTGGAAAGGTTAAGTGATTAAAAATTCTGCTGGAAATCTCATCAAAACTTCTGGTAGCAGGCTACTAAATTTAACTGTGTGGTACCAGCTACCACAGCAATCCTTTAGGACACATCAAGAGTAGCAGACTTTTAATGCTTTATTTCTAACAGTTCTTTGTCCCTGAGGCCACATCAGCTTTTCCCAGCATCGATGACACAGATGAGATTGTTAGTTTTAGACCTCCTGTCTAGAGCAGATAACAGTTGCAGGGTTCACTATACCAATATAACATATGAACCTCATCAGCACAAATCAGGTGAGCTGACTATATGCTATCCTATTCCTTCTAGCTCTTTTTTATCACAAGAAAACCTGGAACATGGGACATGGAAGTAAGGAAAATAAAAAAAACCCCAACAATAAAAAGCTAAAGGCATTTTTGGCATCTATGAAAAACTCCATTACATCTTTTTAGCACAGTGTAAACTATTTGTTATTTTGGYACAAAAACAGGTTTTGAATGGCTCTGCAGTTTGCTCTGTAGCACTTGCCATAATAAGCAGGTAAAAAAAACCATTGTCTGAGTTTCCATTGTTTCTTGGAAAACAGAGTGGAAAACTGAAGTCATACCTTCAACTAAAACAAAAGAGCCAGGGAGTGCAACTATAACCTCATTAAATAAGAAAGCAAATCTAAGTGCCATACAAGGCTATTAAACAAACTAGATTGATCCATAATAATAAGAAACATATTTCGCATGTGTTGAACAGCTCAGAGCTTTTAACAAGTAATAGGCACACTACACTGTAAAATAGTTGCTATTYTCCATCAGTATATCATTGTCAATGGCTGTGCTATCTCAAAAGAAGCACTTCTCCCATACACTTTATTGCCTGATAGCTTGCTGATTGCTTTTACAAAGCAATAAATTGATGGCCTGATTCAGCAGTGACATTAAGTTATGTTCATTCTCTGTGACTGATGCTTTGAATTAGAGCTGTTACATTCTCTTCTGTTTAGAAATATGAAATTCCAAACATACAAACCTGATGTCACAAACAAAATGAGACAATGGAAGTCAGATGAGTGAGATTTATACATTTAAATATGTAAAAAGCATTCCTCTTTATTAAAGTTTTCATAATTTATTGTTGTAGGGACTGTCTTTCAGTTAAAAGAATCTAGTCAAATAAGGAGAGAGGAAAAAAAATATTMGAAGACAAGAGTAGAATTTCCACACTATAAATCTCTGCAATATTATAAATGCATGTAAAGATGAAGAATAAGAACATATTAATTATTTAGCTCTCAATTAAATAAATTTCATCATTTTACAGCAAGTTTTAAGGTATAAAAGAATTTCATCCTTTTTCACTGGCTAAAAAATTCATCCATCAACTATAGCAGCCCTTTTTATTATACATCATTTTGAAATGACACTTAAACTATTAAGGCAAAATAAAAAAGATTAAATAAGGAAGGGTGACTGATGACTGTTTTTCATTATTTCTTCATTTTAAATATATTAAACAGGAAGCAGTTTGTTAAAATAATTCTAAATATGGAAATAAAGATCTCCAAGAAGTTAAGAATTTCAGTTCAGCAGTCCTATTTCACTACAAACAAACAAACCCCAAACAAAGACAAAGCCTCCAAAAGCAAACAGCCCCTGCCAATCTGTTGAGGATCACAGCTGCCAGGAAGCAGTTCTCCACACTAAATGTTAAATTTCAGAAAAAGCACTGTCATGCAGGGAGTAACTCCAGAATAAATATATTTTTATGTATGGATCATCCAAGTCACTTTATAATAGATGCATGCAGCTCCCTCACATTATGCATAAAATGCATCCCTGACTGCACTGCAGCCCAACATTTGAAACAGGAGAGACTTGAAATCCCTACTTTGTAAAATCTGATGATATTTTTATGTGTGCATTAAGTTTCCTGGATAAATATCTATAAATTAACAGCTTTAAGCTCCAGTGTCTTCCTTTAATAGGACAATGACCTAAGAAAGATTGTAACATCTCAGTTTTCATATCTGCAAATTGAGATGATGTTATTTACTAACCTTCTTGCTGAAGCTGTGCACATTCATTTGCTGCATTGCTCTCTTTTATACTCGTCTTTTGAATTATACAGGCAACATTTAAGTGATAAATATTTATAGCAAAAGGCAAAGCATGATGGGCATCTGCTCATAGACTGATGTTCGTATCACTGAAAAGGATATAAAATACAGTAGATTTCACTTTCAGGTTCAACATAATTCTTAGGCCATTCCTTTCAAAGAAGCAATGGGTAAGAACTACAAATGAGCTGTACTTTCCTGCAACACATTTATACTTTTTCCCTTTTTTTTCCTCCTTTTTGGTTTTGAAATCCTAATACAAATGGATTTAAAAATCATTTTGACTTTACTTATACATCAAAACAAGTTACTAATGTATCAGCTTATACTGGCATAGTTCAGGTATCATTCTGGTATGGTTATTGTTATGCCCTCTCTTCTAGGGGTTTCAAAACACATGCATATTTTCATATTTTCAAGTTACTGACAGAGTTCTTTACCCCACCACAGAAAAGCACCATAACAAATTTTCCCCTAACTATCCCATTTTTTGTTGTTTCTTAATTTCTTTTCAGTGAAATTTTGTAAATATTTATAAAATGACTTCGAATACCCAATTTCATGATTTTTACTATCTCTCTTCCAAGGAAAAAATCATACGCATTCTCAAAACATCGTTTAGGTGTAGTACATTTTTTATCGTGGCACACAGGATGAAGCGCCTTTGCAGAGCAGGGTGCTACAGGCCCCATGCTCCAAACACCACAAACACCTGCTGCAGTCCCACAGCACATGAGTGTCCCTGCAGTAGTAACTGGGACACAAACACGGACCCTGTGTTACCTCCTTTTCCTCATATTAAGGTGCTGTTATAGAGCTAGGGCCAATTTCTCTTTTCTTCCTTTCTCATTTCATTCCACTGCCCTGTCACGGTCTTTAGGTTTGCATGGGGTGGGAATGGACCATAATGATCCTCTAGTTCCAACCCCCACTGCTATGGACAGGACCACCTCCCGCTAGACCAGGCCACTCAAGGCATCATCTAAACTGGCTTTGAACACTGTTGGGTTTGAGGCATCCCCAACCTCCCTGGGCAAGCTGTTCCTATGTCCCATCACTCTCACAGTAAAGAATTTTTTCCACATATCTAACCTATATTTCCCCTCTTTCAATTTGTACCCATTGCTCCTTATCCTATCACTACAGTTCCTGATGGAGTGTCCTTCACTGGCTTCCCTGTAGGCCCACTTCACTTTCTGGAAGACTGCGATGAGGTCTCCACATAACCTCCTCTTCTCCACCCTGAACAGCTCCAACTTCCTGGGCCTGTCTTCATATGGGAAGTGCTCCAGGGCTCTTGTCAACTTCATGACCCTGCTCGGGACTTGCTCTGATAGTTCCATGTCCTTCTTATGTTGGAGGCACCAGAACTATAGCCAGTACTCCAGGTGGGGTCTCCCCAGAGCAAAGTAGAGGGAGGAGAATCTCCTCCTTCGACCTGTTGCCTGTGCTGCTTTGCAGGAAGCCCAGAATTCCATTGGCTTTTTTGGGTTGTGAGCACACTCTGCCAGCTGATGGTGAGTTTTTCATTGACCATCACGCCCAAGTCTTGGTCTACAGGGATGTTCTCAATCACTTCTCTGCCCAGCCTGTGGGTGTGTCTGGGATTTCCATGACCCAGGTGTAGGATCTTGTGCTTTGCCTTGTTGAAACTCATGAGGTTTTCATTGGCCCACCATTTATTTAGGTCTGTCAAGACTGAGGCATAAAAGTTGTTCAGAATCTCAGCGTCCTTTTTGTCCCGGACAGCCAGGTGTCCTCTTTCCTTCTGTCTTTCTTTTGCTTTCAACACTTCTACAAGAAAACCTTCTTTTTATCCCTAATATCCCTTGTAATGTTCTGTTCTAACTGGGCCTTGTCTTCCCTAACCTTGTCCCTATATTCCAATATACTTTGCGTACTCCTCCCACAGCACCTGTCCTCACTTCCATCTCCTGAAAACTTTTATGCTCTGAGTTTTCTCAGCAGCTTCTTATCCATTCCTAAAGGTCTCCTGGCATTTTTGCTGAGTTACTTCCTTGTTGGGGTGCCTTGCTCCTGAGCTTGGAGAAGGTGATCCTAGGAAATCAGCCAGCATTTTTGAGCCCCTCTGCCCTCTTTCTGCTTTTCACTTCACACAGTTATGCAAAGACTCCAGAGCAATGGATGATGTCCAGGTGTGTTTTACATAAGCTTAAAGAAATGGTTTCATGTTAGGCAAGTGCCATGCTTCAGCACCAGCAGCTGGAAACCTATACTGGTGCCCTTCAGAGAGAAGACAGACCTAGGATGATTGGCAAACAGATTCCAAGCTTAAATCTAGAAGTGGCTTGCACTCTAAAATATGTTCTTGTTGGTTGATTTTGGAACACTTTTTCTCTAACAATTTTTATTTTATGGTTGTTAATATCATTCCTATTAAACACACTTTGAGTAGATATAGCAGTAGGAAGTAATGGAAAATTTTCAGGTGTCAGACTCCAGATTCATACAGTCACACAGGAAGAAGCAGCAAAACTCAATACGTGGCTTGGGACTGTGGAGAAAAAGTCAACAGGTTGCAGTATTTTGAATAATTGCTGTAGAAAAGATAAATCATGGCTCTAAACTCTGTGTGGTCCTTAACACATATCAGAACTTACAGGATAAATTTTTTTGGGGATTGTGAGATCATCTAATGATCAAAGGCTAATAAATAACATAGAGTATTTTAAATGAAAAATTAACTATTTGGAGTAATCAGTTAACCAAAATGAGTTCCTGACATCTAACAGAGGCATTGAAGTTTCCTYAAATGAGTCAAATAAACCTTATATGACAAAATTAAAAAAGAAAAAAATACAAAACAACAAAAAACAATCATAACATAAAAAAAGCAAAAAAACTCACAAACATCACTTCACATGACCAAGAAAATGAGGAATGATTCTGATGGGTTAAATGGCCCATGAACAAGAATGTGGTGTAGAAACATTCAGTAGCTATGATTACATGGGCAAACAAATTTTTGTTTTTTCATTTTCTATGACTATGCTAGCAAGATGAATACAAAAACTTCTTATTCATAAAAACTATACTTTAGACAAACACAGTAACAACAGCAAGAAACCTTTTGMTAATCCCTGTTAAACCTTTTGGGTGGCATATATCTCCAGAAAACAGCAGTAAACAGAACAATATTGGCAAAACTACCCTAGGACTGGATATTTTCTGATAAAGCTTCCAGAAAATGTTGAAAGAAGACTGAGTCGTTCACATGATACAAAAAATGCTGGAGAGATCAAGGAAGAAGATTATTTAGGACCTTTACATATGCACTCACTGACATAAAATGATATAGGAGAATAGCTGGTAAAGATAAGGCTTTGCTGCTGGCAATCAAAATGTTGCTTTCCTCTTAGAACTGGCTAAACTAGCAGGTTTCCTCCTTTGATGCTATCTGTTGACCCTTTAACATTGTGGACCACTAGTTAAGAATACTGAACAAAAATCCCTGCAAATAAAGTCGCAGTGAATGAGAAAGCTTATAAATGAGACAAAAACTATGTCCTGTTCTCCACAGGACACAAAAGGCAAAAGCAGTCTAAATCTATCACTGAGAATTGGAAAATGAAGCCTCCAATTGGTATGCTACAACTGGAGAAGGAGAATTTTATTATATTTGCATTCTTCTTACCAGCATGGGCATTATTAACCAGGAAATTATAATCAACATGTAGTCTGTTAATTCTTAGATTATAATATTTTCCTAAGTAGCAAGGAACAGTGATGTAATTATTGCCTCAGAGCAACAAAATATAATGTGAGTATGTAAAATGCTATTTGATTTTGAATTAGATTAATCCATGTCTATGAATCTTTACATATATTTATTTTTGCAATAAAAAATTTATCAGCAAGTGGATATGAAATACACACAAATAAAATGAAAGTTTTGAGAATTTGTCAGAAGGACTATTTGTTGTTCTACATAGTATTAACTTAATTAAAACTTACATCCCTTCTCTTTCTTAGGTCTAGCTTAAAAGTGAGCTTTTCTGAGCTCTGTTTGCTCAGAAATCAAGCCTGTTTCAGCTAAGTAAATTAGAATATTTCATAAGTGGGCACATCTTATGTACATCTGCACAATAGATAAATTTGACTGAAAAATTACTTGTATGTTTTAGTGCTCATACTCTTTTTCTTTTGTTGTTGTTTTTAATATTTTATCCCATGAGGTTAGCTGAAAGAAGGAGATATAGTGAGCCTCACAGTGCTATCTAGTTAATAAGGTTCTAAAGTACCTTTGCATCTTTAGCTTGGTAAATTATAGAGTAAGGATCACAAAAATGAAGTAGTGATACTATTGGATTAATGATAGGTGAGACAACCTGATGCCTGCCAGGATTTCTTTATGACTAACCTAAAAATACCTCCAAACAAACACAAAGCCTCTACCAAAACAAATGCACACACACACACACAGATGGCCTAGATAAAGTTTCGTGTGTCACTCCCTCCCCAAAAAGCAATAAGTAGAATGGTGTACTGTAGAACATACAAAAGAGTTTCTTTCAGTACAATATTAACAGAAGACTAATGCTAAGATCCTTAAATTTTTCTTTCTAGAGCCAGATTAAAATCCAAAAGATCTTTGCCTTCATTTTATTAAATGAAGTTTTGTACTTTTCCTCTGAACTCTTCAGGCCATTGTGAAAGAAGGCTGGCTAAACTACAAAATAAAAGATAACCTTTTTCAGCACACTGCATAAAATCAAAATTAATCAAGGAAAAGTGTGGGAAGTGACACTTTACCTATGAGCCCCTAAACCTCAGTGGTGTTTCAGACAACAGTAATTATGTACTTGCTTCTTTGTCAGGAAAACTCTGAAAAACTAAGCAAAAGCTCTCTCCCTCACTGCCCCCCCCCCCCCAAAAAAGATAAATTCCTTTACCTTATGAAGAACACTTGGTAAGTAAAATCCATGATATAATAAGCTTGTCTTTATTTAGCTATAAAGTTTGCCATGTAAAGCAATAATGCATTTGTGAGATCTAAAGCCCTTCTTCAGACAGAGCTCTTGATGATGGATGTGTCCCTTGCTCCAACTCTATATTCTGTTTTTCAGTAAGTGTAATAGCTCTGACTCCATGGATATAAATGTTCTCAACTGATTAGATTAGTTAAATGCCAACTCTCACTTTGGGATCTCAAGGCTGCAGTAGTTGCTATTAAGCTATTGATTAGAAAGTAGGGCTAAAATACCAAGGTTCACAAACACTGAGAGGCTCTCCTCTCCCAGTCTGTTTTCTAAACCTTGAGAAATTCAAGGCATGGGTCTTTTCCTATATCTACAACCGTGACCATTTATACTACACATGAAGAAAATTCAAATAAATTAGCTAGATGGGGAGTCCCACCTAACTGAACCATATATTTAATGCTGCTGCAACCTGGAGAACCATACAGAACATGAAAGAAAACTTTTAAATTTGGCCGTAGACTTAACTGATATGTTTCTGACAGCTGTTGGACTTAATTAGACAGGAAAAGTAAACAGACATCAGTATTATTGGTTTGCTTTTAATACGCTAGCACTATTCTTATACTTAATTCTTATACAATGTACCATCAAAAAATTGATCATTCTAGTAACAAATATAAATTGTGTCTCTCCTGCTGTTTTGAAATGGTGACAGATTTTCTATTATCTTCACTTTCCAACATTGATGACAACAAATGAGCCCTTTTCAGGCTTAAACATTTGTCTCCTCATTTGATTTCTGATCCAATGTAAATACTCAACATTCTTCACACACACTGAAAAGAAATAAAATATTAATTTTAAGGTTCTCAGTGGCATTTTTGTTTAATTTTAATGAGCTATCAGGCTATATGTACCTTTGACAGAAAAGGAAGTTGAAACATATTTCATTCATATTTAGATTCGAAATGAGTGATCCTAATGATTCACTGAAAACAAAACCCCAACAGATAAAGAACAACTAATTATGTTACCACAGAAAGGCAAGTATTCTGAGATGCTTAAAAGGTAAGATTTTCTGAAAAACTGTTACCATAGATGATGGCCATAGTTATAAAAACGAGCATATAATTAAGGTTAAACTAGTATCTTTGGAAAAAGTTTGTTTACATCAAATATCTGAAAGTAGCTAATGATTCATTTCTCTGTAAAACACATAAAGATAGTTAATGTCAAAAATAAACTTTCATACATTATTCTGCTGTCGTTTCTTAATTCTGACCTGGGGAGACCTCTAGGGGTGAGAGGTTGATTCTGTACTTGGTGTCCCTGCAGAGATTGCCAGCTGGGGAGCCACAGCCCCGGACGGCCTGAGACCAACACTTCTTCCCCGTTGAGGCCCCAGAGCTGCACTCATCCTGCAGCAAAGATTTTGTCAACATGCTTGGTCTCTAATCAAAAAGTCATCCCACACAAGAAAATATTACAGATTCCATAAAATAGCATCATAAAATGGTGGTGTAGTTATTCTTTGTAATTGCAGTTTATTTGAAAATTATGACATTTTCCTTTTTTTATGATTTTAATTTATAATGTCTTTTTGAATGCATTCCCATCACGTTCCAGAACTCCCAACACACTGAATGCAATGCAACACATTGCACACAAAAAAATTTAAAAATTCTTTTCAGTTATGCAGTTTTTAAGTCCTGAATCAGTGGACTAAAGAGAGCTCAAACTGTGTAAGTTTTCCAGTATCTGAGATCATGTTGTATTTGCCTGTATCCAAAAAGAAATTCAGGTAGTAAATTATTTTTAGTTGTTTTATTTTAGTCATTCTGCATTTAAGTCTGAAACACTGAGGAGGTGTTTGAATTCTAAAGTTGTGCATTGATATGTGAGGGGTTTTTAAATTGGTGAGATATCCAAATATGTTTTTAAATACATGCAGATCAACATTAAATAATGATGTACCCTCCACATGATGTACTCCTTCAATAGAGTAAATGCAGAACAGTAGGGAGGACAGAACAGGGAGTGAGCCCAGAGTCTCCCACATTTACCTCACTCCCTATTTAGAATATGATAATGAATCATGTGCCTAATACATATGCCAAAATTCTCTTTTCATGTTCAGCATTCTCTTTACAGCAAGGAGGGAATGAAGAATTAGTTGTATAAACTGAGAAGGGCCAACTCTGAGCCTGGGTTAGGGACCTGCTGCTTCTTCAGCTGATTTATATCTATCTATAGAGAATGAATTTATCACAACAGTGTTTCACATGCTAAATTAAAACTTTAAAAATCTGAAAGGGAAGCAGATTCAGCAGATGTATACATCTTTGTRTATATATAACACATAAAACACACTAAGTTTATGACACATCATCATTTTAAACCTTCTGCTATTCTGCATTCAGATTAAAGTTGTTTGAAGATTAGCTTTAAATACAGAAAAATCAGGCAGCTGCTAGGAAAATTGCTATTTCTCTTTCTTGCTTTGTTGATATCATTGTGTTGGGATACAAAAATAAGAAAATAAAAATAGATTYCCACTGCTTCCCTCACATAGTGTAGGTAAGGAAGCAGCATTTCTTACAGGAATGTAAGACAGAAATCTATCCCTTCTCTGTACAATCAAGAGAGAAAGCCTGCTCTGCAGGATCCTCCCAATAGATCTTGATCTTAGTTCTATCTGTTTTCCCTCCATTTCTCACCGTCTTTTCTGCCACAACTAAGAAACATCCCTCATTTTTGGGACCAAAAAATACTGCATTCTGTCTATGCTTCTGAGAGGCTTTGGGTCAGGTCCACCGAACGATCTCTGCTTTGAAAACAGGCAGACAAACCGCACCCCACACCACATAAACCACTCCTCTATTTCCCTTGCCATGAAAGCACATAAACAAGATGACTTTTGTTTCTTTATTCCTCCACTTCAATTATATCTCTTCCCGCACACTGCACACAGTGTTCTAGAGGCCATTATGACTGATAAACAATGCCTAGACAGTTCTTGCTACAAGAGCCATTATCCAATTTATTCATTGGTTGAACTAATATAAAGGTCTTTAACTGGCCCCACCAGTGGGGGTGTATCTGCAAGATTCCCACCCATTTGGCCACTGAAGTTATAGAGCCTGACCAAGAGGATGATTGCAGCAGCAAAGGCATGTCTCTAAAAGGATAAACTGTATCAATACCGGTATTTTTCAAATTTCATGTTCCTTTGGGATTAAAGTAGTAAAAATAACATGTCTGAAATAGCTAGGCTTGTAATAAGACCCAGGTGGATTTTTTCTCCTGGAATAAATTCATTGTGTATAACTTAAGATATTGATTCTTATTCTACCTGTTGTCTTCCATCTCATGTGCCACTCTAGACAGCTCACTTTGCCTTTCAACACCTCCTTTCTTCCAAACTCACATTTCAACTCTTCACACACCAGTGTTTCTTGATCAACTTATGCAGTGCCAGAAGCCTCAAAATCTTCAACATATTTCATTATACCATAAGGTCATACAAAGTCTTTTCTAGGAGACCCAAAATCTACCAAAACAGAGGTTGACTAGATCATAAAATATCTTTTTCTGTTAGTTGAATAAAAAAAGAAAGGTCTAACATTTTCAGATTGAATACTTAACAAATATTCCCTACATACACTAAATTTGGATTGCCTGATGTGCTACATCCATTTCAGGCCATGTGTAACTCCAGCAGTTTTTCTGTGAACCAATCCCACTTGTAAGAAGCTTGGTGCTGCTATTGGCAGCTGAGTCAAGATAAAATAATATCAAGATAAAATAATAAACTCCATGAAAACTTCTCTGACAGGCATAGTATCAACGATGGGCTTGATTAAAGTTTACTGTATATTTTGTTTTAAAAGGTGAATGCCATCAGTGAGGGGGGCTGTCTGCTCACTGTTTTGTTATAGAGCAGTGAAAACTGCATAGCTAAATGAATCAAAGATGGAAGCTGTCCCTGGAAGCCACTGAGAATGACCAGTTGGGGAAAAACTTCTGGATTGCCRGAGGTGGATCATATGCACAAAGAGAGATGCAAAGTACCACTAAGATAGTGATAATATGATAAGAATATAATAACATAACCAACTATATGGCACAGAATTTAAAAAAAGGAAAAACAAAGTAATTGGAAAGTCATCCTATAAAAGTGCAATAATTAGGGGTTGTGGATATTTTTTTTTTGGTCAGAATTTTTAATGTCTTAGCCAGCAAATCTGACTTCTCGACATTTCAAAAGTTTCTTTGTTCCTGTGCCATAATAAGATTGTTTTTTAGTAATTGGAAAGTCATTAGTGATTTTTGGTAATATCACTTTAGGGAAAAGTTGCAGGCAGTTCAACTTCAAGGATCTGGTCAGAGTGGGTTTTGTCACAACTTATTAGTCAAAAAGTCCACATCTTAGTGTGTGATGGCTGTGTTGAAACTGCTGCTCAAAGGTGAGGAGTGTCTCTCTGTTACCTCTACAGCTTCTACAACCCTACCTGAGCAGTTCACTATCTTTAATATATTATCTAAAACTTTCTGAAGCAAGGACAGCTTACTTCTAACTAGTAAAATGAGAAATACAAATAATGTGTAATCTGTAGCATGCAAACCAGCAAATTCTATCACATAAAAGGTTGCTTTTCTTAAGCCTGAATTTTCTCTGAAGTAGAAATAAACAAACTAGCCTTTCCTGATTATATTAATGAATCAGGACAAAGGGAAGGAAATAGTTAGTATGCCCAAATCAGCAAATGTGACCGCAGAATGGATGTATCCTTCCTAAAAGGATCTGTTCCTGCAGTATATAACACAGATGGTATAACTACACCRTGTTTCCTTCCTTTCTAAAAGCGCAATTCCATGCCTACTCAAGTATTTATCTTCCTATTATCTAGATCATGTCTTTGTGTGCTGTTAGCAGACTTGCTAGCTTTCTGATTAATATTCAGAAACAGCTCTCCTATATTTCCCCCTTTAAAGACAATTGTAAAACAATGGACAAGCACTAGGTGCAGTCATCTGTTAGGAAAGTCCAACACTTTCTTTACTTTTCAATTTTTTTTTTTTTAATTTTATTAAAAATCCAGTGTTAATGGTTTCCTCAGACAGTGATATTATTAATTGTTCCTTCGGATGGAGCACCTTTTGTCAGACATTACAAGAGTCTAGCAGCAAATTTTGGCACAGACACAGTTTAATTTTCCAGTAAATTAAAAATTAATTTCCATATTTCAAAATACTGAGCATGCCTGGACAGAAGAGAAAACAGAAAATTTCTGTGTCCCTTTCTCTCCACATCATTCTCATAATTTGAGAGTAGGACATAGTCACTTGTGTCAAAATATGCAGAGACTTTGAATTTTTTAGGTGGTTTATATTACTTACATTTAGATACACACAATTTGTTAGGTCACACTGCAACAAAGGACATAGAATAAAAACTTTGAAAGGCCTACTTTGTGAGGACCTCAGATTACCTTATTATTTATTAATGCTTCATGTTTGAAATTCCATTCAGGAGTTTCTTTATATAGATACATATTTTATTTTATTTCAAACTTATTTAACATAAAAAGTTATGCAAATTCCCAAAGTGAGAGAGAAGCTGTGTTTAAGTCATGGGTTGCCAGCAGCAAGAGTCACTGGAAAGATTAGTGAAAACAAGATGTTATCCTAGAAGATGTTTTAGTCATTCAAAATCTCTTCAGAGAGTGAAGATCTCAATATGGTTCCATGATAATTGCAGGCAAATGTCAACTTGGCATATTTAGCTGCAGTTAAACATCATCAGGGAAAAAAACCCCACAGCTCTGTATTAGGCTTTGGCAGACATCCATTACAGCTAATTGTCATACATTTCAAGAATCTCATTTTACACTGAAGTGGCAGAGATCACTTTTTTTTGTGTTTTCTCAAATTTCTAGAATTTGTGCTTAACAGCTTTTACCAAGGCAGGGGGAATCAGGCAAATTGATTTTCTTGTCAGATACATGTTTTATTAACCACTCAAAGGGGTAGGAGACCTCCAATGAATCCTCTGAGAGCAGGAAGGGTTGCCCAGTTGAGATATATAGTAAACCAATGTGCTCCTCCTAACAAGAAATTATTATAACCATCAAAGAGACCAACTTAAAAAAAGAAAAWATGAAAGGAAATGTGTTCCCTCAGCACTGAGACATTTGTAGACACATATCTAAGACCCTCCCCAGGAGTTCATAAAAAAGGCACATATTTACACTAGAGGGGTCTTTAATTTCACAAAGGTTTCTAAGTAAGGGTGAAATTTTCATACCTTGAAAATTCATGTCTCACAAATTTTCATGTCTCAAATTTCTTTTTGAAGGCACGTCTTTGAAAGGAAATTTGTCTATCTTTGCATGTTCACATACAACAAAAGAAGAGGTATCTTTTATTTTCAAATTTATTGCAATAAAAACATAAATTATTCTTTTCAATTATTTCAATTTCTGGTTCAACTGCACCACAGACAGCAGGAGCCCTAACATCAGAATCAGTTTTTCATACTGGTACTGGCCTTTGAGAACTGGATTTTCATGCTGTTGTGTGTGCTGTCTGACAGGTCTCATATCAAGTTGCTCCAAAGTGTCATGAGAAGCAATTAAAAAAAGCATGTTGAGCAACAGCCATGACAAATGGCCTCTGTGCTACTCCATCTTGGGAGTTCTGATCTAGTGATTAGGACACAGTTCTAGCCAGGCCAGAGAACAGCACATTTTAAGGCCTAGGCATTCACTCCAAGAACGGAAATATCAGAAGCCACATAAGAATTGAAGTGAGGCAAAGAGAAGAGAAAATACTTCTCACTCTTCTTCCACATAAGATCTTTAAAATGAACCGAGTAATGAAKAGTGTGATTCTTGCTCCCACTCTCCTAAAGTATCCAACAGGGAAAAAGTAGCTCGGGTTGGATCCCAAGATGAAAGAGGCTGATCCGACACCCTCTGTGGCCTAAGCTAGCCCTCCATTACACTACCAGCAGCTAACCAGCAGTTATGGCCTTATATACTTCAACTACACTGAAATGTTAAGACATGTTGAGAAACTTGATGTAAAGCAATCGTTTTGGGGCATGTGAGTTAACACCTACTGAGATAAATGGGCTTGTTCTCATTTCTCAGAGCTTTGATGTCAGTCTGCAGGTATAAGGAGGGGTCGCTTCACTTGCTTTGAGGAAAAGACTGCCTTCTGCCTCAGTCCTGAAAAGTAAAACTAATTGTAAAGAGAAAGAGATATCGATTGCCTCAGACAATTCTGAGGACACCAGGCAGCTCTAGTTAAATCTTGACTGGTGAGAGTTGACGACAAAATTAAAAACTATTAGCATTCTGAAACCAAATGGACTTTGACTATTAGCCACTGAAACCATGTCATCTACAGAAGACTTATTGCATTTCATCATAATGTCTAAAACATCCCTGTTTAATATYAGATATTTACTTTCAAAATGAGGACTCTTGACTTTATTATTATTATTATTATTAGTAGTAGTAGTAGTATGGCAGAAGGTGTTCTGTTGTCAGAATTTTGCCATATATGCTCTGAAAAATCAAATTTTAAATGTTTCATAAGTGTAGTCATTAATATATTAGAGCAAGTTAAAACACAAATAGTAAAAAACTGCAAAGATTGCAAGGAGAGGAATAAAATTAGTATTTCTGGTGCCTCAGCTACTCATTTTCAAGTGTTTGATGAAAGCCAAAAATGTACAATCTGATTTTTGCCCATCCTTCCTGCTACATTAACTACATCTGCTGAAATCATGGGGACAAAGACAAGACAGAAACAAATTTTAAAAATTACAAGAGAACTAATGTGGTAATTTTTGTTATTTATAATTATGTGACATAGTCAACTCCTGTCAATAATGCACAACTATTGAATAGTGCAAAAATATTGTCAACATTGAAATCACATAAATTAAGCTCAACAAGGCGGGTCAGAGCAAATGCATTACAAATAAATTATCTACAGATGTCATAAACTTCATGAGTGCTACCTGATCTCCTACTAATATGCCAGCCTTTCTAAACAACTTCATGAACAAGGAATTCTTCTCTGAACATTTTTCTACATGCACCTATAAACCTATACATACATACATGTTTAAAAAATAGTTTTATGTGTATATATATATATATATATGTTTCTGTGTGTCTGTGTGTGTCTGTGTGTATTAAAAAAAATTGCAAAATAGATTGGTGTTAACCTAGGGGCTCRAGTCACTAGATATTACTCTGTCTCCCAGCTAGAGAGCTAAGATAGCCTTGAATAATTTCCTAATGAGTAGAAGTCTCTTTAAAAAAAACTGTTACAATCCCAACAGCATAAACTAAAGTCCTCTTTTTCCATGTAAGTAAGTAACAGACCTTAAACTGTGGCCTCTGCCAGGTAATTTAGCACAGTACAAGTTATATTAATATTTCTGTTCTATTTGTCTGAATCATCTATGCACTGAAATAATTCACGGTGCCATTGTACCAGTTTTTTCCAAACAATAATTAYAGAAACTGACACAAAATACTTGATTTGTAGGTGGGCTTATTCTTTAAATGGATCTTGTTAATGGAAAAGACTCTTGATTCATGAGTGTAGTTTAATGCAAAACAATTTTATGCCATGGTAAATTACCATCAAAACATAAAAAATAAATGAAGCCAAGTTGTGCCTGAAATTAATCAAAACTATCTTGAAAGGTTCTTGATTTTCAATCTAAAATACAAATTGATGGAAATAAAAACTTAATACAAAACACAAAGCTAGAGGCATCTCAATATTTGATGGGTAAGTACCTATAGAATATATTTTATAGGAAATTAAAGCTGCAGATAAAAACTAAAGGTATTTAAATATTTTATAAGAGCTCTTCAGTGGTGATTGTTCCCCTCAACAGACATCAAATTTGATTTTTTGTACCAGTACTTGAAAAACAGTTTGCAGCTATCTGAACTGCCCATTAGTTTACACCACTAGTGGTCCCATTGCTTTGCCTCCTGCAGAACTGGGAAGGTGCAGTTGTTTCTTTGTTCCTTTTCACAGCAGGAATTTCAATCACAGCTGGAAGGCCCAAACTTTAAGCAATATTAAGTATTACTACCTCTCGTCTCAGACAATAAGAGACATCTTAATGAATGTTGTGGAAATATTGATATCTGAACTGCTGAAATATTTGCATAAATTTTTGCCAAATTTATTCTGTGAAGGAAATTAATATTGCACTAGAATATTTCTGTCACATCATTTTATGGATTTTTTGAGAACTGTAATTTCCAGAAAACTTCCCCGTGCATGGAAATTTTTGGAGTTAAGCCCACCATTATGTGCACCTGCAGAGATAGTGGAACCTGATAAAAAATCCTCAAGTTACATCTAACTATGGGGATCAGGAGATGGAGACACCAGATCAGGCAGAGGTCTGGAGCTCCCTTCCACACCTCCTCAGTGTCTTGCTTTCTAAAAAAGAGAAACCCCTGTGAAAGGGCTGGGCAAGAGCAGAGTAAAATTTCAGCAAGCTTCAAGCCTGAATAACCAGGAAGATGCTGGTTCCTGAGGGAAGGGTGGTGCCTGACTGAAGGCAGGACAGGGGCAGGGAAACCCCCATGAGCTCAGGGCTCTACTGYCCCAACCAGGCTGGAGAAGCCAGGACCTCCAGCTGCAACAGGAGCTCCAACTTGAGTGTCTGGAGGCAAAGCAATTCAAGGAGCTTCCTGGAGTAGGGGAAGTTGGCTGGTCCCTTTAACTTTGGGAAAATCCAACGGGACAATTTTCCAGAACATTTTGCTAATATAAATTTTCCTTGGAATCAAGATTTTTATTTTTCTTTAAATAAATAACTAACCATATTCCATTCTAAACTGGGACAGTAATTTTTAAAATATCAGTGCTTTCCTTGTCATGGACAGCAAGTTTCATTCAGTTCTACTCACAGTTGAAACCATGTCCATCTAATTATAGTTTGTATGTAGAAAAATCAGGGTTTGACCATCTCAGAAAAGAATTTTTAGTCTTTTATCTGTCTTTTTTTCCCCGCAGAGTCCACTTCTGCAAGGGCAATTATTGAGTTTTGTGGATCACTCAGATACAACCATGATCAATATGATAGCAAAGACCACAAGAAAATTAATTCATCCTGATATCAGAACAGGATTTACAGGAAATAAAGCACTTGGCCACATTTTGAACTGGGGTGATAAGAGTCTTACAGCTTCCTTCCAAGTGAGTAGCAGGGAAGTTTTGTGCAATGAAAGAGGAAGAACTTCTGTCAGAGGGAAAAAAGAGATATGATAATATTGTCAGTAAAAGTCATAATTCAAGCAGAACCCAAAAGACAATTCTGGGTATCCCTTGAGTCTCTTTCATCACATAGTTTGCTTTTCAAACTTCACATTTCATGTAGCTTAATTGTAAGAGAATGAGAACTTCTGGTTTAGATCCACCTCTACACCACTCCAGTTAGCCTAACTCGAAACCACTGTTTTAAATACTGATGGTCTTTATTCCCACTGAGCAAAAGTTCAGATCTGTACTTAAACTTTACAAGTGTTTATTTCTGTTTCATGTGTATAAACAGCTAAATAGATTTTTCTTCTCTGGACAACTGGAGCATTAAAACCAGTTTCAATGTTATATCTAGCTAATATCTACCCAGCCAAGGAAGATTTGGCAATGAATTTTACATTTTGTAAACATGCACAAACTGAGTGTAATGGAGTTCAAAGAGTCGTATGAAATCAAACCCTGACTGAGGAACAAAGAGTAAAAGATCAGTCCATTATAGATTTATCACTGTCCTTGTTCTTGTTTTCAGAAAAGGCATACTCAATTTTTCTCCTGATTTATTAGTAAAGTAAAGATAATATCTATCCATTTAGTGTTTAATCATTAAGTGATAGCTCAAGAGCAAATGTAAAAAGTGTCTGTAACCTGGGGGGAGAAGGAAGATCTCTAGGCCATGATCCTGATTGATTTTTGCTACAGTCTCTTTCACCTTCTCCCATAAAATTGGCTTTCAAGTAACTACTGGCACATCCAGAAAGATTAAAGTGCTTCACTGAAAAGGAAATTTCATCTTCAGATGCTTCACTTGTGGTCACTTAGGTTATAAACAACCACATTAGTAGTTATGCATGACATGAAAGGAGCCATCACCTCTGAAGAGAGATCCTTAAAGCCAGTAAATACTTTTAACAAATCATTTATGCAGTACTTTAATTTCAAAGGACTTTACAAGTACTTCTAACAAATGAGCACATGTGTATGTGCAGTCTTCTGGCTAGCTTAAAGCAAGCTGTATACCTGACCTTTACTTCAAAGGAAAGTTGAAGGGCTGCACAGAGATGCTGCTCCTAGAAGATTTAAGCAAGATACCAGCAGCAGTCTTCCAGTGGCTAATTTCACTCAGTGAAGTGCCTCCCTTTTTTAGTGTTAATATCGTGAAACATTAACTTTATGGATCACAAATACGCAAGTTAAAATCGTGTTTCATCCTGATAAAGCTTTTGGATTTATCCCTACTTGGAGCAATGTTCAGCAGCTGTTGAGGATGCAACTGGGGCAGCTCAGAGCTCTCCTCTGCAGCTGCTTCTGGGGAGCCTGGGGGCTGCAGCTGCCACCCTGCCAGCCTGGGCTGCAGCAAGCTCTTGGTGGGAGCGAATAGTCCAAAGCTAACCAACAGATATTTATACACTGAAAATTGAAGTCTTATATCTCTATATATCTCTATGTTTATATGTATGGATACTTCCAGTGTGGCTGTCTGGATCCTTTAGCTGGATAGCAGTTGATAACAACGTTCAGAAACTCTCAGGTGGAGCTACTAGAACTCTGGACAGTAAAAGTAGGGATAGGGAAAGGGGAGGAAGTAGCATATCTCTTTAAGGACAGATGCAGTTGAAAGGAACACCACACCAGCTCTTTGTTGGTTGTTTTCAATATGAGAAAGGCTGGGAAACAGAAAGAAAAAACTTAAATTTTAGACAAGATGGATGTATGTTTACCAAAGAACTACATGGTATGATTAATATTTAAAAGGTTAACAATTAAAAGATGAAATACGTTATTTTTAGTCAACCACAGGTAAAAGAACCAATTGAGAAAAATACTTAGGAGTTTGAGCTTGTGTTACACTTTACTATATTTACTGGTTGGCAATGTAACAACTCTTTTTGGTGCAGCAAAAAAAAAATGTAGAAAGCAGGTAGCTCAGTAGTGGAAGCACAAAGTCTTCACATTTTGCCCCAACGACTAAGAATAAAAGAGAGAGGTTCTTCTGTTTTCAGCCAATATTTACAACTGTGATCTGTCCTCATACCATGTATATAGGCACATACACACACAATCAAGTAAAAGAGAATTTCATAGAGCATTGATTCTAAAATTCAATATATTCCTGCAACCAGTGGTAAAAACTAGCATTGGAAAATCTTCATTGTCTCCGTCTGTAGCAAAACACTGCATCAACAGATATTTAGTGAAGTGAGTTAAACCAACAAAAACAGCTTTTCTGGAAAAGTATCTGGGGATGGCAGGTAGCCATGAAAATGCCTATTTGCAAGTGAAATGTGGCACTCATGCACAGTGATAGTCAGTGCTAACTTTTCACTCACTTTTCCATCAAAAAAATGAATACTGAATCTGCTCAGTCAGCGGACGGCATCTGAAGTACTCAGACATGTCTGTCAATCACATAACACCAGTTAAGAAATAGAGCAAAAAGGCAAACACTTCGCAAACATGCACTTGAGCATACAAATTCCTCAGGGGATGCTTAATTATGATGCTTACAGAAATAATTTCACAAAGATTTGTTATATGAAAATGGAGGTTAAGTTAATAGACTAAATTCTCACTGTTGCAGAACAATGCAATTTAAAAGTTCCAGCACTTTGCCAAAGAAAAGTCACCTTTCCAAATTCAATATGTGCTAAAAGACATCTTATAGAAAACGGTCTGTAAACTACTGAAGACAATAGGTCAGCCAGCTCGATACAACAGGCCAGATTTTACCTCCAGTGTCATCCTATTTGAGTTACACCTGAGATTAATTTACTCTGTTGTCTATGTAGGACACCACTACAATGAATACATCAACCTTTTAAACCCAAAGTGTCACTTTCATTCCATACTGGCTCCCTAGCTCTGTGGCTTGCTTAAATAAGAAGTGATGGGTTAAGTTTACTAGTGTTTATTTTAAGCAACAGACATGTGAGAAAGAATTTTTTGCACAAGATTAACTTATTCTCTTAACATCAAAACTGTGATACTAGAGGAAGATTTGTTTGCATATATTTGGACCTGTGTGTATAAACATGTAAAATAATGTGGTGGTACCTTGGTAGGTCTTCTGTCTGGTTACAGCAACACAGTGTTGAAAAAAATGTTAAAGACTGCTTAAAACACAGTGTCAAATACGAAAAGAAATAAWGTTGTCTTTCCTCTTTCAACAGATGAATTCAGAAATTAACCTTCTGAGCTCCATAGGCTGTCTTCAGAAAAAATACAGGATGCTTTGAAATGGAATTGAAGCTATTTTTCCACAATATGTCAGCATTACATACAATGTTGGTATTAAGTGACATAGTTCCATCCTTTATTGAATAGTTTCTCTAATGACTGTTACTGCAATCTACAACAAGTTCAAAAACCAAAAATTTTCTAGCACAAAGATATTATATGGGTTCCATGGTGGTCATGACCGCTAGGAACTATCAAACAGTCAAAACCTGCAATGATACCCGAACTATCAAAAGGTTGAAACCTGAATTGATATCTGCCAAATCAAGGTGAAACTGTCTCTCTGCTGTCTGTTCAAATGGGAAGAGATACAGTCTGGATCTGTAGAGAAAAGGTTTGGATTTGTTTGGTTGGTTTTTTTTTAACTTTGGGGAAAAAGTGGGTTTCCTAACACTATAATCTAGAGGGTGTTTCAAGAGAACTCTAAGATTTTTTTATGAGAATTTCAAGAGAAAACAAAGTTGTTTATTTCTAAACTATATATAAGTTTTTCCTTGGTCTAGTCAAAATAAAATCAGCGCTGAAAATAGGTCTCTCAAAGTGACACTGACATGCTCTATGCAAATTAAGCTCTATAATCTAGAGAAATTATTAAAGTATGTTTAGACTTCAATGGAGAAACAAGAAGGCTTTAGCATGTGCTCATGCAAGTAGAGCAAGCAGAGCAAGTGTGCTTATGCTCCAAGGAAATCACAAGTGAAGACACTCTTTAAACAAATTTGTTGTTTCCTGATCCAAGAAAATTACTGTAATGCCATCACTCCTCTTTTAATCCTCTCCCTAATGTTCTGTAGTCATAGTCATCATGTCAAGTCTAATGTGTTGATTACAGCCAATACCCTATAAGAAATTATTTAGGTTTTGATGTCTACTCCAAAATTAAGAGACAAAAATGGCTGGCTGCATTAGTAAGGATGTAAATATAAATCAAAACATAATAAATTCATTTTTTTAAATCAAAATATCATCCAAGAGCAAATTTAAAGACAGAGATTATAAATAATATTTTTAAAAAGACTATTGTCAACGTGTCTTCAGTAGAAACTAAGGGGAAAGGAGTTCAGATGGAGCCTACCTCATGCAGTGGCTGAATTTCAACAAGCATTGTTCCACGTAAGTTCCTTTTCAAAAAAAAAAAAGGCTTCAGCTGCCTGTGGTGAACGCTTCTTTTAAAAAAGCATACTTAAATATCTATTTATTGCAATAAAAAATACATTTAGTAACAACACATTTTAAATACAAGTAAAAAACTTAATAAACAATATTCACTTTAGTGGTTTTAAGGCTACAAAGTGGTCAAATTTGATGGTGCTGCTGTAACCCACAGCACTGTCCATGGGCTACATAGTTTTGAAATCATGATTACTGTGCTTCTGTACTGGTGTATTTTCCACAGACCTTTTGAGCTTTTCCACACCTTACATTAAAATCTGTGTTCTCATGAAACACATTCATGATGTTCTCTCCAAATACACAAGGATGTGAACATCAAGGGTCCCAATATCATGGATACCTGTAAATCTGTAGGTTTTGCTAGCCACAGGCCACAATGGTGCTCATCAGCCATGGGTACCAGAACCCCACAAAACCATTATGTCCCAGAACAGCCTCCTCTTCTATTGTTGGCCTCAGTTCTTCGTTCTCTGAGACATGGGTTTGCTCAGCAATTTTAAGTTCTAATTGCAGGTCCTCTTTACAAATAAAACTGATCAGATTAATTACTACATCTTTTACATACATGCTACTTTTTTTATTTTTGGCAGCTTAACATCACTAATAAGAATGTGTTATACTATAATGACAGAAAGCTCTATCTGCATGATCTCAGGAGCAATCCACCGTCTTAATATCCCATTAACATTTTTGGTTTATGACCTGTCAGTCAGCCAGCCTTTAATCCACTGATTATGAGCCAGGTTGAATTGGAATCAATCAGCTTCCTTAAGCAAAATACATTGTAGCACAAGGTCAATTACTCATACATGCCTAAGGCTAATATATCAATATTACTTTTGTCAAGCAGAATAATCACCTAAAAAAAACTCAATATCAAGATAGTTTGACAGACTATATTTTTCATAAACCCTTGATGATTGGTATTCATAACAACAACTTCTTTAGTATGTAATTTAGAATCCAATATTATTATTGTTTTTGTTGTTTTTTCTTTTGTGTTTCTTTTGTGTTGTATGTACCTAGATTATGAGATTATCTTTAAGAAATACTGGTTATCACCTCACTGCATATTACTGGAGCCTGTATAATAAAGCACAAATATCCTAAGTATTGGATACTAAAAACTCTTTGGAAGTAATTTTAAAGTTTGAAGTGTTTCCTATGCCTATGTAGTCTTTTTGTAATCCAAACAAAGAGCAAATATTTTTCAGAATTTTCGGCCTCTTACCATGATTACTACAGTGTTTACAGTTTTTATATAATGGTCAACACCGTATTTTAAGGCTGTTTTCATACCAATAACTTAAGCTAATAAAATCTCATCCATGCTAAAAGTTTTAATAGGAAAGGGAACATTTATTTTAGATATTCACATAAAAATTCAGCTGTATAGATGATTGAAAGTTACTGGACTTCCAATAATGACAATGTCATGCATCTACTGCATCTCCACCAGTAACTCCACAAGTAATTCTAGTACAATGAAACATGAGTCACTTCTCCTCTGCCCCCAAAATGCAATTAAGATATTAAACAAATAATCCTTCCCTAGGTTTGAAACAAAATGCATTCTATTATTAAAAAAAGGAAAAAAAAAGTTTACTGAACTTATTAGTCTCTGAAATATGAGAGGTACACCTTTACTTTATGCAATACTTGAGCAATTTTAACCAGATATTTCACATTATTAGGAATTTTTTGAATGAGCAGACATCCAAATATTGCAGCTAACTTATGTGAAGAAAGGCAGGGAAGGGTGCTCACATTGTGTTATTTTAGTGTTATTTCAGCTTTCAGAACTCAGTGATGGATCACTGAAAAATAAATGCCAAAGATAYTTTTATTTTTCATCCAGTTTCTCCAGTCCTGAAATGAGCTTAGATTGCAAGTCTTTTGTGGTATGAATCACATTTTCAGTCTTATATGTGCTTAGAAARAAATAAGCAGAAAGCTTCCTTGTGCATAGGAAGCACCATTATTAGTAACACTTAATATTCTGAATATTCAAGTAAATTAATTTATCTATAGCCACTAGTTTACCAGTTTTTTTTAAGGTGGCAGATAACAGTAAGTACCCTTAAAACTATTCAATTCATAATTCTTAAAATACAAAATAATTTTTCATGGTCTCCATAACTATTATTATGCKATTAATAGTGCATCTATTTCTAAAAAGATTAAGATGAGACATACTAACCCTTATTTACAGGAATATTTCCAAAGAGTTTTAAAAGAATGTATGGAACACTATACTTGTGTCTTGTGTCAGTCAGGTCTGCCACAATAAGACAAGATTTATAGACTAATCACTGGAATTATCTTTCTCTTATTTTTTACTGCAAAGTTTGTTGTTGTGGTTCAATCAGCTTTTTAAGGAGCACTTGCAGACAGCATCCTTTGGAGTAATTTTAAAGATTAGTCAGTTATTGGCATGAAAAAAGCAGTTTAATACCTTTGAATCCTTTAATTTACTGTCTAATTCCATAGTCCAAATAGATGCTGTTGCTGAGCAACAACAYACCTTAAGCAGCAGAAAGATATTGTAAGATATAATTTCTCACAAATCTTCTCTTATTGAAATAACTTAAGATGCTTATTGCAAGTCTTATTTTTGATAGGTGTTTGGGATGAATTTTTTGKTTTATTTGGTGGGGKTTTTTTTGCAGACACAAGGCATAATGCCTGCTATAAAACTAAGCATAAATTTGCATAAAGAATAGTGTAATAAAGTCTGGACCTGTTAGCCCATAGTGATTTTTTTAGGGATAATAATTTCAGTATTGACAATTTTAACTGCAYAGTAGAAATTACACAGTACCAAACAATGTCTCAAATGCATTCACAGAGCAGGTATAATGAGGTCCATGTACAGGAAAAAATATCAGTGGTTCCTTTTTTCTGTTCCAAGAAACACAGCAGTGCTTTAGTAGAGAAGTGGACTTCCTTAGAATAAAATTGCCTTTAAAAATTAAACTGGGAAGAGCAATGAAAAAAGGAATATATGGAGTAAAAATGTCCTCCAGATCACTGTTCTTCCTTTGTACCGATATGAGTGAGGTTAATGGTAAGAAGCCAAGTGACAAGGTTAATAAAAGCAATCATACTGATAAGCTTAAAGGAAAGATTCTCACCCATAGCAATTTTTTTTCAAAATACTATTGCTCATCATAATGAATATCCTAATTTAAACAAAAAAAAAAAGCCAACAAAAAGCAAGCAAACAAAAAACCCCATAACAAACAAAACCTACCAACCAAACAAGATCTTCGCAACTTTATCCTTAAGCTGAAATAAAGCCACTGAGGTTCTTGTCCTGGTCCCATAATGCATCAAAGAACAGACTAGCCAGAGCTGCCCTCTTCCACACCACAGTGCTGCAGATAGTGAATGTACGCAATTTAGAGTATGAATGTTTCAAAGAATACACTAAACAAAACAAAGAAAACCCTTCYACCACCCCCAAAAGAAAACTTAAAACYCAGWAAAAAATAACCAAAASCAAACAAAAATACCCAAAACCAAATGAAAAATCAAAAGATTTTCCAAAATATTCAGTACCGAAGTTTACACTGTAAAAATCTTTTCCTTTTGGCCTGTGTCAATGATTAAGAAATACCAGATCATTTAGAATAATAAACTTTGTCAGAATGGCAAGCCTAAGGATCCAATCTCTCTTTATTTACGAGATGATATAAACATGTAAGAATAACAAAAAAAAATAAAATTAAGAATTGGTATTTTAATATAATAGTTTCCTGATTTTTCTCTCAAAATTGAATAATTCTCATACATCAACAGTGAACTGATAAATGTAAGAAAATAATTATCTATAATCTTGTGTAATGCAAGTGTATCAATAACTACACTTAAAAACTGATTCCATAATTTAAGTATTTTTTATAAAAAACATCTAGAATTTTGTACTGAAAGCACTGCTATTTCAAAGCCACTGGGCATGCTTCTATTATGTAAATTAAATGAGATTGATAATTGCAAACATGAAATGACAGATTAAAACATCTATTTTGTTTCATATGATATTAAAATAATATAATACTGCATTTTGCAGTCTTGTGTATTGCCCCAAAAAACACGCCAACCATTCATTAAATTACAGATTGCAGTATTGGTGGAGAGACCGTAGCTTTACTAAGGACAAGATTTAGTGTAATTTGCATATCAAAATCTTCTTAATATCACAGTCTAAATTTCTTGTTGGACCACTTGATGATTCACAATCAGAAGCTTAGTAGTCACACATCTCCCCTCCTGGGTTTAGTCCTAATTGACATGGTATGGTACAAACTACCTTGGACAGTTCACAAGACAAGGAAACCCGAAACTGGGGGGARGGACATGGAGAGAGGTGGACTCTGCCTGTCGGGAAGTAATTCCCACTTGAAGTAGCGTAGCGCTGATGGTGCTSTGCTGGACAAACAGAAATGTTATGGAACAGAAATGGTATACRTCTAGTCACTCACCTGCACATTTCTCCTCAACTAAAATGGTAGAATAATAGAGTCTTGTGTTTTCATACGTTTTTGAAACAGTCAACTTAGATGGGCAAGATGAAAGGTGTACAAATGCTCATGAAATTATTCACACAATAGTGATCTCTTCCACTCAAGAATGAGTGAATTTTCCACAGCTGGCATAAACAGAAAAGATGTACCAGGCAGATACAGGAAAAAAAAGGCCAGAAAAAAGTTCTTCTTATAGCACAGCATGCTTCTGGATCTGGGTTTKTTTGGACTTATATTACCATAGAGAGTTTTGTGTATTGTCACACGTGGTTCCTGCTACAGAGAACAATTCTCATCCCAAATGATATCAGAAATGTGAAAGAATCCCATGAACATCAGCTCTGTATTTCTGCCTGTGGGTTGGTTCAATTAAGTTAATTACTTTAGACCTAACCTATAATCAAATGTTAGGATTTGTCCTTTGACAGAGAATTTATCAGGAGGAAGTGCACACCCCTTAGAGCAGACTGAGATTGCAGGGTATATCAGATAAGAGGGTAAGCATGAGTCTTTTTTTTTTCTTCTCTTCTTATCCCTTCATTTTGACACTGTATTAAATCCTGCTGGTAATCTCTCTGCAACATTTTCCAAATCCACTTATTCTCTTCTCTCCTCAAAGAAAAAGAGGAACTTTTGACCTTGACCTTGATTTCCAAAAACATGCCTTTGAATATAAAACCAATCAATTTTACCTGGTGTGTCATTTTGCCCACGTAGGCAGCTTGAAGACATCATCAAATCACTTTTGTATAGTTTARCAACATCACACTGAGGAAGTATCACTTCTAAAGTTGAGTTTCTATATTTTCTACCTTGGAAAAAAATCCAGATCCAGCTTCCACTGACAGGAAAACTATGAGATGAAAGTGTGCCTCACAGAAACAAAAAATAAATTATATGCATATATTTATGTGTATATAGATTGCACGCATGTATATGTTTATCTATCTATATTTGTATATATAGAAGCATTCAAAACWGATTGGGCACTCTTCCACAGTAAATATGTTGTTTTCACACTCATTATCCAGTATGGACAGAAGATTCAGCAGCAGGTGATGTGACATCAGGTAAAGCAAAATTGGATTGAGTTTATTCCTGTTCCAGCAGTAAAATGTTCCTTCCCCTTCTTCCTGCTAGGTCCCTCTGTGCTGTAGTCAGCCCAAACCATACAGTAGTGATTGCAACTGCCTCACTCCCCAAATGTCATGAAAAAATAAACTCCCTTTCCCTCTCTGCTTCCCYCTCTGTTAAAGATTAGACTCAATCTGTTCATGTGGATGTGGTACATATTCCTGTATGTTCTTCTCGTGGTAATGTTCATCAAAATAGAGAGAGGGATCACAATTGCTTTGTTGATGTACTGTGTGACATCAGTTTATGACATGATAACATCAAGGGCTGTGAGTGTGATAATTCACTTGTGGGGAATTTTGGAAGGAATTGTCAAAGACTTAGAGAGAGGACCTCTGAGTATTTTGATGATGAGGTTTATTTTCCTATTTTCTACATAGGCAGGAAAAGTGAGTTTGGTTCACATCGTTGTAGCATGGCTCAGAAGGTCACAAGACCCGTAGTTACAAGACCTTTTAAGGAATTATTAATTAATAAAACACTGCTAAAAAGGATATTTATGTTTTTGACCTAATCCTTAAATGTTTTGTCTTATGGACTCATGGTACAGCGTTAGCTTTCTTAGCCAATCATGTTATGACACATAAACCTACGGCATTGCATTCTAAACTCCTTGTTTACTTGTTATAACTACTTTTATTTTTATATCTTAAACTCTAAAACTCTAAAATTTCCTTTGCTTAACGTGTCTCTACAATCCACATTCTCACTTCTAACAGGTAAATTTAGAAACCTTTTCCAAAATCTCAGATCAAATTTTATGTTTAATTCTAAGCTTTAGCTTACAAGCACAAAGTTCTGAGAGTTCCTTAGATTTCCAATTCCAACAAATGAGGGTTGTTTGGAATGTGTATTCAGTGTTGCTCCCCTTTCCTGGCCTTCGTTTCTTAATCTGGGGATTCATTCATACCCAGGTTGTAGGGAGAACATGACAGGATAACTTCTGCTAGCCTTTCACCACCTTCTCCTTCTTCAGGTCTGCTGCAACAGCGTTTCAAAATATGAATTCCCTTTGGATGATAAAGAAAGCGTGCCCTGGTTGACATGCTTGCTATCTCTCCTCTGTGCAGCCTACCACTCTTTCAGAGTCAGGACACATGTTTGTAGGGACCAAACTCCAGCTATGTGAAGAAATTACTTTCACCCTGATACGGSCCTGCCTCTTGTCTGTGGAAACACTGACCAAGGATCTCAAGAAATGAAAAGAGGAAATTAAAGACTGCCTGCACAAGGGTGAATTGTTTCTGTCTCGGTGGGCCCATGATATCTCAGGTTACCAGGGAAGAGATGAAACATATAGATGGACTCATGCTTGAGGGGTGGACTTAACTAKGGACACTGTATCCCTGGTCCTGTGGTGACACGGCAGAAAGAATTGAGTCAGACAAGGGTACTATTTCAAAAACAGCCTTATGACAGCTGGGCCAGAGAGCAGGATATTGAGTGGCTATATCATTTTTCCTGTAGTTCACCAGCCTTTGGGAAAGTTGAACAGTACAGCTTGTTCTAAACTTAATGCTTCAAACTATTGGCTGCTGATAGTTCACTTGCTCTGAGAAGTAGTGTCTGTTACTTTTTCCAGGTTTGGCGTGAYGGCCATGTTTTAAAGACCTTTATCACCTTTTTACAGAATAAAGGGTGCTGAGCTTTGTAACCTCTGCTTTTAAGAAAGCCAGTTGCTGTTTTATGAAATGAATCATTCTTTTCYCTTTCCTCTTGCTGCTATATCCTTTTGAGAGTGGTGACAGAAATTGTGCTGTTTCAAGATGTGAAACACGACAGATATAGTGGCATAATAATTACATTTTGTTCCAATCTCTTTGGAAAATTTGACATTAGTTTTGTTTTTTTTACTTGCCAAACTCAAGAAATGTTTTCAGAGGATTTTCCTGGTCACTTCAAGATCTCTTGCAAGTCTGTATTTATGTGTGAAGGGTTGGTACTTTCCCCCCTGCTGTCTCATGTACATTGTTTTGCATTCTCTTTGTTTGATGATTCCAGAGACTTAGCCTTGACTGCAAGGTTTTGCAGTCAGTTTTAGTATTTWCTGCTGTTAGTCAATATCACAGAATATAGCAACTTTGCTCACTTACCTATTTCATGACTGTGAATCTGTTCAGTAGAGAAAATTCCTGTATACTTCTTGAAATGTATTTGCTAAATGCATCAGACAAATTTTTGTTGAAGATTGTGTGATTCATTCAGTGGTTCATTTTCACTGGAAGTTGAAACTAAATAAATTTATATTTTAAATTAGTTGGAATTTAAAGCAAGAAGTCATTTAACCAAAATTGTGGTAAATTCACCATCACAAAGAATCATTAAAGCAACTGTTGGACTCTTTCTAATTCTGAAAATTTGAAAATTAAGAGTGGAAGGTGGGGGAGATTTTTTTTTTTTTGATGCTATAATTTATTTCAGGCAAAGATTAATTCTAGAGCTTGAATTATTCTTGAAGTCAAACCATATGTCTTCGGCCAAAATCCTTTAATTCCATGCCTACAAACATAGCTTTCCTAACAYTTAACAAGGCGTGGTTGACCCCTGAGCCAGCAGAGTGGAGGAGAGCCATCATAAAAATTACATGGAAGAATATTGGTTAATGACCTATTACAGCATAATAAAAATATGAATAATAATGGAAATGCATCATGGATTCTTGCAATAATAACTTTGAAACCTGCAAAATTGTGATGATTTTTTTTTTCCTGAAAAGATCTGCATGGCCTCAGCCAATAATATCAAGCAGATTAATGCAAATGTGCTCTGTGACCAGGCAGAGCTACTGAAGGGAATAAAAACTCTTCACCAGGTAGAGACAGCAGTGCCAGCCCCTCCCTCTGACCCAGGGCTCAGTATATCCTTCACTCKTCCACACCTTTGACCACCTGGTGTTAGACATTATCTTCACATTCTTTCMCTTTACAGCCAATCTTAATTTTTAGCACAAATTTGATTATAAGTGATCTAGCCTGTTGTTCCACAAGCTAATAGAAATTTGCATTTCATTTTATTTTCTACTTTTTAAAAGCTGCACACAAAAAATGYCAGACAACCAAAATGGGATTAAGGAGAAGAATCTCATTCCAAGTAAGACCCAAAATACTCTCTAGCTTAAAGAATTTATGAAATAACTGAAATGGAAAAAGAATCCGATATTTCTGTATTTTCAAGGGGARAAAAAGGATTTAGGTRTATGAYTAAAAGATTTTGTTTTCCTCCTAAGTGGCTTCAAATTTTGTCTTGTATTTCTGGCCCTGAATATGTACATACCACTAAAATGATTTAACTCTACTGCATACTGGCATTATTATTTATTTGATACTCAGATATGGATATTTTAAAAGCCTAAAATAATAAGGTAAAAAAATCACCAAATAAACTGGCAAGATATATGTGAAAGACTCCAAYACACACACATAGCCCTGACCAAAAAAAAAATTCTTCCATAAAAAATGTTCTCCTGAGGGCACTATTCTTTTTTTTTTTTAATCTGTGATCTTGTCTTTTCTTTTCTCTCATTCACTACAGAGTCTATATTTATTATCTSTTTCTATCTAACTTAGATTGCAAGCTCCTTAGGGCAAGGACCTTGTCTTCTTACATGTCTGTAATGTACCAYGAACACCTCCAGCACTAAATAAATAATAAGCTCAGCAAACTCCATTTAGTATCCATTTCAATTTGTGGTGAAGGCTCACCATGTTTGCAGAGTGTAAGGTTCATTTCTTTCTTTTAATGGCTGGTSCTGGGCAAGAAGAAATATTAACCCATAGTTTTTTGGCTTCTTCTGGAGCAAACTTGCTTATTAGAGCTCTGCTGACAGTGACCCTAGGCCAGTCTAGTCAAATCCAAGTCTTCATGTTAAGATTTTCTTGCAGTCAAACTTTACTACCCAGATTTCTTTAGTTAGCCTTCTTGTTCCTTTATAGTCATCTCTTACTAACACAGCTTCAAGCTTGAATAACTAAAACATCTCCCAGAATTCTCTGATAGTCTGTAAAGAATCTAGAAAGGACTGTTCAAAAGAGAAAATAAAACCTATCAGGTTGGGTTGATCTATTTTCTAGCTGGCCTTTCCTTGTAGACAGAAGAAAAAAAAAAAMCAAACCATCTCTCCTGACCACTTAGGAAATTCTTCCTTAGTTAAGCTGCAGTTTTCCTGTTTCCAAGGAAAAATTTTAAAATAAGAGAAATAGCTAGAAAAAAGCATTGACTGATTTACCTTACTTGGAAAATTGCCATTGTATGAGACATTTCCTGTATTCTGCTAATCATATTCTCTAACAATTTTTTCTAGACCTGACTATAGACCTTGCCAAACTACCAYGACATCTTTAAGCAAAGCAAAAACTATATTAAGCTTTAACTAATATAACGTGTTCCCTTTGAATTTTGGGATTTTTCACAGGTTGGGAACAGGAAGGGAAGAAGGAGGGCTTCAGTTTCTCCAGCTAAAATGGGSTGAGTCACGTCAGATTAAATGCAGTGTGGCAGTCCTTTCAAGCTCCATGCCAAGGAAGTTACACTGCCTCTGTTGTTCCAATGGTGCACAGAGAATGCTTTAGGCACGTTGGTTACTGCCACAGCCCACAATTGCAGGTAGGAGGGTATGCTGGAATGAAGACTTAGTGAGAACCTCTGTTTCAGCCTGCTTCCAATTCTGCATGCTGGATGAAATGTTGCCATTTTTCCTCAATCAATATTCCAAATGAATRTTTATGGAATTTCTGAATTATGAAAATAATTAATCCAACACTTACCCTTTTTTGTTGCCTCTTTCAAACTGGAAGAAACAGACTTCCAGAAGGAGTTAGCCTGTGGCCTTTAGCTAACTGTTGCTCATATTTTTTACATAATCACTTTTAACCAAGAGCAGGGGTGTTTTCACCAAGAGCAGCGCAGCAACACAGTGGAAGTGGATACYGAGCAGAACGCAACAGCTTCAAGCATGTGTTGGAAAATCCTTGCCTGTTAAGAACACAGTCTTGTCCTTCCCATASCTTAGCTGTCCTTGCAATTTTCCTYGAGCAGTTTCCATAAGTATCATCATTTCACAGCTCCAAATCTTYTTGCTCAAAGCCAAAGTCAGACTACTTACGAGTACTTAAGAAATGTCACAAAGAGCCCTAAGAACAACTAGGTAATGTGGTGTTAATAGACTCTATAACAGAATAATTMTTTTACTATATGCTTATGGATTTTGAAAGGTAGGATAATATTAATAGCCTCTACTGTATAATGGGTAAAGCAGAAAATTGTGCACATCTACACAGAGTGGCAGGCTTTAATGAACACACTAGCGACTGTCACTGCTGAGGGATGGGAAAGTAGGAGATCGTTTCAAAGCCACAGATATCTTAGGGAAAGAGAACTCAGTAACTTGCTAAGCTCTAGCAATTTATTATTTTAGAAACTGCTTTATAAAGAGGCAAGATTAAATTATTCAGTCAATGTTGTCAAGTTAGCTTGTGTCATCGATGCACTGGGCATATAAAATCTTTCAATGACCTGTTTATCAGATGGTTTGTCACTTGATACATGGCAGCTGTGGTTACCAGAACGTTTGGGTTGTTTTTTTTTTTTYYYCCTTTTGCTGTAAGAACACTAATCATTGCATTGCTGTAATKAATCAAGGACAGTCAACATATAAAAGTTGATTGAAAAAGTTGATATGGATTTGGGAATGACACTCTATTCATTCCTTTAATCATTACGGGTAACATGCAGCAACAACTGTATAGCACTCAGTGAATTGTGACTGGAGTTTAATATCCTTTTTTCTGAAATTTTTAAAAATAGAAAATATTGTTGCCARAAGCTCAACAACCATGACATATCTCATAGTGAGAAGCTGGTAGGCAAAGACCATCATGACAGAGAAGTATCTTGGCAGGCTCCCACCACTACTGTGGATAATAAAAGCTAATTTATAAAAGCTAATACAATCTATTAATTTGCCAAGGACTCAGCATATGGCTTCAGCAAATTTATAGTGAATCCACAGAAGTCCAGTATCTTGTAAAGAAAGGAAATCACAGATCTTCTGCAGARAAAATCTTCTCGCCTAGTGACATTATTTCAAACCATAAGTGAGTTTCTCAATGATGCTCAGCTTTAGAATAGTTCAGGTCTTGGATTTCTYTCTCTCAGTAATTCATGACTCAGAAAAAAAAAAAGTAAATATCTCTGTCTACCTAGTTATTAATTTTTAGGCTTGTCCAGAATATATCTTGGAGTCTGAAAAAAGGTCCAAATTTTTCTGCAACTTCCTATTCAGTTATACTAGCTAAAATAATAAAAAACTTGCAGTTTTCCATGCAGAAAACAGTAAAAATTGTCTTGGCTCCTTTACAATTCTCTCTTTCTGTCCTCTAAAAACGAGAAAAAGTCTACTTCTTCCAGTGTCATAAAACCCCAAAAAATTGCACAAAGAACTAGGAAATCAAAAGTGAGTTTGTCTTTGAGGATTTTCAAGTCCCATGGCAGCATGAACCCCTGCTGTTGCAGGACACCTTGGGAACTCCCTGGATCCTGCCTGGAGCTTGGAGCCATTTTATGGCACTCTAAAGAGACATTGGCACATATCTTTGGGGAAATAAAGACAGGAATATCTTGGTAGACTATTGTATTTGCAAGCTGCCCYGACAAAGGAAGGAATGATGAATCTGACTCCATGTTCTCAGAAGGCTAATTTATTATTTTATGGTACTATATTATATTRAAGAATACTACACTATACTATACTAAAAAATACAGAAAATATACTTACACAGTGCTAAAAAGATAATAATGAAAACTTGTGACTCTTTCCAGAGTCTCGACACAGCTTGGCCCTGATTGGCCAATAAGTGAAAASAACTCACCAGAATCCAATGAATCATCTGCGGGTAAACAATCTCCAAGCACATTCCAGATAAGCAAAACACAGGAGAAGCAAATGAGATAAAAATTGTTTTCTTTTTTCTCTGAGGCTTCTCAGTTTCCCARGAGAAAATCCAGAGCAAAGGGATTTTTCAGAAAATGTGAATGCCACAGTGGACAAAGTGGAGAGTTTRCAGATCCAATTGCCCAATATATCAAGAAAGCAAGATTTGAAAAATAAATTAAAGTCTCCCCTGCTCCTGTCTTTTGTACCAATCAGCAAAATCATGTCATATTCATGTTTTATGCAACTGAATAACATGGATCTGCATCAGTGCCTGTCAAGTTTTCCTATCCCTTCAGAATGGTTTCCATTGGCCATCTAGAATATCTGCTATGTGTTCAGACATGAGAATGTGATGCTGTTTTTACGCGATGTATTTGGTCCAAATTAGCCAAGGGCCACTTTTGTTTCAGCCTTCTTCAGGAACCAATAATCCATGCAGAAGTTTTTGTGAGCAGCCACTCATTGAGGATAAAGCGCTTGTACTCGAACTCAAATAAACCTTCTTAAAATAGGAAGTGACATATAGAGCATATACTTATAATGACATATGATTTGCTGAAATATTTAAGGGGATGAAACAAAATAATCTGTTTTTACAAAAAAAAAATCTGTTCTCAAAAGATGATTTTTCCAATACTAGAAATGTCTAATATTAGTAATTACTAGAAAAGCAAAACCAATTATGAAATAACGAAATGCTGAGGCAGATATTAAATTTCTTCTTTTTTTATAATGAAAAATCTTGGAATATTAAGTTATTATAAAGATTTTTGTACATGAAAGATCAAATTGCAACTATCATCTTTTCTGATAATTATGCCTTATTTATGCTGCATAGAAAAATTATTTAGACACACACATATACAGACATATATTTATATTCAAACACTAATCTTACTATGCTGGATGATTTACAGACAATGTAATAAAATCTAAGCTTCATCTAAACTTAGTTTCTAAGCATTGAAAGATCTCAATAAAAGCATTTTCCTTATGCCTTCCCTTCACTCCTTCTACAATCAAAAATGCCTTCCAGTTTAGCCAGAAAGGCGTAGGTGTACAAACATCTATGCTTTGCTAGAAGCACTGATTTTCTGCCCTTAAATAAATGGAAGTACAATGGCATAGTGCTAGATTAACCCTGGAATGAGAGCTATGGATTTCTTAGCCCTTACCTTACAACCAAACACTGCATCCCAGTGTCCCCAGCCTCCAGTTTTTTAAGATATGCATTTTAAATACTCTCTTTTTTTCTTTTTTTTCTCTTTTTTTTAGCTTATTTATACTGCATTAACTACAGACTTCAGAGCTTTTGTTTGCTGATTTGAATGGACCAAAATGGAACCTTGACACTCTACAAAACTCAAAGAATTATGTTTCCTTCAAGCAYAATTTTACCTCTCAGGTATAGTTTTTCTTTTTCTGCAAGAATAGAAACCTGCCTGTTATGGACAAGATTAAAAATAAAAGGGAAAATATACTAACAGGACTTAYTAGTTAATAAAATTAGATATCAATTTAAATCTTTAAAACATCTATAAATGTTGATCCTGTTTCTTTGAAATCTTTTGATATGACGTGGCACATGAAAGAGCTGAAAATTATTTCACTTGCAAGTGTTTTTAGAACACAACAGGTTATTTATCACAATAAAGAAGAACTGATGAAGGCCTGGAGTATTCAGAATACTCCTTCAGTCACACTGGACAGAATGTTAAGAGGAGCTTCTCCCCATCTAAGAGATGGCAATGTAGCATAAAGCAATAATAAAACTGACACAAGCCAAACTTTACTGTGTCAACACCTTCAGCACTCAGAATTTCAAAACGGGGATGGTTTTAACCAAAATCAAAGCATCCCAAACATTTCTGACTATTCATATCCAGACTGCTTATCTTGAGTTTTAGGAGTGGTTTAACTTATTCTTAAGAGAMCATGACTAGCCACAGAAGCTACATTTTCAGCTAATGCATAATATATGCTACAGGAATCCAGAAAGCTATTCTGAGTAAAAGAAAATCCAAAAAGCACCCAACTTCCCACACAAATAGAAAAGAGTAAAGAGAGAGGATGCATGAATAATTAAAAAGAAAATGCTTGTGGGGTAAGCAGTTATATTATTTTTTATAATAAAGCTGAAATTTCTAATCATATTAAAATGATTTAAATATGTATAGAACTTGTGCATTGAATTACCACTTCATTTCAAACTACTTCTGCTTCCCTTTTTTAGCCAAAATTGCTCTAACACATCAAGTTTTGTCTATATACATTACTTTTTAAGAAAGAAATCAATAAAATGATAGCTAAAAAGGCAAATTATCCAGCCAGCTATATAAAGCACTACCCTATTTCAGTGATTATTTAAGATGTAGCATAGAAAATTTGGCTCATAAATGTTTTGGTGAATTATTTACATGGAGACAGGCTTCTTTGAGAAACTCAAGCATTGGTAATTAAGTGCAGGGAGGAACACAGAAGCCTAGAGGAGTTAAAGCACTAAAAAGTGTTGAGCAAAGAGTACATTTGAATAACACAGACTTGAAGAAAAATTAGAATCAAATGCTTTTACTTAGGAGCCTCAGTGGTACGGCCTGATACTGAATGCTTTGGTGTCCTACTGCTTAACTCTATAATGCAAAACTCCATTGTAAGGATTCACRGTGATGACTAAAAGATTAATATAGGAATAAGAGAGAATTATGCATCTGTGGGGTTTTCATAGCTAGCATATTGCATTGAAGAACCTTCCAAGGGAAATCCAGCTCAGCTTTGTGTGTGGTTACACACTTGTGTTGTTCCTCGATAGCTGTCAACCAAATGGGAAAATAACTGAGACATTTGCCTGTTATCTTGTGTTAATTTTCAGGAAATAAATATTATCCTCTTGGTTCTACATCCACAACAGAGAATTTTTCAGGGCTATAATCAAACAAAAATAAAAATTGAAAAATTCATTAATAGTGAATAGGTGCAATTCCAGAATTATTCCCTTCTCTCCCAAAGTGTAAAACATGTCACAAACATCCAGCTCATTGTTGACCATGATGATGACACATCAGCATAACATAAGGGAAACTTAACAAGCACAGGTAAATTGTTTTGTTTGATATTTTTCTGGTTTGTCTTTAACTGCATTTTAATGCAATTGTAGAATTGATTCTTATGTGGAGTAAGTAGTTTCTCATTAATGCAGAACCATTATCCTAGGATAGAATTTGCCTCTGTACTCAGTGTAACATAAGCWTAGAGCTAACTATTACGTGGCTGTGAAAGAGATTATAAAAAGAAACTTAATAAAATAAAAAGGATTCATTATGGATTTTATCCTTCAATTAGTTCAACAATTTATTGCAGAGCAGGGTACTTTAGTGGAGAAATTTCAGATTAGCAGAGAACCATTCCTCCATGCATTATTCCAGAGAAGTTTTTCTGAAAACCTGTGAGCACAGACACCAGACCACAGATCATAAAACTTCTGACTTCTGAAATATATTCTAAAAACTAGTATGCTTTAAAATTCTCAGATGACGTGAAATCAAATTAACTTGGAGTCAAAGGAATTCCTATAAGACTTCTTGCTTTATTAGCTGGAAGTCAAAGGTCATAAAATGAAGCTAATGTTGTAAAATGAATAAAGAGGAGCATTATTAGAGTACAAAGGTAAAAAATTTCCAAAATATAAACCACTGAGCTAGAAATGTGTCTCTTTTAAATTTTTAATAGTTGATATTAACTGCTTAGTGGGGTTTACGGTGGGTGAGAATTATTCTTGAGAAGGAGTGCTGCATTTCTCACCATCATCCCTGAAGTGATAATTACTGTTTCAGAACAAAACACAGAGCAGAAAAAACTCTTCAGAACAATAATTATGTTTCAGAAATGAACACTCAGAACTAAGCCAGACAACAAAATACTGGACTAGAAAGAAAAATAACAGACTGTATTTCTCAGATATAAAACCTGCCATCCATTTATGTAACTGTAGCACATTAGGTCACTTCAATGGCTGTTTCTCTTTCATATTTTGTTTTAGATACTTATTTGAGGAATATGAGCTGTGGAGCAGCTTTTATAACACACAAAGTAGCTAGAAAATAAGAAAGAAAACTAAAAGATATCCCACCACCACATAAAAAAAGCAAAATATATTAATATTGTAAAGAATGAAAGAGGATGCTAAAAATAATCCATATACTACCTTCTTTTGATTTTCAAACCACTAGGATCAAAATACAATATCTGGACTTCAGTTTTTGTCACTGCAGGAACCCTTGTCCCAGATGAAAGGGATTTAGTCTAGCAGTCAAATGGAAGAGCAATTCCATCAATGACAAAATATTCCCTCCAGTATTGTACACTGTCTGATGCTCATCATTTCCCTGGGTTTTTAAATATGAATGTTTGGGGCCTGCGTGCTTTGATATGGTTTTTTTTTGTGTGTTTTTTTTTTTTTTTAAGTAATAAGTATGACGTTAGTGGATAGAGTTAAAAATTGAGGGATTTTAGTGGCAAATTTGGCCTGGATCTTGCCCAAAATCTGGGCATATGTGGCCTCTTATAGAATGTATAATATCCCCTTTGTAGCAATTACTCTTGCTTTCACCATCCTCTTGTCCTCTGTAGATGCTGAGCTGCTGTACCTGCTGTGATGTGCTGGCACCTTTCCCAGGCACGTGTGCTGGGCTTGGGAGCAGAGGTCTGTGCAGGGCATCTGCTCCCTAGAATAAGACATCAACAYCCACAGCAGGAGTAATGGAGAACCCTGAGCCAGAGAGCAGAGAGATTGAGAGGCAAATGCTGCCAGAGGAGACATTTTCACAAATGTGTCTTTTTCATCCCACCACACATCTTTTCTCTGTTGGCTTGTTTTGAAAGAATTTTCTGCAACCATCATATGAGTTCTCAGCTTTGGAGTGGGGAAAAGTCCTGTGTCAGCTGAGCATAATCTGCTGAAAAACAATCTGAAGTCCTCAGTGGCACTAACATGTTGAAGTCACAAATACTGACCTAAAATATGACATTAAAGTAGATATGTACCAAAAATCTGCAAAATGGAAATCAATTCCCAAGCAGGAAGTTGTAACTAGTTTTCAATGTTGTCCTTTCTGATTATTTTTAACCAACTTGTAAAGGAACAATCTATTCCCTAAACAGTGGCTAAACATGGGGGAAAGAACCGTGCAGGGTCAGAACATTTTTGGAGAATCCAAGAGCACTCACAGTTTTCCATCAAATTCTACCTCTAAACAAAGCAGCAGAACAACTTTTTTGTCATAGGCCACCTAACTTCCTATTTTTAAGGATTTTGCAGGTAGCTTTGCCTAAAGGTTTTTCATGACTATACTTTTTCTAAACAATTCTTAAATATACATGTATTTGCAGTCTTAGAAGTTGAAGTCATTTTTGCTACCTGTGAGCAGGACTTTACATTAAGCAGATTGAACAGATTAACACATTTTGCAAAAACAGGCAAGCTTTTATCTGATATGGATGTTTTGCAAGCCTCTATGCAATAGTGAAAGATTCACTGAGCAGGAGTCTCCCATTAATGAGATATTCTAATTAGTGACTTGCACATGTAAGAAGTAAAAAMGGAGCTGAAGGAAGAAAGAAAAAGTTGGGTTCTAAGAACTTTTTTCTTTTCAAATTTGTTTTCATGTTTCATCTTTCTTTGCAATAACACCAAGAGTTTCCTAACTTGGCAGTGCTTGGGATAATTAATACTGATTACCACAGTGATTATTATTATCTAAGTAGTGATATAACTGGCAGAGTAGAAATAGCTAGATTCACAATTTTTAAAATACTCTCGCATAAACTCTTTATGAGTTTTACTTTGCTCACCTCTAGCTTGGCCATGAATTGTTTTCTATTCTCAGAATCACTGAAGTGTGCAACTAAAAGACTACTGTTTTTACAATAATGAGAAAGGTACTCTCATGAGACTAAACTCATGATTAAAGGAATTAATTAAAAAGATTAAAGGAATATATTTCTTCTTGCTTTGAAAACTCGMGTTATTCACTGATGCTATGTCAGATGGCTGATAACATAATACATGCTTATATACAGAGAGGGTTTATGTCCACTGTCCAGTGTTAGAATCCAGTCAGGCTTTTGAGACATACACAAAGAAAGAGGTCAAGTGCATGCAAACCCAGGTTGCAAATGGCTTATCTGAGTGGCTTTCCTGTGACTACACTATGCAGTAAAATATCTTTCTTGATCCTTAGCTTTTCAAAATTTTCAAGAGTAAAGACCATTTCCCATAAAAATTAAATTTTTGCTTAACAAAGGCGTATTTGAATTCCCCCTTCCCAAGCTTCAATGTCAAGATTACATCAAGATTTGGTATTTTGCATTTAATATATCCTAATGATGGCATGGAGTATTTGAACATGGTCTGTTAACAGAAATTAAAGGCACCCTCCAGAAACCTGAAGTGCATGTCTGCAAGAAGGTATAGAGCCATGGCAGATTGGACCACACTAATCTCATTCCCCAAGGAACATTCCAGTAACTTTGAACAGGAAAACAGCTTCTTTGAAATATAAATGTAGTAGCAGTAACATTTTTTTTTTATGTAGCTGTTAAGGTTTGTTACCGTTATTAAGTCTTTCAGCTCTATGAAGTCCAAGAAAAGTATAGTATACCAATAATAAAGTAATTATTTGACATAATACTGGGTGTACAATCCTGGGTTCTTATTAACTCATTATAAGGCTTTGTGTGCTGTGGATATATTGCATTCTTCCATGAGAGGAGCATCATTTTCACACTGGACATCTGAAAATACGAAAGGGCTCAAAATTACAACTTTTTTTCAGACCATGAGTATTGCTACAGCATAATTTAATTAAATAATTTACTATACCTTGCTAGCTCAAGCTTGAGACTAGCCTTTATCCTCTGACATATTTATTTTGGCAAGCCACTACCTTTCCTGACTTTTCTAACTGTAAAATTGAACAAAAAGCACTAGATTACTTGCAATTTTAGTCAAATGTCAAAACTAATAGTTTTATGTTATTCTTGGTTCCACAGGACTGTCACAATTTAATTACAGGTTGATGGTCAGGATTTTTTACTGTTAAATTAAATTAGTTAAAGTATGCAAGGAGTAGAAGAGAAATAGCTGCTTTAGAGGATTTCCACTCCTATGCTTAAACTGTGAAAAAAAACAAACCAAGAGATAAAAACTCAAGAATCTTTTTCATCTGCCTGCATGTGTATAAGATCTGGGTAGTAAGTATTTTTGAATATATAAATGTGGCAAATAAATTTAGCAAGAAGTGGACTAAAGTAGAAGTGTCAAAACAGTTTTGTTAAAATAATATATATTGATAGATTTATTATGATACTTTAGGACTTGACAGTTTATATAACTAAGAGGTATCTCAATAACATAGAATATATTCTATGATATTCATTTTTACTTTTGTCATGTGCTGGACATATTCTTTTGGGAAAGAAAGGAATTCTAACAGCAGAAGAGRTAAAAGCTAAACCCTCCTCCCTTTCACCACAGGGAATTTAATGCTAATGGAATATCAAAGTTGAAATCCATCTATTGGACCTGAGGAAATAATTTTCCTGTAAAGATATGCCAGAAATAAACTTATCTCCAGAGACAGTGAAAGGGAACAGTAATCAGTATAGCAATTCTGAAAGATCATATTAAAGCAGGGAAAAACATAAGCAACAGAGAAGATCTTGCATTGTCAATTACCCCCCAGCACTGGGTTCATCTATCTGTCTACTGTTAGCTTGGCTTCAATTACCTGAATTCATCACTTTTCATCTCCACTGTGAACCTCATAGCATCCAACACCTCCAGCTCCACTGGGGGAAAACCTGATGCAAAGATTGGTCCACTTCCCAAGTGCAAAACTTAACCAAAAATAGGCCTCAGCTGGTTTTCCTGGCTCTCACAGGGCCTCCTTCCTCAGCTTCCTTTGCCCTGCCCTGATTGATCAGGAATAACTTTKTGTGCCTGCAAGCCAGCTGGATTAATGTGTTAAGATTTTCTACCAAGGCGTCTGAAATTCAGGTTATTTCCTTCCAACAAAAGGCAGCCAGAATGATCTACTCATAGTAGGAAATGAGCACCACAGTACTGTGTGGTATCTTGGCAGGAATTGGCCATAACAGTAAGTTAGGTTTTTTCTTTAAAAATAATATTTAAACTTAGTTTCATACATTTTTGTAGTGAGTGGTTGGCTAGAGGAGTGCTGTTTTATAATTATTAGATTCTTTCTGACACTTTAAAAATAAAAACAAAAATAATTATTGTAGTGAAAAAAAATTGTAAGTGCCAGGGACTGAAATTGTGTTCACCTTTCATCATAACAATATTCCTGACACTCCAAGAATTCAGGCATGCTTGGAGTAACAGAAGGGAAGTATTCGCCTCACAGCACTGTGGCTTACATCTCACTCAACCTGTTAATTTCTCAGGCTCTTTTGATTATGAGCTCACATAGTTTATGGCAGCTGCTACCACCATGTCCAGAGGGTAATGAAACACCTTGAATAATCAGATACAAAAAAAGGAATGTGGATATACTTCTTCATGAATTATGCATACTCTGTATACTCTGACTTACCTGTAAAAAAATAAAAATAAATATGTGGGACTGAAATTGTGCATTTTCACAAAGAGAGCATTTAGTTAATTATATTTAAGTTTGGAGTGCTCATTGTTTTCATAGACTCCCTCTCACTGCCAGTTTGCCTTTGTTCTATTACTGCTTTCTTCTTTTCAAACATTTTCCCATCATCCCATTAAGTCAAGACAATAAAGCTAGTTTCTTTGAACTAATATTAGTACAGTCCTGGGGAACTGTCTGACAAGAGATACTCTGACAGAAGCAGTTCCTGAAATCCACAATATGCCAGAACTTGCTCTCATCTGTGCTCCATACATTCATCATGGGAATGGGAACASAACACCCGCCATCCCCTAAATCCATTCTAAAAAGTTGATTTATTATTTCATATCTTACCTCTAGAGATTAAGACCATAGTAAAACTATTTCATCAAGCATCCCAGATCATCTCTGAGCACAGAAAATAAAATATATATGCTCATCTCTGCAATAAGGGCTAGGGGATTTAAGTTCTGCATCTTCCTTATTTATTGACATCCCTTTTTTCTGAGTCAGCAAAATTACCTAAGTAGTAAAYGTTCTTCCACACAAGTTACAGAATTTTGCCCAAAATAATTAAACAAGCCTCCCAAATATACATAAAAACAGTAACATTTGTGACAAAGTTTTTAGGAAAATATAAAATAGTAGAACCACTGTGATTGCACCAAAATTGCAAAGAAGGAGAAAAAAACACAGTACAATAGAAATCGGTTGTGTAAAAGTTTTGTGCACCCAGAGAGGGAGCAGCCATGACCAATAAATACCTCTTCAACCTGTAATTCTACTTCAAAGTCCTAAGTCACTGACTATCTAGGTTCTAGATATCCTAAGATTCTCCAGGTATTACATGAAATGTTAGTGACTCAAACAACCTGCCACAATGACAGGTTAGAAATTATGGAAGAAAAGCAATAAAAGCAGCATATGTATTACATACATATAAAAACCTGGATTGAGAGCTAAACCAGTTAACAAAAATGACAAAATATGTTTGAGAATAGACAGAAACTTCTCAAGATAGAATTATACAATGAGTTCCTGACCTACATTTCAAAAAGAGGAAAAGAAAGGAAAAWTTTAAAAATGCAAATTAAGCAGCAGAAATTAGCTATACCATTGTGCTCTGTAAAGAATTTGAACATGCAATCTGTGGTATTGGAGTGATGGGGTAGATCAAAAAGAAAGGGAACCAGAAAGGATTCACAAAACTGTAGTGTAGGCTTCTTTTCCTTATAGTCTTGTACAACTTTTCTTCAAACATACGCTTAGTGCTGAACATCTAAAAGCTACCAAAAGCAGAATGCACATATTGCATGAAAGGAAATGGAAAATAGTTCTAGGGACATAGCTCCATTTCTAAAGATGCAGAGCCAGTTATAGTTAGGAGAGGGCTTTTGAGTTAAGCTGGTGTTTCATATATAAAGATATTAGAACAAATCCTAAAAGAATTATAAAAGTCTAATTACAATATTTACCTGTGCAGCTTTAAATTAAACTTTATACAAATTTTATAACATTAAAGCAGTCCTACTTCCGGGAAAATTAGTATGTATCTGCCACATGGAATATATAAGATTAAAAAACCTAAAGAAATACGTCCAGATGGGTGTTTCTATGGAATTACAGTAATCAAAAGCTAGAGTAGACCATCACTTGGTATATTACAGCTAAAGAGATATAACATCAAAATATGAGGAAAGTTTATGATCTCAAAAGCAAACGATCATTATTTATGCTGCAGTCTTTCTAATTAGCTCTTTTAAAATGATAATCTCTATCTTTTTTCAGAAGGAAATGTGGGGGTTTGAGCAATGATGTGGTACATCTTTGAAATCAGTTGAAAGAACATTCATTCTTTCAAAAAGGATGTGAAGTACTTTTGTACCATAAAATAGAAATTGTTACGAACTCATCTAGCAAAGCATGCAAATGTAACAGTGAAGCTGGGACACCATTTCTTATTTATATCCTGGTATCAGAAAGGAGAGGAGTGGAAAGACAACCCACTCACCTCACTTCAAAATCTGCAGACTCCATAATGTAATAGGCAACAAATTTTCAAGGCAAAACAGTCCTCTTTCCTGTAGCACTGTATCCTCAGTATCTCATCCATTTTATATCTTTATCAGTAGGTGTGGCAACAGTAATCAGGCTTAAATTATAAGCATACCAATAGTATTTGTTATTTAGCTACATCTTTGTCCTGAGTATCAGAGCTGGGCTAGTTAACATACCCAGTGTGTTCACTCCAGTCGAGTCACTCAGGCAATCTGAGAACTGCACAGGTGAAACATGGGGCAGGTTCGAGCTCTGTTGGAAGCAAGGTGATTGATTGAACTTTCAGTATCAAGTATTTGACTGATATTGTTACAGGATCCCTCCAGAAGGGAATTTTGTACAGTTCTTGAAATTCCTCAAGGCAGCTCCCACTCTGTCTCCTCTGATTTGTCAGCTTAAATGTATTGACTGACATCCTGGATGGAGTGAGCAGTCTCCCCAAGAGGTTCAGGATGCTGAAATGGTCATACTATTCAGAGGTTAAATATTTGTAAGTAGTCAAGACAAAATGTTCTACAAACATGGTAATAGAGATCTGCTCATTTGTGACTAAGATGATCAATAGCAATGAACTACATATGTTGCTGGTGTACTTACATTCAACMATGGGCAGCAGCGGTACAAGAACTGAATAGAAGACTGGTAGACCCATTTCTGAGCCTGGTTACTCAGAATTTAATCCAGGCAGTTCTCTAAGGAGAGGGACTGCACAGTCTCTCTAGTCAGCATGTCTCACTGTTGGGCTGCCCTTGCAGGGAAACATTCTTCCTCATAGGCTGCCTGAACTCCTCATTTCAACTTTTTCAAGTTGCCTCACATTTTGTCATCACTCTGACCTGTGCAGAGGCTGTCTCTGCCCCCTTGATAACTTCCCCACAGGCTCTGTTGGGCTGTTGAAAGATGTCCCCTCTTCCAGTCTGCAGCGGCCTCTGTCCCACAGCCTCTCCCTGYGGCGCAGTCAATGTTGCAGGTGTGGTCTAATGACTGCTGAGGGGAGGAAGATAATCGCTGCTTTGTCACATGGCCAGGCTCTTTTTCAAGCCAAATGTGCTGGCTACCTGGGATGATTGAGGCTTAGCTCAGTGTCCAGCAAACCACAGGGCTTGTCCCAGCCTCAATGTCCTTAGCCAGTGCCGTTTTAGGGGCTCTTCTGTCCCAGGAGCAGCAGATGGCACTTGTCCTTGCTCAGTTTCACAACTCCTGTTGTTTCATTTTTCTAGCCTATCCAGGTCCCTCTGGCTGATACCCTGTCATGGAGCTGTCTCCCCACTTTAGTTTCATCTGCACACTATAAGTATGTTCTGCATTACCCCTCCAGGTCATGTGTTAAAGGATAAAATCATTACGAGGGACAGTCCCAGGACAGACTCTTACAGTCCTCCCCTTACATGGACCTCTAGGTAGAACATGACCCATTTACCATGTCCCTTTGGGGCTGACCATTCAACTTTTTACCAATTGCCTATCCGTCCAGACCACGACATCCTAACATGGGTACAAGAACATTTAGAAGACAGTCAGGTTTGCCAGATATGATTAGCTCTTTGTAAATACATGCTTGTTATTTCCAGCAGCTGCCTTCTCTTCCACATGCCTAGAAATATGTTTCAGAACTCATTCCATGGTTCTTCCAGGATCCAAACTTAATCTGTCCAACCTGCATTCCTCTTTCTTTTTCTCCTTTTGAAGATACATAATTAATTGACCTGTCTTCAGGCATTGCAGACATCTCCTGGTCTCCTGAACTTGCCAAGCATGACAGTCTTGAAAAGATATGAGCCTGTTCTTTCATCTCCATGCTGGATGCAGCATGAACTAGACAATCAATTTTTCTTAGAACCAAAGAGTACCAGCCAGACTTGGTGTTTTGCAGTTCTGCCAAGAGCCATGCCTTTCCAAAAGCTGCAAGAGAGGGGTCATCCTTTCTTACAGATGAACAGTTCTACTGACTATCTGACAAAACTGATTCATGATTTTCCTCTTCATTTTAAGTTTTTCTTCTGCTGTGGGGATAATTTCTTTCATGCAGAATAAAGTGTCCARCAGAACATCAATGGGATGCATTTATGGGATTCAATGAAAAATTCATCTCAGGCACATGAGTTAAATTTAGTTGTATATATCTGTATTAGCCATTGAACAAAAGAACAAAATGAATCTGGCAAGAGCAAAACTGGGTACATAAGCCTTAGCTTGGCACCAGATCAAGATGTTTTAAATGGGGCTAAAGGACAAGTTCTTCCCTAAGGGGTAAAATCAGGTTGAGAAGAGACAACTCATTTGTTACTTTAGTCACCCCAAGAGCTCAAAATGACAGTGGACAAATGATGACAAATTGAAGCATAGATGTCAACACTACAGTTATTGCTTACAGTATGGGTTCAGTGTTACACAGTCTTGGCTGAATAAAGCATCTATATTTTTGAGACTTGTTGGTAAGTGTTTGCAAACAACTTGTGCTACAGGTACATATACTGTTGGCTGGCAAAATGAAGTACCATATCAAAAAATACATCACAGACGAACACAAAAGAAACAAAGGTTGGCTTTTCAGAAATGGGAAGGAAGAGCAAAAAATTAAACCAAAAGTTTATAAAAACTGCACAGTAATTACCTCAGGAAGCATAAGTGTTAACAGTAACCTGAAGAATATGCATTAGGTAACACTAAAAAAAAAAAAGCCTATTTATTTATTTTGAAAATTAAAATCTAAATGAAGTGTCTACAAAATTAATCATTCTACTCAGCTTGGTCACGATGATTGTCAGAATATCTACTCAAGAACCTTTTTCAATGTTGTGCATGAAATAGCAGTATCACTTTTAAGCTGAGCTGTCTCAGTGGTTTCCCAGAAGGTGATGTAATTCTACCTACAGGTTTTAGAGATGGCATTGTTTTTAATTTAAATTTGTTAACATAAGGCATTGAATTTACTGGGATAATGTCATTCATGTATTAAATTAGACATGTTCGACAAGGAATCAACTAGCATGAGTTTTTTAATAAAGGACACTAATGTCAAGGCAGCTTTAAAGATCAAGTAAAATGAAAAATAGCAGTCAGGAACAGAAGAAGGTGGGGATAATATTTATTGATGATATTTAAAAGAAAGTTACAAGATGAAGAAGACAGAAAAAAATATATTATTCCTGAATGGACTCTGCAGTAGACATTTTACAGCAAAAAAAAAAAAGAAAAAAATAGGTTAAATTATTTTAAATGTCTTAGTTCTAGGCCACAACATGGATGTAATCTAACCTGGTCAAGAAATTTTATGATATGAAAATGACAGTCTACTCAAGACAAAATACTCACTCCATTATCTTATTTGAGATTTTTTTATCTAAACCCAGAAAAAAACTACACAATAGTCCATTCTTTAAAAAAGTAACTATATTGCTATCCATGGACTGTAGAGGATTTCTATCAGATTAATGTTTTGATAGCTGGACTAGGCTTTTAGCTCTAATTGTTCAGGTACTAAAGTAGCTGTCCCCTGAGTATCATAGGCTCTTTTAGAGTTAGACAAAAATCACAAAAGCAAGAAACATTGACTTGCTGTTAGAAAGGAGAGAAATTAATAGATAGAAAATGTGGAAAATGATATGAGAAATTACTGACCATGATAGCAATATTGTCTCTTTGGCCTGTACTTCAGTGCCCACTATTAGCAATATCTTTTACTCTATATAATTTTGTAGGACTTCAGTGTGTTACAATCTCACTCATTGACAATTTCAAAGCCAAATTATCAAAATTTAAGAAGAACAATGCTTGCTTCAAAATGTTCTGTTACTATTTAAAAGTAGAAAAAGTAATTTATAGTAAATATAATGCTGGGCCCTTTATAAAAATGTGTCTCAAAATCTTTCCCCTTCAAACATATGTTGCTGATGTACTTGTCTAAGAAATTCAAAGTTCCTTCAGATAAACAAAATCCAAAACTATTCACCTAAAGGTGACAGTACAACATAGTGGAAAAAATAAATCAAGCTCCTACTTCAGTTTAAAGCACAGGAATACAAAGGGAAAGACAATATTTTTGTCTTTCAGTATAACTGATACTCAATGGTAAAACAAAATAAGCTTCTAATCACCTTGAGTTGCAGTCTTCTCCCTTCTGCAGACATAATTTCAAGATAACGTACTTTTTTAATGCTGAAAGAGATAAGTAATGCTATATCAGTAGTGTCAACAAAATGAAAAAAAGTTGTCAAAATTATGACTATTAAAATTTTATGAATAATAATCTAAGATCTCAGTTTATCTTATTTTCATTGTTGAAAATCAGCTGCAGTGAAAAAAATCAAGATAATTCTAAATTATTACCAAACAGTGAATCCAAGGGAGAAAGAATATTTCAGCATGAGCATGTCAAAAATAGGTGGGAATTGCACAACAAAATTAACCAGATGAAGMATTTTTTGGGAGAAAAAAGGGGTGAAGTTTCATGGTTTATTTTGAAAATAAATTTTAAAATGGAAAGAGACAAAACTCACAAAAATTTTGGAAATAAAAATGCATCAAATAAAAATTTTGCTTTTCCCAAGGTCTTTTATAGAGTCAGTGGGCTTGCAGTATTTTGGTAATATTATGCTTTACAATTATATGGAGGTAAATTTATGGATCTACTTATTTGTTTTTAAAAGTCTGGATAATTTTGAATATTTTTTTCACCTGCGAATRACAAAAGGCAGCTATAGAATTCCTTCTAATCCTGTACTCAGTCTGTACAAATAATCATTGGTCGAATGACTGTACAAAGTGAAAAGCAACTACAAATTTCTATGATGCTCCATGTTGTTTTGTTTGAATGGATGCTTTGGAATTTTGAATACTCTTTTGAAAACAGACTGTAACTTTTAGAAGTAATCCAGAAAAAAGAATTTTCTAAGACAGGACATAAATCCTAAGCACTTAGCAGAAAGGTTGAAATGCAAAATTAGTTGAGTATCCTTAATGAATTTGAGAACAGGCATGCATCCAGATATCTTTCAGTACATTTGCTCGATGTCCCTGAATAAAAGGAAGGAAGTTTGTGGCAAAGCAGGAAATTAGGCTGGGGCCCGTTAAAACATTAGAGGGTTTTTTTTTTATATATAATCATAAATTCTGTATATCAAGTGACCTTTATTCACAGGATCTTTCAGACACTACATCTGAGAAAGAAATCTGCTGTTTCAAAACCAAACTCCTTGACTCTACCCCGTACAAGCCCACACACGGCAAGTTGTGGAAGCTGGAAGTCACTCACAAACTTCTTATGTATTTTTTTTTATGCCATTCGTCTAATTTGTCACTAATTCAGTCTTATCAGGGTAATATTTTAATCAGTCCCCCTGCAGTGTCAGTCTCCTGCTGCGAAGGCCCTTGGTGCTGTGCACTTTTGTACCTGGGCCGTAGTGACCACATTAATCGTCCACTAGCATTTCAGTGAGGGCTGATACTCACACTGAGCAGAGCTGGCTGCCAGGAAAATTGTGTTTTTCAAAGGCTATTAACGCAAGTGAATGGGATCTTGAGTCAGCTAAAATTTTCAGCTAAATCTGTCTAGACTTTCTTAATTCTGTGTTCTTAACTAATGTTCAAATGCTTCTAAAAAGAAAACCAAACACCCAAAACAATAACAACAACAACAACAAAAAAACCCTCAGAAGAACCAACCTAACAAACAAAAATCTCCAAAACAGACAAACAACTATACAAACAAAGGAGGAAAACTGCAAAAAACCCCACCCCAGATAAGTTTTAATTAGAAGTCTGAYGGAATAGACATACAGAAAGCTTACACCTCCCCCTCTGTCTTTACAAGGCAGACCCTTGCTTGCAGGTTTGGTTTTACATATGTGTGTTACCTTCTGAGCTGAACTGAACCATTCTGTATCCACTGTTGTCCCTCAGAGAGCTCTTTCCATCAACTCTGAGGCTGACTTCTGTGACAGTGGTCACAGGGGTTTTCAGGTGAGGGAAGAGACGAGAATGTTGACTCCATGTTCAGAAGGCTTGATTTATTATTTTATTATATATATATTACACTAAAACTATACTAAAAACAATAGAAGGAAAAGTTTCATCTCAGAAGGCTAGCTMAGCTAAGAATAGAATGGAATGAAAACAGGTCTATGGCTCGGACCGAGAGAGAGAGCCAGCTCTGCCGTGACTGGTCACTAATTCCAAACATCCACACGAGACCAATCACGGATCCACCTGTTGCATTCCACAGCAGCAGATAACCATTGTTTACATCTTGTTTCTGAGCCTCTCAGCTTCTCAGAAGGAAAAATCCTAAAGAAAATGATTTTCACAAAATATGTCTGCGACAGACTTCTTTCACCAAGAGATCCGTCTGACAAGTCACTTCTCCCTTTAAAAGAACAGTGAATGAAGTTGAAAATAAAGGAAGAGGGAAAAAAAAAAAAACCAAACCAGCCACCCAGAATGAGTGCATTTTAGAGATTTCAGTATTATCCACTCATCCTTAACAGGAAAAGGATATCAYTTGCCAGCAGAAATAAAAAGCAGCCCTTCAATCCCTAGTGTGTATTCCTAGGAGTAGCAAGTACCAGAATTAGCTTGGCAGTTGGGGTGAGTGTTCAACATAGCACTTTTAGAGAATTTATGTCTGTTATTGAGTTGCTTCTCTATACTCTCCAACATCTTGTTTGCTTGGACTGCAAAACCTTTTTTTTTTCTGATTTAATTACCAATGACTTAACTCATATTTTCATAAATACCATCTTTTTCTTCCTAGAATCTAAAAATAGTTTTTTATTATTTAAAATTACCCTTTTCCTGTACTGAAAACAATAAACACCCAATCTTATTAGAGATAGTGTGGGTTGTGTGGTTTTCAGTAGCTTTTCACTGACTCAGCTCTTCTTCAGATCTTAGTGAGCATCCAAGTAATACCGGCTGTACTCTTAGCTTCACTCCAAGTTGTGATTCCTGAAAACAGCTGTGTATCTTGAAGCAGCATTAAACAGCTCACTTGATCAAATGATGTACTTTCTGCCTTATTGCAGATCATAGCTGAAAGGTGGATAAAGACTTTTGTTTGGACACACTGAATTTGTCTTGCATGCAGTTAAGGTGTTTTCCTATTAGAGCAAATCCATTGTTCCTGAAGGTTCACAGCATTTTGTCACGTTTCTTCTGCTAATCTATCATAAACCACAAATTCTTGTTCAAGGTATCAAAACTGTTCTAACATATATTTTTAAGCATCAGGTTTTATACACATTGACGTGTAATACTCTGAATAAAACATGACAATCCTCACAAGGCTACCTAGAGAATGGCTAGCAGGATCATATCACACTAATACTGGTTGTCTTAACATGTGTTCCTCTTTTAAGACTCTAAGCACTGTAAATAGTCTACAGGGATTAAGCAGCTTTTCCAGACTCAGTGCCTGAGTCCACAAAGGTTGCTTTTTTCCTGTAGTCATTTCACACAGGTTTAGTATCTCTAAAGCTTTCCTCCAAAAAGTCTTCAATGAAGAGCTGTATACTTTGGAACTTTATTTGTCTACGTTGGTTTATTCGCTTTCTACCTCCTTGTCTTGGTTTGGAAAGACAGGAGTCTGCTAAGGAAGGCAGGAGCCTCCCCTGAAATGGAGAATGTAAACTCTCCCCACCCCTCTGAATTGCTACAAATTTTAAATTAAGGGGCTCCCAGGCAAAAATATGGGAGCAGGAAATAACAGATATTTAATAGGGAAAAGGAAAAAAAAAGGATAACATAAACAAYGCAGTACGTTAGAACAACACTGACAGAGTCAGAAACCCGACACCCTGTGGGTCAGGGTGTTGGTGGCAGTCCAATTGGAAATGTGGCTGCAGTCCTCCTGAAGTATCAGGTGTGGTTCTGTTGGAGCAAGGAGGACCTGTAGAAAAGGATGTATTCTTCCTCTGAAGACCCAGTGGAAGAAGAGACAGCTGCTGTTCTTCTGAGGAATCCCATGGAGAAAGCTGGGCGGAGCATCTCACAATGAGATGTTATAGTTCTTACCAGTCATGCAGTGACATTCTGTTATCAGCAGATGTCCCTTCCCGAGGGAGGTGGGAATGTGGTCACTCAGAGAGGTAAAGCAAACTGCCCGCTTGACAAAGGTAATCTGCTATACAGATGGTAATGGAAAACAACTTGCGTTGCAATCTTCAACACTCCTCCATTTCGATTTCTGCTGTTTCAAGTGCTTCCCACAGTTTGCTTAGCATTCCATCTGAAATGCAGATTAATACAATTCCCCTTTATTTCTCCATTCCCATAATAATCTGAGACTTCACCTTGTATCCCAACATATCCTTCCATCATATGCTCCTGACAATCATGGATATAGTTACTTTTCATCTTACTTCCTTGAAAATTTTTCCCAGAGCGCAGAAATTAGATCCTTATGCTGAGGTCTCCCCTTATGACAATCAGATGTGAGGATATAGGAATTCTAGATATTGCCTGATATTGGTTTTTTTAACTCCTAGGGTGTAACAAACCTCTTTGGAGAAAGAGACAATGTCAAAAACAAACAAAAACCCCCAGGCTTCTTTGTACTGCGGTTGGGATTCTGTGTCACTATGAAGATCTTAACCTTGGCTCTAGGGAGATATTTTTAAGGGAATATTCTGATCACTCCTCAATCACCTATTAATAAGTACATTATGTCCTCCTCTGTTAATTTATAACTAAAATATTATTTTATACTTTAGGCACATGGTCTTGAGTTTGGAAACACTGTTTTAATTCACCATAACTGTAATTTTCAAGGTGACATACTTTGCTCTTTATACTGAGCCTTCCAAACTTTTCATCTGCAAATTGCACCAAATCTCTCTAACTTTTATCATAGCTCTCTAACTTTCATGCTGAGTAACTTTTCTGCTGAGTTCATTAACGAAGATATCAAAATATCAGTATCAAAACATTTTATTTGTGGTGATATTGAAGAAAGTTTTTCTTATTTATTCTCTCCCTTTGGTGAAATCAAATGTAATCTGGCTTTTAGCCATGTTTTCATCCAATTTACATTTCTAGTGCCAAATTCTTTTATGAATCTGAGACAGAGGACGTTTTATTTAATCATTTTCCCATTTTATGATTTTCCTGGGTGAACTGTCTGTGCTCTCACTTTGAACCCCGTTTTCTGGATTAATCATATTTCAAATCCTTTTTTTTCTGGAAACAATTTTGATTAATTACTTAAACTTTTTTATTCACCAAACTTCAGGCTTTTTTTGTTCAAACTTGAAATTATAAGTTACATGATGTATTATTATATGTGACAATCTACTGATATCTTATTCTTTCACATTATCTCATGTGACCCATCATAAATAATAAATAGATAAATATATAGATAGATAAATAAATAAATGATGAAGAGAACTGGCAATAGAAAAAGGAGGGTGCGTAGTTAGGAAGTGTAAATAAGTTGCAGAAGGGAGGAACAGAGAGGAGTGAATAGTTTGCTGACATTCAACTAAACTTTAATCATTCTGTTTCCAAAGAGGTAATTGCTATTTACAGGAGTTCTAGGTCATGATCCCATCTTGGACCCAACTTAGAAGAAGTACCTGAACAATACAGCACACCATGAGACCAGGGCTGTGAATGAGCACATCTTCAGACTTCCTGAGGTGAACTGCATCATTAAAAATAAATCAAAGCCTGTAAAAGTTGACATACTGTAGCTGTTTTCCTCACCCCACCTGCTTTAATTTGACACGTTTTCAGAGGAAAGTCACTATTCATTTCATATCTAAACCTGTCAAAACTTTTTTTCCCCTTCACTTAATACCAGAGGAGTCAAGTTTCTTAGCATGGCTTGTTGAAAAGCTGTAGAGACCAGACAATTGGTTGCATGCAATGCATCAGTGGGGAAATAAATAGTCTATAACTGAGAAAATATTAAAGATATCAAATCAAAGTATAAAAAAATTGAATGTTCAAAGCATTAAATTCTATGTAAGAAAATAAAATTAATTGATGCTTAATATTTCAAAAAGACATCTAATGCTATCAGATGAGGAATGATTTGAGGTTTTGTGTTTATTTTGTTTTGTTTCCTGGGTTTTTTTTTCCTTTTTCTACAGGTAAAGTGCAGACTCCTTACCTCTGAACTTGCATTTCTTAGTTAGAGTTATGTGTGTTTAATAATATTTATTTTCCCGAGGTAGCACCATGAGACTTTTTGAAAACTTGAGGTGTCACATAATGCCAGTCATCAGAAAATACCTCCTTACCTCATTCTGATTTCAAGTAAATATTCCTCTTATAGGTAAAGAAAAATCAAGAAGCATGGAGATGTAGTTGTACCACCTGAGGGGAAAAAAGTAAATACTTTTGACAGGTAACTCAAGTCCTCTGTATGTCAATATGGCAACGTGGTACCAGTAATTTGAAAGCAGAATGCCCCTGAAATTTTGATCAGCGATTCAGCGTGAACTTAGTTGAAAAAATTGTCACAGAAAAGAAGAACCAAACTTATTTTTTGTTAGAGGAAATATTACCTTTGAAAAATGTTTAGTTGAAATGGACCTAACAAGGCTTTTAAAAGGTTGTTTTCAAGTGCCAAGAGTAGCTTTTCATCAGCTTATGACAATAGGAGCCTTACATACACTTCTAGAAAGTGGAAGAATTCCCAATTTTTTAACGTAATTTAAACAAAGCCAACACCTTAGAGAAGACAGCAGATTAGCAAGGAAAAAACTGCTGCCAGAGAATTCACCTTCTTTTAAAGTAAAATCCTAAATAATCAGACTGTTAATATGGGACTGTGCCAAGTTATATTAAATTTATGTGGAAATGTCTGCTCAACCCACAACATTTTAATCTGGGAAAGAAATCTTGAAGAAAAAAATGCACAACAAATTAAGTTCTGCATTAATCTCAGCATCTGTGAAATGTGTTATTCCTGTGTGATATTGACTTTGGTAAAGTCTTTGGTTTAGTCTCAAGCAGAGACAAGTCTCCCCTGTTAGCTGATATTTTCGTTGTTTTAATAAATTAAGTTATCTTTGAGTCAAAGTTGCAGGGAGGAATGCAGCTACTCCGATAGCAAGGGCAAAAATCTCATGGAGCGATGTGAAACACATCTGCTCTGCTCAGTGTGAGATCACTGCAGAAAATAGTGAACTGGAGCTAGACAATTCCATGGATCTCACTGTGAATGAAAGCTGTAAGTCTTCATTACTACAACCAAATTCTTTACATCTCTGTGCTATGAATGAGTCAATTGCCATGTTTACCTTTGATTTGCAACCACAGCTTTTACAATAGGGAGCACTGATTCATAAAGTACTCCACAGCCATGCAAGGCAGTTCAGTAGCATGAAATAAGCTCAACTAGAAGAGAGAGAGCAAGTGGTTAGCCCTGTTAAGAGACAGTCACAGCTGGCTGCTTCCTTTGACAACTAGTGACACCCACCAGCACTCTGGATTGACCAACTTAAAAATGGAGAAACTGGATCTAATACCACATTTTAGGAAGAATAGAAGTAGCAGACATAGGAATTGCAGAGCTGGAGCAAGTGTTGGACAGCAAATTTGCTTTATAGGATCATGCTCGAATTGAGGTTGCTGAACACACAATTATATCAGACTCCGGTGGCCAGAGTGCAGTTTTATTACAGATACTAGAAATTTCCCAGTTCCAATAATCAGGTATTGGTAGAACTAAGATCTGCATGATTTTGAAACTTACGCTCCAAATAACTCTTTATTGTCTGCTGGCAAAGCACTGATGTGCTGTGTGGACTCCATCCAGTAGTAGAGCGCAATAAATATGCATGGTAGGGAGAAGATTAGGATTCTGGCTTTCCCCAAAACTATCACCCAAAATTGCCTGTGAGAAAATTAAAGATTTGACAGGGAAGAGTGCAATTAAGTATACTCAGGTGTATTTGCATGTGCTCTGAATGAATTACAGGATGCAGTGACTGTGCCAATCACAGGAGAGAGAATTATAGAGTGAATAACAGAGTAATAACATACTCATTAAAAGTACTTTCAATCTATATCTCAATATTTTGAAAAACGAAGCAAAATACATCATCAAAACCACTCTTTTCTGAATTTTAAAATTAAGATAAGGGTAAAAGACTCCCTTTCAATTAAAGGGAAAACCTTTTATGACAACACAGTGAATTACAGTAATTTTATGCAAAAATACTCAACACCTGCCAAGAATTTTTAAAATTAACTGTGAGTTTAATAAAATTATGCAGAAATTTTATATATTCCTACTTAGAAGACAAATTTTTCATGACTAATACTGATTTCGAATTACCTGAATAGAAAATTTAGAGAACTAATCTAAGACTGTAAGTCTAGTCCAGTTATGTTTAGGGTTAGGGTTGGGATTGACAGAAGAGGGTTAAGRGAAAAGAAAGACTCTTTGTATTTTTTTATTATTTTTATGTTAATTTTATCCAAAATTAATCATTCTATATAATTCTAACATTATGCATATTTATTGACACTACTTTCTTAAAAAGTCAAGTGTTATTCCTAAACTCACTGAATTAATATAACAGCAAAACAACTAGAGATGTCTGATTAAATATTTCAGTCACCTTTAATGTCACAGAGTTAAAGCAACATATTTTGGGTTTCAAAAATGTAAATGTAGCTGATAATTCAAAACATTGTCCACCTGTAATTTAAGTTTCTCTCTAAAAAAACTCAGTTTCTTGAAAACAAGATGAATTATTCAGAGTTCATAATGAACTCAAAACCACAAATCATGTTTCAGTGCTTTCAAACTCTCAGTGTGGTGGCTAAGAAGCTTGCTGTAGGTGTTAATTAATGGCTGCATTAATTGTTAATTAACAAGTGTTGAAATAGTAGCAGAAATTAATGCAGAATACATTTAGACTTCCCTAGGTTTACCACTTTAGAAGAGTGACTGGCATATTGAATCAACTCAATATTTCTCAGTCTTTTTTGTGATTCAGAATACAGCCATGGCCACTGATCTTTTTTTGGCTTGGATATTTCAGGTTTTCATTTAATTCTCTGCTGGGAATAGAGAAGTATCAGGATAATCCATTCTAATATCCCAGTTCTTGTGACTAGACCACTTGAGTCACATTAGGAAACAGAGTTACTACACAGTACTGGGAATATGTAAGGGATGCCATGAATCCACCCACCATGTCAAAGTTTTCCTGGGTTTTCTTTTTTTTGGGTCTGAGTCTGAGAGCAGGTGAGATATCAGGATTAGWACTCGGGGAGAAAATTCACCTGTATTAGTGATTCTCTTCTTACAGATTTATCTTTAGTTGCCCAACCACAGAGTAAAGCCCATATTTTGAAATGAAAAAAATCCCTTTTCTTGTTAAAATATGACTGTGTGGTTTGTACAATTCTAGCACAACAAAATCTTAGTGAGAGTATGATGTCTTTATCAGTAGCAAATACATAGTTGCTGATCATCCAAACAAAATCTACAGTTTAAAGAGACAGGAACACCTGAAGGATCATCACATACAATATAAGTAACAGGAATTTTTTTATAAAGTGATGGCAGGTTATGAACACAACAAAGTTCAGTAACAAACTTGTTGTTCTGTCACRTGCTAAATCACGTACTTCCAGTAACAAGGCTAGTATTTATTTCACAGCAGTCTAATGCTCAGAAATTCCAAGGATGAGCACATTCTACTTCCACAAACAATCACCAACCTTTCCTTATGTTGCAGACTTTGAGATTCTAAAGTGAATCATAAATATTTCATGCAAGTATTGCTCTGTGGCACCCATCTGGAAGAAACGTATTTTCTCCTTTGTTGATTAAAACTTTATTGACCTTACTGTCTGTCAGGTCCTGCTAAGGGGATTTTTGCCAAGCAAACTTTTAATATTGTGCTTGCCAAAATGCATCAACAGATTTTGTAAAGGGTAATCGTAAAACCATGGGGAACATTTAATATTACAGCTAAGACCATGGCATTTACATTTTAACTTTTGCTTACTTTCAGATTTTCTGCAGTTACAATGGGAAAATGAAATGCAGACAACACAAACACCCCTGCATAAAACAGTGAAATGTCATAGGCTCGATAATTAAGGGATGTTGTAACCTTACTGAAAATATTTCCAAAGTAAATATCCTTACTTAACAACTAAAAGTTTATGGAAAAATACTTCTTTGACTGCATTATATTCTTTTTTTTTTAATTTCTGACAAAAAACAATTTTGATGAAGAGTCACAGAAAAAGATTGTTGCACAGTCTAAGCTCTGAGTTTTTGATAGCTTCTGAGAAGAACCCTAAGAACCATTCTTCAGTAGGAACCACAAGGGATTGACCATTAATTTTCTCTGCAGACAAGAGAGAGCAGAAGTTCGTGACTGGCAAGAAACCCCAGCTTACCTCTGTAAGTTCTGAAATTCAGCTAAAGGGAGGGCACTAGCAGGTGGAATGAAGGTATAATATAGCAGGGCACAGGAGAAGACTTTATTCTATGAGAAAAAAAGTATTTTAAGAATCTTGGTTCTAAGGCTAGACATGAAAAATAGTTTTTCAGAAGCTGTTATTGATTTGTATATACGAATCATGTTTCATAAAATAAGCATCTGTGMTTTAAACAAAAAGCCTTGTTTCTTTCCAGCAGAAAACACTCCAAAAATGTTGGTCTGTCCCAGATCACTCATCAGATGTTTGAATGTCATTGTTCTGCCAGTATTCTTCAGATATATTTGAATAAACCATTTTTCAGAGAAAAATGAAAGTACTCTGCTGACCAAACAACTAGTTATGGGATACAAGGTCTTAATATCAATATTAGTACTGAGGTGTTACATTACAGACAATCTTCTTTTCTTTCCCATCCTCCTTAAAACTCCAGAGTTCTTTCAGGCTTCATCTCTTCATAAGGTGTAATCTAATCCTACCCATATATGTAAAAAATTCATTATCTATATTGTTAACTTAAAAATTGTTATTTTCAAAGCAAGAGTGACCTAGAAAGAATTKATATAATCCAGCCTACCACAGCTCTTTGGGATGATTTATCATGGAGTGAGATGTATTGGAGGATTTGGAAAACATACGTAGTCTGGTGGTGCAACAGAACTCCAACACAAGTAGAGTACCAAGAAAATTCAAAATAATAGGCTTCCAGAAAAAAAAAAAAAAAAAAAAAATTAAGACAGAAAATAAACAAAGTCAAAAGTGTTCACAAACAAGCGCAAAAAAGGAGTATCACCACAGACAATATCATCTGATTGTTTTACTGAAATTCAAAGTTTGGATTTTATAGATGTTTTAAATATATAAATATGACCAGACACACAGAAAATACACAAAATGGTGTATAAAAAAGACTGTATATGTTATTCTGGTAGATCARTCGGTTTCATGAAACTTAAGTTAAACTGAAGGGTAAAACAAGAAGGTTTTGCTGAACTGTCTTTCCCAGTTAACTTCCAAAGAACTCTTAGTCCCAAYGATAGTACCAACTCAACAGTATCAACTTCTAGCATTTCATATCATCGAAGGCTCGTTTATCTTCACTTATACATCTGTCACTAATCCTTTTCTTTTAAGTGCTATCCAAAGACAGCAGTTGAACAACATTCAGCCACCAGGCAAAAGTTAATCACTGGGCTGACRGAGGAGGAAACAGGGCTACACAATGGGGCAGTGTTACCCAGCAGAACAAAGGATCATCGTGTTTCTGTGCTGGAAATCCAATGGTTGCAACATGGCAGAGGCAATAAGAAGTAGTTCTGATYTATCTCAGCATAATCCACTTAGGTTTTTGGCTAATTTCTGCACTGCAGAAATATGCACTCATCTATTTCAAACACAGTTTGGGCAATATATATATATGTATATATACACATACCTTTTGTTGCAGGCAAAGCAGCGACTATACTTYGATTGTAAGTTCCATTCCTGAAAGAACAGAGAGAAAAGTAACCATTTGGCTAAATACATATATCATTTAAAGAAAAATATTCTTACTTTTGAAATACATATTTTGGTACTCCACAAGATAGAACTTCTTTTTCAGTCTGTACCTTCTGTGTAAATAAATATTTATTTACAGTTTGGTATGTTGACCATCAGGAGAAGTCCATCATTTTTTCCAAACCACTCTGCCTGATTAACTTGTCCAAAGAGGAACTATATTGAACTAGAGGTAGTAAGATATGTTTTAGTTCAGTGAAACATGAAATAGCAGGATATGTTTTAGTTCAGTTGGTTTAGCGGGTGCTTCTGTCTTGTTGCAAGTTAAAAATATGTCATCTGAGGTTTCCATTAAAAAATTACTTGCCCATATGGAGTATGTTACCACATCTGCTCAGAAAAATAGGTCATAGATATGTAAATATGGAAATTAAACCAATAAAAATAATCCACTCTGCATCCTTAATTTCTGACCTAAATAATGTGCTGACCTCTAGAACTGATAAATCTGCTAGTAGATGGCAATGATTTAATGGTAGAAAAAAATTATATTTGTAAGAAGAACCCACAAAMAAATTTATGGTGAACAAGCAAACATGAACAAAACGTTTATATGTCCAGATGTGCTGCAACAACTGCTTTRGGTGACCTGTTTTATTTTGTGCAGCAGCAGTGATTTCCTCAACTCTTACACTATATTTATACCACTGCTGCTTGTTTTTTTCCCCTAGCACTGCTCCACAGTGCTCCAGAGCTATGCAGCTATGATGACACAGCATTTGCTAGCACATCTGCAGCATACTTGGCTGTATCCAAAGCTGGAATCATGCCTTTAAATTATAYGTCCTACATCAGGGAGATCAGATCTGAGTCCAGACATTACAATCCTTGTGTCAGAAATTTAAGTAACCTTCACAGACCCTGTGCTGACTTCTCCATACCCAACATCTGAATCCTTCTCAGAGGCTGGAAAGAAAAATCAATGCATCTGCAAGATTTAGTATTTGAAAGAGAAAACTCTGAATCATACTAGATGTTTCTCGTTGCTTGCTGTAAATTGTTAGGAAGATTTGCCCTTCTTTATAGATTCCCTCAAAAAATCTAATGTCATAAACTGAGATTTACAATGGCAGAACTGTACTGGCCTTCAAATTAATACACATGTAACTATTTGTAAAATAATAAAACATTTCTTTCAGCATTGCACTGTGTCAGCATCCCTTGTGATCCTGTTAATCTAATTCAAACACATAAACTGTTATCCTGCATTAGGAATTTGTKCCAGCTATACTGAAGATGTTTCATTTCAGCTGCTATTTGGTTTTTATTAAAATAGAACTGCCTAAGAGCACTAAGACTGGAAAAAGGAATTGTGTTTTTCCAGTATGCTACAAATCTGGGGAGTTGGCTCTTAGAGTGCAGACAGACAGGAATAAAAGGAGACAGTGACACAATACAGGAAGCATGAAGCAAAATGTCAGCTTAAGTACTACAGTTACACCACTAATATTTAAGATTATTTTTAGGGTTTTTTGAGGGGTGTTTGTAGTTTATCTGGTAGCAGGATTTATTTAAAGGACAGAACTGGAAGAGAAAACACACTAGTTATCATAGCTTTAGGGATTTCCTGCCATATGCAAGGCAGGTCTGCCTGAAATATAAGACTCTAATATCCAGGAGTCAGGATACCCAGACTAGTATCACAGAATCACTCTGGCTGGAAGAGTGTCAGGAGATCTCTAGTCCAGTGCCCTGCTAAAAGCAGGATCTGCTCTGAATTCAAACCACCTCCTCAGGGATTATTTGATTTGGTATCAAATATCTATCAAGACAGAGATTGCACAACCTCTCTAGACATCATGTCCTTGAAGTTCTTGAAGTCCTAACAGTGTTTTTCCTCCCACCTCCCGATAYCCAGTTAGAATAACATCTACAAATCAGTGGACTCTGATAATATCCACCGGAAGGTATTAGGAGAGCTGGCTGATGTCATTGTGAAACTGCTCTCCATAATTACTGAGAAGTTATGAAGATCAGGGGACAACTTAGAAGGCTAGAAGTATTCTTATGTCCTCCCGATCTACAAAAAGGGCTTATAGGAGGATCTAGAAAATTATGGGCCCATCAGGCTTACTTCATACCCAGGACTCCTATTCCYACAGCCCAGTGTTGTGGATCATTTTGTTGCCAAGAGTTCAAAGCAGACTGATGTTCAGCTCTTTGTTCTCCAGGGCCCCAAGCAGASCTTCTCCCCATCCAGTCAGCCAGACTCCTTTCATATAGGAGGTTCATTCCCAAGTACAGGACTTTGCATTAGCCCTTGTTGATTTTCATGAAGTTCTTGTTGTTCCATCACACTAGCCTGACTAAAGCCATCTGAACAGCAGATCTGCCCTTGAATGTTATCTGTTCCATTTCCTAGTTTTCTGTCACTGAAGAAATTGGCCAGGGACATCGTGTCTCCTCCTCAACATCACTGATAAAAATACCAAACTGGATAGGCCTCAGAATAGACCCTCTGGAAAACTCCACTTCTAAATGTCCTTCAGKTACAATATGGCCACTAACTGCTKCATTTTGAACCCARTGAGACAGTTTTTCACTTCTCTGGTTGTCAGAYGATCTAGAGTGTAGGACTGCAAAATCCTATCAGAGAGAGAAAAGATGCTGCAGGAGACCATGTTGAAAATTTTGCTAAAGTCAAAGTAGATGGCAGCTGCTGTCATCCCTTTATCCACAAATCTAGTCATTTCATAGAATGACAAAATCATATAAAGATTTGTGTTGGAAGGGACATTTTAAAGGTCATTTAGTTCACACATTCAACTAGATCAAGTTTCTCAGAGCTCTGTCCAAAATGCCCTTCAATATTTCCATGCACGGGCTATCCRCCACCTCCYTGGGCTACCARTTCCAGTGCCTGACCACCCTCAAAGTAAAGAATTTCTTCCTAACCTACCTTTCTCCAGTTCAAAGCCATTTCTCCATGTCCTAACACTATATATTCTTGTAAAAAGTCCCTCTCCAACTGCTCTGGTCCCTGCCAGGTACTGAAAGGCTGCTGGGAGGTCTCCCTAGAGCCTTCCCCTCTTCAGGCTGATCAGGCCCAACTCTTTCAGACTCTTGTCATAGAAGACATCTTCCAGCCTTCTAAACTGCCTTGTGATCCTTCTCTGGACTCCCTGTAACATGTCCATGTCCTTCTTGTGCTGAAGAGCTCAGCATTGGATGCAGTACTTCAGGTGGGTTCCCACAAGGACAGAGTGGAGGGTGAGAATCATCTCCCTCAATGTGCTGGCCATGCTTCTTTTTCATCRTACAAGGCACTTAGGTTGGTCAGGTCCAGTTTGCTCTGGATAAATCCTTTCTTGTTGTTCTCAGTCACATTCTTCTTCAGTGCCCAGAAACAGTTTTGAMCTGGACTTGCCTTGAGACCCTACTAATGACTTAATAAAGGCTGACTGGCCTGTCATGACCACTAAAACTTGGATGAAGAGTTGGAAAATTAATCACAAGGWTCTCAGTAGTAGGACAAGAACCTCATGAAGCTCTCCAAGAAGAAAATTCTGTACCTTCAGTGTGATAGAGAAAAGAGAGAGGGAGCAAGAATCTTCTTAGAAAAGAACAGTAAAATAAAAATTATGAATACCTGCAAAAAACATAACTTAACCAGAATTTAGCCTTGCAATGAGAAGTAAATTGGAAGAGATTTCCAAAAGTCTGTTCCAYTCTTAATTAATTAATGACTGTATGAAAGATAAATAAAAGCAACTAGAAACTGGCTGAAACAAGTCAAGGCTGGAGAAAATAAATTTAYTTCTCTAGTAACATTATGAATGACATACAAGGTAAGAATCAAGGAAAAAGTGTTTCATGCTGAAATATCAATAAGTAAAATGATGAAAGCCCTCTCATAAAAAAGAACATGATGAAGCATGACTATWTTAAGTTGGAGGATATTCAACTTTATCCACTTAGTATGTTACTCTATGTAAGAGGAAAATCTTTGGTTCATATTTATACAGGCTATTTATTATAGAATTCACTTTTTCATAAGAGATGAAGCAGTATTACATTGTCAAGCATGATAGCAATTTGGCTGTGATTCCTCTCTGGCCACAAGCATGTCTTGAAGCAGAAGAGAGAAGATCAATACAGGGTTCATGCTCCTACCACTCAGCTGATGCCTCMACAAGCATTATCTCTCCACTTATTTTTCCACATTTTTCTCACACTCAATGTGTGCTCATGTTATGTGGCTATCTGGTCTGGATGAGTGGTTTCTTTTTGTTTCCTCTTCAGGTGCACAATAATAATAAAAGACAATTAAACAAATGGAAAACCAACATCATCCTTTTAGGTCTTCAGAGTTAAACCACTTATCTAAATGTATACATTGAGCAATTCAAATTTGTACAAACTACTACTCAASTAATTTCTCTCTCTTATATTAAATCTGCCACCAGGGGCAAAAGTGAAAGCTTTTGGACAAATTAATACAGAGATATTGAAAAAAGGGAAAATTTCAAATCTCTTAAAGGAAACATATTTTTTACTTACYATGCATTCTGCAGCACACTGTAAATAAAAAATTTGCAGAAAAATCATTGGGAACTTTCTCAAGTGTAAATATTGGCTTTTTCCTCTATCTTTTCAAATGTAACTGCATACAAAGGAAAAGTCTAGAAAGGCAGAATTTAAACAAAGTAGCTGTTGTTCCAATTTCAGAAACAGTTTTTTACAGTTGTATTGCAGTTATAGCAATAGAGTCAATCCTACTGAAGAACAGTTTTAATTCTGTCAATCTTAGTGACATATTGTTTAAGAGTTGGGAGATGGACAGGGACATAAACTCAGGTGATGAAAAAGACCTTAATTTATAGTTAATTTTGAAAAGATGGAGGCCCATCTGTTTARTGGATTTAAAATGCATCTATTTAATGTAATTACAAATATTTCTTAGCRGATTTCATGCTATATATTTGCTAATTTTTATTCCATTTAAAAGATTTAAGTTTAGTTGTGGCTGAACTTTCAAGTGTTACAATGGCTGAAATTGACAAAATACAATTGGAGACCAAAATTCAACAAAATTTAATACCTGATATGTTCTTAATAGAATATCCCAAATACCATTGCCTTATTCTCTGCTGATTCCCCAACACACACTTTAATTTCAACATCTTGAAGTTAATACATTCTGCTGGGTTATGGTTGATTTGCTGTCATTTTAAAATAGGCTTTGTGAAGTCTTATGGGAAAATTCAGAAATTATCCTGAAATCTTATGTTTTAACTTTTATTGTATTTCTGAAATTTACAGTGTTTTCATTTAAAAATTAGGSATTTGTTAAATCCCTWGTTGGTAAGYAYATATTTTAATAAAAAAWTATAATTTYGGAGTRTTTTGTTATACTTTGTTACTTTCTGCATGTAATACTAAATTGAAGAAAGTTAGTGACACAATGGAAGTGTTTAATTTTCTTTCAAAAATGTTATGGAAACATCCACCAACAGATTGTTTGTGCATGTTGRCCAAAGGTACATGAAAGAAAAGAGGATTTGTTGAAAGGCATAATTAATCTCTGCCCACCCCCTTTTCCCACATTTTGGGGAAAAGGGGGTGGGCAGGGATTAATTATGCCCTTCAACAAATTCTTGCCTCTTTCTATGAGCCTAGCAGTGAGACTGCTTAACTCACTTTGACTACAGAAAAATACCTTGGTATACTTTACCTTCCCACCGTTGCTTGAGACCTTCCAAAGCCATTAGGAGTTCTGTAGGTGTAACAGTACCTCAGTGTGAACATTTCCTACTCATACTGTTTCAGTTCCTAAAGKATCATGTATAAAACTATTCCTCTATTGATGCAGGCAATCTTGGGTGAAAAATCCCAATTCAGGTTGAAATTTAGCCTGCATAAAAACTGACTTCATAGTTAAAAGCTGTGAGGTAAGTGCATGCAGACAAGACTCCTTCATATTCACAAAAGCCCTTTCTGTATCACACAGAAATAACATGAAGGGTGGGGATTAAGGCACCTGAAACTTCGGGGAACCAGAGGCAGCAGACATGGCACATGATGTTCTGCCATAAACCTGATTCCAGGAGTAAGAGWTGGAGGCCATCTGGAGTTCAAGGAAATGTCCAAGGTAGCTCTACTGTTTTATGTTCAAGTACCTTCTCTGCTGTCGTAGAACTGTTTGGGCTGGAAGRGACTTTAACATCACCAAGGTCCAATCCTCTTTGCTTGGGCAGGGATGCCACCTACYAGATTAGATCGTTCAGGGTATCCTGGTTTTCAGCATTGCCAGGGATGATGGGTCATCCACAACTTTCCTGGCAGCCAGTTCCAGTGCCTGACCAGCCTCTGCATAAACAATATCTTCCTCAGATCTAATCTAAATCCATGTTCTTTTTTGTTTAAAACTGTTCCCCTGTGTCCTACCCCTATTTGCCCATTTCAAAAGTTGCTCTCCCTGACTGGGAGAGTTTGGAAAGAAATTTTGGACCCTTTAGTTTTTAAGGACATATCTAAATAAAAGCTTTGTTTAAGGTGACACTGGAATATGAAATGTCCTTTAGCAAAGATTGTAGAGATTCAGTGCCTCCTAAATCCTTCTGAAGACCATACAYTCCTTACTTCTTTCAGCTGATCCAGCTATTTGCTTTATTCCTGGAGTCCGGTTTCTTCATCTTTGGACTCACAGAGGGAAATTCTCATCTACTTTCTCCTTTGAAAGTGTCATCTAGYACTAAACAGAAAAAAATTAATTCCTCTTCCAAGTTATAGTGTATGATATGATAGCTGCAAAGAATAAATAAGGCTAAAAAAATCACCTGTGTGGTAGTGTCACTGTGGCTTCATGAGCTTAGAGAGAAATGTCTGAATATCCCTGGTTAGACCTTTGCCACTTGAATATATTTTTCTTAGCACTACTTTATATATAACATTCATGGAACTGCTACAATAAAATATATTAGTTTCTCCTTGTGAAAAGAATTTCTTTTTTATATTTGGTATTTACATAACTACTACCTAGTAATCCTATATGTTTATATGACATTTCTTTGTCCTGGTCAGAAGGTAAAGGAAAAAATAAGAAAGATGAAAAAAAAAAGAATAAAATCCAAAAGAAAAAAGAGAGATGCTGGAGTAGTGCTCAACAGGAAAAGTTTTATACATTAAAGCACAGCTGTGATTTTTACTGCAGATTCACAATCCATTGTAGTCTTAGGACATCATAAAACTATTTTACCTTTTTTGTTCCCAGTGGTTAGTCTCTGTTGAAAGACTAGGTTACTTCAGTCTGAATTCTGCTCTGAAAACAGGTTTAATAAGTGGTTACACTTTTGTGTGTTTTGAGATATGGATTTGGGTGATTAAGCCTTGACACTGAATACAGCAGCACTGGGTCAGAAACAGGTCCACCTACCAACATATCCTGTCTCTGAGAGCACATATCTCAGGGGAAAAAAAATAAAAGGGCAGACATTCTGTGACACTGTACCCCCATATTTCCTCTGAGATAACAATAACGTGCACCTTGAGGACTTTTGAGTCACAGGTTTTATCCTTGTGCTTATCAGCACTTAATGACTGTTTCTCCACATATTTCAGTCATTTATTTTTAACTCACCTGAACTTTTACTGTACATATTATTCCATGTCAAAAACTCATATCATTTAATAAGAATTTCTGTGAGAAAAATATGTACTTACTTTTTATTCTTTAACTTAAATCTTCTTAAAATTTCATTTGTCTCTGCCTTGTTTCTGTATTCTGAGAATGAATGAAAAACTATTCTCCTATTCACTCACTGCCATGGTGCTCATTATCCATTTCTTCCCCAGACAAAAATATCCAAATCTGTTTCACTTTTTCTCTTGCAGAAACCATTTCACCCTATTTATCATACTTGTTGCCCTTTTCTGTACCTTCTCCATATCTAGTATTTTATTATTATAAAAAGAACTGCAAATAGCATTCAAGATGTGAGGACAACATGGATTTATGCAGCAGCATAATTATACTTTCTGCTTTCCTCTCAATTCTTTTCCCAGTTCTCAAAACTCTATTTATTTTTCTGACCACCACTAAACATTGAGCTGATGTTTTCAGGGTGTGATTATATAATGACTCCAAACTCTCTTTCCTGAATAGTTATAACTAATTTAAAGATCTTCACTGTATATGTAGAGATGGATTGTTTTTCCAACCAGCACTATTTTGCATTTGTCAAAAATGAATCTCACTTACCCCTTTATCATCAGTCAATCAGCTTCACAAAATGTACCCAGTGTTTTTCATTCAGATTCCTTCCTTAATATTTTGCATAAATTTAGCATTATCAGCAAACCTTGTCACCTCGCTCTCCACTCCTCTTTCCAGACCAGATCAGCACAAACCCCTATGGATACCTACCAGTTACTTCCAGCCATTTTAAAAACAGTCTSAAAAGGGTCCTCTTGATCCAAGTAGCTACCAGTGGAAAGATGTTCTCTTTTATCAAATGGGTGTTGTGTGTATTTTCTTATGCCCAGACATTTTGGTAAYTCTATGAAGCTCGTTCATTCAGTCATCTTGCATGCCTGCTGCTCTCCAATTATCTCACAACCACCACTACACTTGGCTTCTGGAATCCACAATAAATGCAAGCCAGCTTGCTCCTTCTGAAAAATGAAATTGGAAACAAGAGGAGTTGGCTTCAATCTTTATACCCTACAGACAACACAGATTCCCTCCCCTCTGTTTCAGGCAAGACCCCCTCTCTGCAGTGTGGGAAATGGCTCTCAGGCTCACTTGACCACTGTCCTGTGTGGATGAGCACGCCATCAGTGAAGTCCTGCTACTCGAGCAGCCTGCACAGCATGTTCTGCAAGTCAGAAGGATGCAAGGACAGACAGATTAATTAGGATCACAGAAGAAGACAACAGTTTTCCCGATATAAATTACTCATAGATCAAGAAAATCATCCCCAAACAATCCAAGAGGATGGATATAATCTTGGTGCTGACATCCACCAACACAAGGCTTAACAGAGTTTGATATTCTAGTACCTGCACACAGAGGAGTGCAGTTCAAACCAGGAGGCCAGTGTTGCTTGTCAGAAATGCCTGATCTGTACTGAGCTCCACCAAGAAGGCAAGCAGCTATTTTTATAAAACCTTAGGTTCTCAGCCTGGTTCTATGTGTGAAGCTTGTGGAAAAGTTTAGATTGCCAAGCATCTTCATAATCATCTACRTTAGTATGATACTAGTGAAGGATGAAGAAGGAAAGACAGACTGYCTGATCTTAGGAGATACACAGGGCAGTTAGTATTTGGCGTGAAGGGGTACATTAAAATGTATTTATAATTTGTTTAGCAGTAAAAAAGCAGCATTCTTTCCCTCAGTACTAYTATGAGATATGTGAAGCCTACCTCTTCTGCGATTTCAATTCTGGATCCAGAGTGATAACTAAATGTGATCAAGCACAATAAATGATCATGCACTACTTCAGCCCACACCCAATTATTCTTGGCTCAATTTCACCAGCATAAGGTAAAAGCTTGGTAGCTGTAGCTGTTCATCATCAATGTTAGCATTGATAAATGAATGAAGATAATTTCATTCCCATTCTATACTGTAACACTGTACTAAATTCCATCACTGATTACTGTGGTAATTTTTTCCCCAGTGTCACCCTACTATGTGTTTCATTGCCAGTTTGTATTGTTGTCAGCAAGGCATCCCTGGCTTTCCWCTAGGCTCTTCCCAACTTTCATTTCATTTCACACTTCAGGCTATTTGCATAGGAAATTTAACATATCCTATGRTAGTACACAGATAATAAAATGGGGTAGAAGGTAATCTCCTTTCATGTACCACGACATCTGTGTGGAACCTTCCTTAAACCTACCCTTCATTTCTTCATTCAGGGAAAAAAACAAACAAACAAAGAAAAAAAACCAACCAACCAAAGAAACAAAAAACCCCCAAATACCTTCCAAAGGGTACCCTCTGCTAATAACTGTGCTTACACAGGCAGCAAGAGATAATTTATGAGACATCAGGAGGACATTGTGGAATTCAAGTTTCTAACTGAAGCATGCTTCATGMAGATTTACTACAATGAATTTCAGTAATCATTGGAGCAGGTGATCTCACAACTGATACTTCTGCCTGTAGTCAGAAGTACCAGCTGCACCTTTCTTTGTGTTTTAGTTACAACTTCTGTTTCCAGTGCTGCACTTACAGAGACCTTTTTCATACTGCTTTCAGTACTGAATTTTTTAATCTAGGAGCTGTCTTAGAGTGATGAGCATGGGAAAATAGTCTTCTGCACCACWAATTTATTTGGAATATATATAGATTATCTTCACTATGAAAAAAAAAAGAAAAAAAAAAGTAAATATCCTGGGTTTCTGCAACAAGATTGCGGTTCATTATATTTTCATTTTGTTACTACTGATCAGAAAYATTCTTTGCAAGATGAGTCTTCGTTTCACACACATATGATCACATATGTATACCCCTAGAGTTTGCAAATGTAAAAGTGTAACTAGAACAAAGAGTTTTATACTCCCCTCACCCCCCAAGCAGTTACATCCAAGCAGAAATTTAACTAGCACATCTGTGTGAGGCAGTGTTTACACCTAGGTAGTGTCATATACTKCATAGGAGAAAAACACAATATATACTAAAAATACTTAACTTTTACTTTCCCCCCACAACCAATTMATGGCTCCATTTGAGCTTAAAAACTTACTTTTCAGACCAGACACATTCAGCAAACTGAGGATTTTGCAATCAGCACTCTTTTGATATGCACACGGGTATCACTGAACAGAATAGTCCATATCAGAAAAAAAAAAATAGTTTCAGGCAGATAAAAGATAGCAAATGTGTCGTTAAGGTCTTCAGTACCCAGTAAAGCATCACTTATTAGGGACTAATAATAGGTCACCTGCAAAGATCCTGGTAATATGCACTGCCATAACTCTGCTCAGATGAATGTGTCCCCACTAAAATATTTGCTGCTGGCCTCACACAGTTTGRCACTGGTTCAGACTATCAGAGATTAATTCCACTGCCAGTCTGGGAAGCTAARGAAGCGACAGGAGCTGCATATACAGCAACCAGGTTCTATCAGAGCAGGGGGAAATCTGCATGAAAACAATGCAGTACAGCTTTGCAGGGAAATCTCTGTAGGAAACTAGTAGGGAAATAATCCCAAATTKATTTATTTATTTTTACCAGGAGAAATGCATTAAGAGCATAAGGTAGATATGCAGAAGGTTTTCTCTCTTCTCACAAATATCTCATTTAAATTCTAGAGCACAGAAGACATTCATTAAAATTCTGTTGTTGCCAGGAATTTCAGTGACAGAACTGTGACAGCTGACGACAGGGATACTGTTAGTGAGGTGGTCRAAGCTACACTGAAGATTCTTCCTTTCAGAAACACAGTTTGATCAGATTTTTTTTTTTATTCCTCCTCCCACTCCCCATTGCACTGAGTGTTGCAAAAGCAGATTTGTGATTAGACTGGACAGCCTTTCAAGCTAGGACTCCCTGCATATTCAGATCACTCTGGAACAAAAGCCATGATAAGCACAAAAAGATCCATAGGACAACTCAACAATAGAAAAGACAAAGGCAGTGCCATGGGCACACAGCTRGTAAACCGAGTAGCAAGAGGGACTAGGAGAAGAAAGAGTCAAAGTAGTGTATATACCAGTACTGAGCCCTGACAGAACCCTTCCATCTTATTTCTTTTACTCCACGGCATTTACCTGTCTCTTTGTCTGTGTGATTTCTATCTCTGTTYTCCCAGGAGTCAAATTTCTGCTACCAATTAGGCTCATTAGGATATCCTGCAAGGCTCTGCCACTGCCCAATTAAGCCAGTCGCCTGATTGCAGACAAAAATTGCAGGAGACTCTCCCTGTCTGAAGTCTCTGCAAAGACTGCAAAACTATCTATCTGTATACAGAACAGAGAGCATTAACTGCTTAARTGCTAGGTAGACATGGCACTGGCTCATAAAACAATTTTTCAGAAGAAATTTCTTAATGTCTATACTGTTACACTTAACTCAGTTTATTTATTCCTACCTTTAGTCCCACAATGAAAAGTAAATCACAAGTTCTTTATGCCAGCACCTGTTACATAAGCATAGTAATAAATTAATGAATACATAAATAAATATGGAATGACAGCATCCATGATTGTTGCCTTCTCTTACAGGTAACCACAGGTCCTTAATTTGAGCACTGCTAATAGCATGTACATTATTCTAATCACATATTTTAACTGATGAAAATCAAACTTCATTCAAAATATACTACAGAAGAAAAAAATGTAAATCATCCCAAATAGTGATCTTCTGCAAGTAAAGTAAAAATCAGGAATAAGAAAATGTGCATTAAAATTGATACGCTACTTTCTAAGTTCATTTAAATGAACATATATTTTGTCAACTCTGTCAAAATAAAGATATACCAAAACTGCTGGAGATTATCATTAAAATTTAATGATGAAAATTTCAACATGACAGGTTTCCAGTAAATCTGGAGATTTTAATGGAAAAGCTTTGAAAAGGAAAACTATGAATGACAGCTTTCAGCATTACTGTTCTGAAACATTTTGCACCTTTGTCATTTTTTTCTGCTCAGTGCAAAATTCATAACATTAAAGAGAACAAACATAAAACATGATTAGACAAAATGACTGTGCTTAAACTGTAGRAATAGACATGTTTTGAATTTAATTTCTTTCACTTCTCAAGTAGAATTCTTGTTACTATCTGAAAGTGGAGAAGATGATGTTACTTTTAAGTAAATTAAACTTATCATCCATACAATATTCATGTTTAGACCTTCTTCTAGTCTCTAGTCCTTGATGAAACTTATCTTTATTGCTTTTATTCTGTCATTTCATAAATAGCAAATATATTGGAGAATAAGAAAACAACTGAATATGTAATAGAAACTTAGAGGAAATGTTTCTAATTCAGAATTGCAAGGCAACAACAATTTCATATGCAGGGAAGCTCTGATCCCACACTTACTAAAATCTCAAAAGGGAAGAACTTAAAAAAATACTTAAGGGAATTTCCCCATCTTACTTTATTAAGTATTACCAGTGTCAACCTAATGTATTGTTTTGCTTGATGGGAATTTCAAACTCTAAATCTATTGAAAAGACACCAGTGTGGATAGCTCAGGCTCCAAACTGAGATATAGCTTATCCCATAATAAGGGCCAATCTGCAAAATATTGGTCCAGATTTTGAGTTGTTTTTTGTCAAAACTCTAAAGTTATGATATCAGATTGTAACCAGATGTTCTAATTTCCATGTCCCATGTCCCAAACCTAGGACAGAGGACTTTTATAGCAAAAATATTCAGATCAGTAGTTTTATATGCAATAAGATGCTATTGGCATGTGTATTGCTTAATTCTTATCACTGAATGGAGTGTGGAAGGAACATAAGAGTGTTCTTCAGGAACATGAAGTAGGGGATCTTTATTCATTTTCCCTTTTTATTACAGAGGATCTGTGTCTCACAGAAAGAGCCATATATGTCTGTGTGGTTGGGGGTTTTTTCAGAGGTAAACATAGAAGTATYTATTTATTAGTTCTTTCATTGATTTTAGTCCTAGAGAGCAGAGTAGGTTCTATGTTCTCTTGCATTAATTMATGGTTAATTTAACAGCATCTGAAAGCTGATGGCTGAGGGCTTCCACACAATAACATTTCAGTGTATAGCAAAAGTGTTTTATCCCTCAACATCCTGGAAATTTGTGCTGTGAATTTCATGCTATTTATTTTAATCCTTTTCTTTCAGATATTCCAAAATATTTTCCTTAAAACATTTATCTTTGATGTATCAGGGAACAATTTTATGACAAGTACTCTTCTACTAGTGTCAAGAAAGATGACAGCATTTATCAGGAACTGCCTCTAYACTTAACCCAGACTAACTTATAGCACAATATAGTAAAGCTCTTTTCATATCACCTCTTGCTCTCTCTCCTGGTGTCAACTTCTCATCTATATTTGATTATCTCAGTCTAATATTTACACATCCTCCTTTTAGAAAGCAGGATGAGAAGGAGGACCCTGGGATTTTCTTCCTTACTCTGCTCTTATGAAACCACACCTGGAGCACTGTGTCCAATGCCACCACTCACAGCCCCAGAATGACCTWAGAACACAGGTCCAGAAAGAGGGTCATGAAAATGGTCAGTGGACTGGAACACCTGTTCTGTGAAGATGGGCTGAGACAGTTGGAATTGTTAAGCATTTTTGCTTAACAAAATTGGAATTGTTAAGACTCCGGAGAGACCTTATTGTAGCCTTTCAGTACCTAAAGGGGGCATAAAAAGAGATGAAGGCAGTCATTTTACTAAGGCCATTAATAAATTTGTCTGTTGTGGGTACTYCATGATTTTGTGTTCAAGGCCGGGCTGGATTGTGCTTTGAGCAATCTGATCCAGTGGAAGGTATCTATGCCCATGGCAGGAGGGTTAGAACCAGATGATAACCTCTGAAGGTCTCTTCCAACCCAAATCATTCTATGGTTCCATGATTTTATGTTTTCTTTTCCATCATGCAATAGATATTAGATGAGATTTCCTTTTCACAAAAGCATCAAGCCATTGTAATGTATATCTATCAGAAAAATTTCTGTCAAGGCTTTCTAGTTATTCAAGCTGCTTAAGAGGCATGAAGGGTTTGTGAGGTCAAAATAAAGCCCCTACAAAAAATTATCATTATTCAACTCAGAAAATTTATCTTGAAGTATAAAAGGTATGTCTTCTGGTTTTTATAAGCAATATGCAAGTAAAAATCAGAACCAACTGTACAGTTACATGATTTTTTTCCCTGCCTGCATTTGGCCTGAAAAAAAGTAATTCCTGCTCAATTGCCATAAACTGCTAGTTTAAGAAGAGAATTTTAGTATCTGCATTCAGGTACTGCAATGAAGGCTCCTGTCCTTAGGTCAGACTTGGATGAGCATGTTCTGAAGCACAATGAGAAATCACAGTATTWCTCATTGCCAAAAATGCAGAATTTAGTGACCTTTGTAAGATGCCTAATMCTGTCTACATCCTCTAGAGAAGAACTAGAGAAGGCATCTAGTCCTGGAGCTTTTTTTCAAGAGACCAGGAGCTTAAAAACTAGGAGCTATGCACTTCATATGATCATAATGATCTTCAGACAGATTTAAGTGTGGAAAAAATCTGAAAGGTCAAACCATAAAATACACACTAATTCACAGGCTACTTTTGCCATCACTGTGAAAATAATTATTTTGATCCTCTATGCTTTTTTAAAATCTATGTATTAGTATAATTCAATTCCTTTAATGGAGGGAACCATACAGAAGAACTAGAAAATGTCCATATATTACTGGAATCATAATTATTTTACAATGTGCCTGGAAAATTCTAAATTACTTCTCTTTTATGATAAACAGTGAAGGGAAGCCTGAGTCCTCTGAGTACAAAAAGAAATGAAGACAAGAGACACAGATAGTTCTGATTATTGTCTTTAGGTTTTGTTGGTGTTTTTTTCTGCCAGAAGTCTTAAACATAATTTCATTTGTAAGGATTTTCTTTTATTTATTTCCCAGTGCCCACTTGGAAGTATTTTTCTGTACACATATCCTACAAATAGATCTTCACCAAAAACTCAAGCATCTCTGTCAACATATTGATGAACATCAATCATAATGTAGGCCTGAGAAGCACTTGTTAATGCTTTGAGGATATACCAAATCTTCAGCAAATTAACAAATTCACAATATAATAATATTTCTTTTTATGGAGTAACATTATTAAGGGAAACAAATATACTTTTATCATCAAGGATTATTCAAGCATGGGCTCAAGTCTAGCTGCATTGATAAGAGAAATAYTTCAATGTTACTTTTTAATCAGCTTCTATTCTTCTATTTTGGTAAATAGAAAAAAAGTCTATTGCCACAAGCTGACTGTAGTGACTGAAACAAACTATTGTGCTTAGATATTCTTAAGAAAAAAAGTATAATAAACACATACATACTGCTTTTGTCAGGCTTTTTGCACTTAACACTCTTCCAAACCATGGTGCTTTTAGCCATCTGTCCACATAAACATGTGGAAACTCTATATTAGGCTTCCAGACTTGTCACTTTTTATGTGATTTGGCATATCAAGGATAATGCTGGTTGAAGCTAAGTTTGTCTGTAAAAGATGAGGCTTGTGGGCATAACTCCATTTTACAAAACTCTGCTCAAAACCTCAATTAGTCTTGAATAAACAGCTATAATAGAAATTCAAATTACAACAAACAAGTTCTGTTCACATCAGCCTAAAGCAATCTGATCATTTGGGCTTTCAGCCATACTCTCAGCTCCTGCTGGCTGTTTAGGCTGGCATTCCAGCTCCAGCATGAGAGCAGGAGCTGCATGCATCCTCTCTGCTGTCATCTGCCCTGGGAAGGGTGGCTTGCAGGAGCAGTGTGATGGTGGTTGATGTCAGTCACCTTGACATTTGGTACGCTGTATGACTAACACCACATTCTGGGGGATTTGACAAATATTACGATGTCAGGAGCTTTGAGGAGCTTCCTGATGCAGTTTGCAGTATGTTAGAGGAGGCAGATGTTAGCACTGCCCTATGTCATGACTTCTGTCTACYCATGTCTTGATGTCAGTTTATTTCTGCCTGAAATATTCCAGCACACTCTCATTATCTTCTCACAAATAGAGGGCCTGGTTCTGAAAGCTGCTGAGTGTCCTCAATTTCTGAAGTTCAGTTTCAGTCAGGTTCAGAAAATACTAAACTTCTCTAGGATACCTGGATTCAGCTTGCCAGTGCAATTCTCTATCCATAATGACATGTGTTGGCAGATGCCATAAATTTGATTAGGAGATCCTTTCCTGAMAACACTGTTCAACAGATATGCTGACAACGTACAGAAGATTTTACAGATATATTAATTCAAAACACAAGATCCAGTAAACAAATAAAATAGACCATTCAGCTCTTCTGAAGTTTATGCAAAAATCATAAGTAATTTGTTGTGTGCTTCGAAATTAAATAGATGTCTAGATTCTGTTTTCAGGTCTGATTGTATTAATTCTAGACAAGATTTCCTTACAGTTTGAGAAAGAAACTGCATTAACTAAAAGAAGCAGAGCCCAGCCTCTCAGCACCCTCACTGGCTTTCATTTTACATCACTGAGAGAACATATTTATAAAAAATTCTTGTGCTAAAACAGCAAATATAGCCATGCTAGCATCCTTTGTAGGTAAAGACGTACTTTAAAACCCCTGTATTACAATGAAGGTAAAACTTAGAATTTTTTTTGTAAAACACAAGAATAAATGAAGGTTTCTCATTATAATATGTTAGGAAACCCATGTATATTTTCCTCTGTGAATGCTAGTTTTTCTCATTTTARCAACTTACTTTAAAAGTTTACCTCCTTGGTCTTCTAATATTCAGTTGATAGATTATTAAAGGAAGAAAAACCAAATTTTATTTTGATTTCACAAAATATCATTATCTGAGCAATCTAAAAAATATCAGCTGTTTTGCGTAGGAAGCTTCAACTGAACTACTGTGGAATGTTTAGATTTTTGTTAACCTATAAAAGGCAATAAAACTAACAAATCTTGGTAAAATCTGAATATAGCTCTAAACTATAGCATCCTAAATTATATCTGTTAGGTGCTAGCTATTTTAAGAGCCAAAGGTTGAATTATCTAAAATAAGGGACAGAAACCTATCTAGCTTTGGCTCACTTGAAAAAAAAACCACAACCAAAAAGCCATTCCAAATGTTATTACTATTATTATTGTTATTATTACTATTATTTTATTTATCTCATCTGCATTGCATCTGTACTTGAAACATTTTTAAATGTTCTTATTAGAATTTCTTTTGCATGCTCCAACATAGCAGTCTGAATTTGACCTTCTCACTCATGACAGTACCTAAAACACTTCTTCTTTTAGTGAGCTTTCTGGTGACTGACTTCATGACTTCAAGTAAATAATGCTTAGCATGTGCAAGGATATCACAAAATGACATCAAGAAAGAAAATTTTTAAAATATGGTATCACTATCACATAAACATATTTATTTTATTTATTCAAGAAAATTGTGCTTGATCCTGGAATGAATAAATCCGTTATGGTAAGCAGAGCCTTTTGGTTTATATAGCTGCATACATGAACTACCTTACTGGTGTGATGTTTAGAAGACAAGATATACTGGAATATGGTTCACTGTTGATGTGAATGTTCTTYTGGCAAAGAATCATAGAATATCTTGAGTTGGAATTGACCCGCAAGGATCATCAAGTCCATYTACTGACCCTGCACTGGACAACCCCAATAATCACACCAGTGGTGGATGCCAGTGGCAGGACGTGAGGAAACAGAAGAGCTTTGCCTAATGCTCTAACATTTAAGTAATGATTCTTCTGTAAGATGAACACATGTAGCAGGTTTTTTCCCTTATATTCTGTTGTTAAAAAAAAAATTAGTCTATCACTAAGATTTCAGAGCAAACTTCGAGGCAAAAAACATCCCTGGAGGTTTGAAAGGATATTACATTAACATTAACTTTGCTACATGTAATGAAAGTACAAAAGTTTCCTTTTTTTATTTTTTTTAATTATTCCGTAAATTAAGCGATTAACATTTAGCCTACTGGTGCTCAGCTTTATCTATTTCTGCTTCTGTTAACTAATAGGTTATATTTTAAAAAGAATTTAGTTAGTATCTATTTTAATAAAGGCTTTAACATCCATATTTTGACTTGAAGGTAGCTTTGTTAATCTGAAATTTTTGGGTATTTTTTTGGTAAAATGATAGTGAATATTTCCAAGTAATGTTTTACTCCCTTCTGTTATTTTGGTGTTTTCTTCATGGTCAATTTACTGTAGAGTTCATTGTCTGCAACACAGTAGAACTAAACTATCCATTTTCATTCTGTCCTATTACTCTGCTTGTCCAAAACAGCAGAAAAGATGGCTCCCATGACTTGTTTTTCYGCCTACAGAAGAAAACTTGGGAAACATGAAACTCTTCTTAAAAGAAGATATATTTTGCAATTTTCCCAAGCCAGGAACACAGATTACAATTTTAGAGAACAAAAGAACAGCTTGTCCTGATGGGAAAAATTTTTTATCTCGTCTGCGAAAAGTAGTGGGGAAGCAAAATCTGGTGTTCAAGAGGTGCACCCTGCTATGCACCATGCCTTGAACAGCACAATATTCTGGAGATCTGGGCATGGTTTATATAGCTGAGAGGCTGAGGAACACTCAGGGCAGCTAAGTCGCTCTGATCCCAAATACATTGAAGTTAATACTGTGGCATAGTGAAGTGTGAATGTAATAGATTTCTGATATGGGAAATCATTCTAAAGAAAATAAATGCAAACAATACAGGAAAAGGAACACTTAGAAAATGCAGTAATAATGTAACTGATTTTCTGTAGTGTTGATCTCTTCCTGTGACTACAGACTTATTTATTTCACTGGAAATATTTAAGACATGGAGCATTTTATTGTAGTTGACTACTGACTAGGAAATTGCTTTTACAAATAGCTATTAATGAAGTGCAGGTGGAAATAGAATTATGTAAATAAGTATTCCTCCAAATTTTATCTCAAATATAATCATAAGGGAAAAGTTGATAAAATATGTTGGCATGGATCATCAGTAATGTTTATATTTGAAGCTGAACTTGCAAAGCTGCATCTACCCTAACACCTGGGGGGGTGCATAAGAACGGCATTATTAATAGCAGTGTTATTAGTATTATTAGCTACTAACAACAGATGAACATCAAAAAGGAAAAAAATATATCAAGCAAGCTCTAAAACTTTTTATAGAAGGTTAAATTTTTAGAGGAGCAAAAAGGGGGRAAAAAAGCTGTTTAAATTAGTGAGGCTATATATACAAATATAAAATGCTTTAGGCCAAATAATAATAGCTCTTTTGTTGGAGAGAAAGGCCTCCGCCTGAAATTGCACTGCTCCTGCTTTAAAAAACTAGTCCCCCAAAATGCTACTACAGCAGGATCAGCAAATGCATGGGGGTTACCAGTCTGAGAGGAGGGGCACAGTTAAAAGTACCTTGGTAAAATGAAATCCTTTTATGAGTTTGAGAAATAGAGACTAATGGATGACCAGTCAGTTCCAGTTTTATAAGTGAGTTTAGTAGGAGAACTGTTAGGCTCTACTCTAGTTTAAACAATTTGGTGTTTTTTCTACAAAACCTAGTTTAGCACACCATAAATAGAGCTGGTCAAAAAATCCTGATGAAGATGTAGTTTTAGATTGTATTTGTAGCATTAGCTTCTTATCATTTCTATAGTTGTCTCCATCACTAATGGAATACATTTAGTAGTTTGACTCACTTTGGACAGATGTATCTACCTTGTATCTGTGTAACCAGAAGAGGTGTGAAGCCCACAGGCTACGAAAGGGAGGCCACACACACTCTCTACCCTGTTTAGCATAATTGGGAGAYGGTATTATGTGGGAGAAATAAAAGGGAATGTGAAGCTCTTGAAAGGTGTGGGAGAATTTCCGGTGAAAATATGAGTTYGAATCTAATTTTTTTTTACATGAAGCAGACCTGTATTAACATATTACATTAAAAATTCATATATGTGTCAAATTCTTTCTTGGTTTGAATGAAAAGCTTTCAGAGGTTTCCTTTTGGAGTGTTTTAAAATGAAATACATTCCAACTGCACTCAAGAAAGTGAAGAAAATAACTCAGAAATKAAATTTTTAATTCTACACCCAAATATTTTTGGTACCATTTCTCACAGTTCATCTACAATATTAAGAAACCAACTATTTACCCAGAAGTATTCAGGTCACTTCAGACTTTGTCTAGAACTCCTAAATAAATCAACCCATAGAAACAGACTTTTTCATGTGAGAATGTTCAAACTCCTCCATTTCTGTGAATTTGTTCAGATGCTTGTCCTCTTTTGTAGCCTAGATCTGCAGCACACACACTTAAAAACCCTCAGGAAAATATTCTGAAGCAGCRCTCCCCTCCTCAGGACTGAAGAACAGGTCTACTGCTTCTATTGCTCCAGTTGAATGACAAGATAAAATGGGGATGTTGGGTAAAACACCCCTGAGCAACTTATCCAGCTCACTGCCATTTCCAACCTGCAACTGAGGAGCCCTGGGCAAGCAGAGCAGGATGTCTGTATTTTCCCAATTGTAGCAGCTGTCTTCTGCCCTTGTGGATTCTTAGATAAAGACAGAGATTTAAGTATATGAAGATGTTCTTCCTGAGTGCACTTTGCAGTCATTTCACTGCTGCAAGGACAGTAGTACATGCAGGTGAATATGTCATCTCACACCACTGGGAAGTAGCAGCAGGAGTACTTCTGCAAGACTTATATGACTCCTGTAACAAGAAGTGTGGATATTGTACCTCATTCATGGCAGAAATATTCAAAAATGTAAGTATGACATATCCTTTTTAGTGGAGCAAGAAATGTCAGTTAAGGAACAGATTTCTGTGCATTAAGTTACAGAGAAAAYTGTGGACAAAATATTGGCTCCAATGTGCATATGTAATGCAATTATTTAAAAATAGGGGACTAATGAGTTTATTCACAGAAAGCAAGACTTGTTTACACTGGTAGACCAAGCTAGCCAAATAAATTATTCGATGCAGAGCTCTTTGACTGGCTTCACCACCAGCTCTCCCCCACAGGCGTGTACCTTTCTCCAAAGGAAATGAGCTGCACACTGCTAACSAGGCTCATCAGCATTTCTCCCAACATTGCTGCCTCCAGGCTCACCAATCCTTATTAACAGAACTCTAGGGCAGGTTGGCACSTCAGCTCAATCATGTATGGGGTCAGTTCACCATGCCATGGCACCATAAAGAAGTCTCAAATTGGAACAATATCTTTTAAGCGTACTCTACAGCCTTTATTTAAATGCCTTTTAATGTAAATTCGCTGCTCATAAAAGTGAAAGAATGACTGTTCTGGCAGCCTCTGGGCATCATTTGGGAAGATGAAGTGCAGGCTTATCTGCAGAACTGCAAGTGCACTGTCTGGCTGTGGCCTTGTAACCTCTGCTCCAGTCTCTTCATCAGAATCAGCCCAGCAGTGCCAAGTTGTGCAAATGTTTTACAGACATGGCCAAATGTTCATTGTGGTCCAAACTGAGTTTTGCAYTTGTGCCCTAATTACAGCTGAGATTTAGTGTGTGTCCTGTGAGCTGCCTGGTGAATCACAACAGTGCCAGTGGGAAGATCTGGAGAGAGATGAGGATGTGGTGATGACACAGCACTCGAGAAGGGCAAGGTGGTCTCAGTCAAACTCCCGGATCCATCAGTCACCCTTGGAGCCTGAAGCCCTAGAGGGAGCACATGTGTGCTGATGACTCAGTAGTTTAACAGTGTGGACTCTTTCCTGCCAAATGCTGAGTCAGTTTTACACAAAATAAAGCAGTTTCCCTTCTTTTCCTACCACTTCAGCTGCCTCCCACTTGCTCATTTCATAGCAATTAGGACTCAGACTGGGGTCATAAAAGACAGGCAAGACAGAGAGAGAGGGAGAACCAGTAAATGTATTCAGAAGGCAATGCATTTTTCAGCCATGCCTGATTTCTGTACATCACTCATTCGCCCACAGTCTTGACACTATCACAGACAGCCCTAGTGTTATCTCAGAATTTATTACCATGAAGTAAAAACATAAAAATTGGCAAGCAAGAAGCAAATCAGTCCACTTATCTGAGATTTATCTAGTGTTACATTGGATTTTAAAAATGTACAATACAGAAGTTGTACCAATTTGGAACAAGTTGCCAGTTTAGGCACATTTCTGGGAACCCTCATAAAGACACTGCTGAGCAGCTCCAGCCAGTTTTTCAAACTTAGGAGGCAGGAGTGTCCTACTTGGCAGACTGAGAAGGAGGCTGACAGTAAGAAAATCTAATGGGAAGTTTTGATAATAAAGGACCAGTCATATCAAAGGTGAGATGTTGTCACCAAAATAAAAATCTGTGTAGATAGATCCGAAGGAGAAGGACAACTTGAAGAGCTCCAAATCAGGTAATGGAGCAGCATATTACTGTAACAGTGAAAAGAGCCAAAAGCCAAAAAGGGATGAMAAAGGGATCCTGCTAATGAAAACTTAGTCACACCACAACAACCAAATCTTTGTATTCCTCATAGAGATGCACTGGATAAACACTAACCAACATAGAAATTAACTAGCTAACAATAATTGCAAATAAAAGCAAGGAATATATTTAATTTAGACTTTATATAATTATTTATTTTCATTTTTATATGACTAACTATGTTAAATACATATAGTCATTATATAAAATAGAAACTATTGGTGAAACCATAACATTTAGGTAAAAAAACCTAACACAAAAGCCTATTAAGCAGACTTTTGATGCTGTARAAATTGAAACTAAGGAAGATGGAGTTGAATGTCTATGGGTAAGAATTAAGGGGAAGGCCAACAAGGCTGACATCCTACTGGGAGTCTGTTATCATCCGCCCAACCAGGAAGAAGAGGTAGATGACTTATTTTATAAGCAGCTAGGTAATGTTTCAAGATCATCAGCCATCGTTCTTGTGGGTGACTTCAACCTACCAGACATCTGCTGGGAACTTAATACAGCAGTAAAGAGGCAGTCCAGGAAATTCTTAGAATGTATGGAGGACAATTTTTGTCACAGCTGGTGGGTGAACCCACCGGGGAAGGACTATGTTAGATCTGCTGTTTGCAAATAGAGACAGGCTGGTGGGAGATGTGGTGGTTGGAGGTCGCTTGGGACAGAGTGATCATGAAATAATAGAGTTCTTAATATTTGGTGAAGTCAGGAGGAGCACCAGTAAGACTCTTACATTGGACTTCCGGAGGGCAGACTTTGGCCTGTTAAGGAGAATTATTCAGAGCGTCCCTTTGGAAACAGCCCTTAAAAWCAAAGGAGTTCAGGAAAGGTGGGCATGCCTCAAAACAGAGATCTTGAGGGCACAGGAACAGACTGTCCCTGTGTGCCAAAAGATCAGTCAACGGGGTAAACATCCAGCCTGGCTGGGCAAGGAGGTTTTGGAAGAACTTAGGAATAAAAAGAGGATGTATCAGCGTTGGAAGGAGGGTCAGGTCTCCAAGGAAGTATTCAAGAGGGCTGCTGGAGCATACAGAAAAGGCCAAAGCTCATTTTGAACATAGAATTGCTACTTCTGTAAAGGATAATAAAAAATGTTTTTACAAATACATTAATGCTAGAAGGAAGGGTAAGACCAGCCTTTGTTCTTTACTGGACAAGGGAGGGAACTTTGTAGATGAGGAGAAGGCAGAAGTGCTYAATGCCTACTTTGCCTCAGTTTTTRGTGGGAAGATGACTTGCCCTCAAGACACCTGCCCGCCTGGACTGGTTGAGGATGTCAGGGAGCAGAATGGTCCCCCCATTATCCAAGAGGAGGCAGTCAAAGAACTACTGAAATGCTTGRATCTTCGTAAATCTATGGGACCAGAYGGGATCCACCCCAGGGTAATGAGAGAGCTGGCAAATGAGSTTGCAAAGCCACTCTCCATCATTTACCAACAGTCCTGGCTCACTGGTGAGGTTCTRGATGACTGGAAGCTGGTCAATGTGATACCCATTCACAAAAAGGGTGCAAAGGAGGATCCTGGTAATTATAGACCAGTCAACCTGACCTCAGTACCTGGCAAAATAATRGAACAGTTTATATGAAGTGCCATCACACAGAATTTACAGGATGGCCAGGGTATCAGACCCAGCCAGCATGGGTTTAGGAGGGGCAGGTCATGTTTAACCAACCTGGTCACCTTTTATGACCAGGTAACCCGCCTAGTGGATGCAGGGAAGGCTGTTGATGCTGTTCACTTGGATTTCAGCAAGGCCTTTGACACTGTCTCCCACAGCAAACTCCTAGACAAGCTGGCAGCCCGTGGCTTGGACAGGAGCACTCTTTGCTGGGTTAGGAACTGGCTGCATGGCCGGGCCCAGAGAGTGCTGGTGAATGGTGCTGCATCCAGCTGGYGGCCAGTCACCAGTGGTGTTCCTCAGGGGTCTGTGCTGGGGCCAGTTCTGTTCAATATTTTTATTGACGACATGGATGAGGGTTTAGAGTCTTTCATTAGCAAATTTGCASATGACACTAAGCTGGGAGCCTGTGTCGATCTGTTAGAGGGACGGAGAGCTTTGCAGAGGGACTTGGAATGGTTGGAGGGATGGGCAGAATTTAATGGGATGAAGTCCAATAAGTCCAAGTGCCGAGTCCTGCACTTTGGCCACAATAACCCCCTGCAACGTTACGGACTGGGGATGGTGTGGCTGCACAGTGCTCAGGAGGAAAGGGACCTGGGGGTGCTGGTTGACAGTCGGCTGAACGTGAGCCAGCAGCGTGCCCAGGTGGCCAAGAAGGCCMATGGCATCCTGGCTAGTATCAGGAATAGGGGGGCCAGCAGGAGCAGGGAGATCATTCTTCCCCTSTACTYGGCAGTGGTGAGGCCACAGCTTGAGTATTGCGTCCAATTCTGGACCCCTCAGTTTAGAAGGGATGGTGAGATGCTTGAGCGTGTCCAGAGGAGAGCAACGAGGCTGGTGAGGGGCTTGGAGCACAAGCCATATGAAGAACGACTGAGGGAGCTGGGGAGCCTGGAGAAAAAAACTCAGAGGTGACCTTATCACCCTCTTTGGCTTCCTGAAGGGTGGCTGTGGTGAGCTGGGGGTCGGTCTCTTTCTCTGGGCAACAACAGACGAAACAAGAGGAGACAGTCTCAAGCTGCACCAAGGGAGATACAGGCTGGAATTAAGGAGGAAGTTTTTCACAGAAAGAGTGGTCAAATACTGGAATCATCTACCCAGAGAGGTGGTGGAGTCACCACCCCTCGATGTGTTTAAGGGAAGACTGGATGTGGCACTTGGTGCCATGATCTAGTTGAAATGTTAAAACATGGGTTGGACTCGATGATCTCAAAGGTCTTTTCCAACCTAGAAATTCTGTGATTCTGTGATTAATTAGTTAGGTAATCTAGAACTTGCAATTAAAATATGGGTACAAAAATTAATCTAGAAATCTACGCCCTGTGCCATGCTCAAACATTCAGGGTCTCTGAGGCTTCAGAGGRTCCAGACTGGGCTCACATGAAATATTGTTTGGAGGCTTAAATCATATACTGCAGTCAAATCTGGCCATGGGGCTGCCCTCAGTGGGCAGTGGAGATGCACTCCTAGGGGCTGGGATGCCCCTTATCTTGCTCTGAAATTCCACAAAAAAAAGTTACTAGTTCCATGTTAGTTATTAAAACTTGATTTCTGTCCTGCATAATCTATTTAATCATATGAAGAAGATTCAGCTGGCACTGAATGGAAAGARCTTCCAAATGATAGATGGCAAGGAACAAAAAGCAAGGGCAAGAAGGGTGAAGTACTGTCATTTAATCAACATGTAAATTTTATCTTCCAGCATTCTTTAATGCCACCTTAGCTTTTTTTTTTTTTTTAAAGCAGGTCTCATTATTTCAGTACTACATAGAATATGCACTTGTGCCTATTAGGCCAACATCTAAATTATTTCTATCTCCAGTCCATCAGTAATGTACCTGAAGATGTGCATATAATCACATTTTTTATGATCTTTTCCCCTGGCCTGTATACAAGACAACTTATCAGCTCTCAGTTTTTCTTTCAGAAACGTCTTTTTAACTTGCCTTGAAAATTAAGATGAAACTAGAAAACAATGCACATGGTCTTAGGTAAAAAATGTTTTTAGGCAAGAAACATGGGCTAAATTATACTGCTCAAGAAGCAGTGTTATATTTTATATAGGAACTTAAAGGAAAAATAGATTAAACAAGACAAATTAAATGGTCCAATATTTCAAATAACTAAATAATTTCCTCAGTATAAGTTGCATTATTGTTGTTGTTATCAGTAGTATCAGTAGCAAATCTCATTACTTTTTATGCTTGCACTGTGACCTGAAATTTTCAAATTAAAAATTACTGCAGCATGCATTGTCAAGGAATGTTGGAGATTTTGACAACTGTGTTGGACATTCTGCCTAAGATTCAAGAATGCACTTTAGGTATTCAGATGCATTGTCAGTACTACCCAAATAAATCTTGAAAATGTTTTCAGAAAGGAAAATGGAATCCATACTACAATGAAAATAACTTTCTCCACATGCCTTTGTTATTGAATATATTCTAGGTCTAAAAAACTTTTGTTTCTCATTAAAGCTGATGATTCTTTTCAAGCATATGCCTAGAGCCAAAGCCATTGGGATGCAAGATCTCTCCTGGTAATATTCTTCCCCCTGCATTCTGGAAAAATGAAAGCAGCAGATTGCTGAGCAGAGACTTTCAATTTATTATGTCTTTGCAGATGAGTATTCCCTTCCCATTCACTGGTGGAAGGRGCTAGACCTGCCAAAATGTCTGCTGTCTTAACAGGCCATCGAACACTTGTTTTAATGGCCAGTGAACTTGTCCAAGACTGATAAAGCTGTCCTTAAAATTTTGATGGCATGGGACATAATTACAGAAAATATCAAAGATGATAAGGATGTCCTGGAACTAAAGAGCTAAAAATTACTAAGAATTTTTTWAAAAAAATTACAAGCACTATGCAAAATAATAATCATGCAAGACTGGGCTATTTGTGATTTATATTATATGGTTATTTTCTGGGGTAAGTTTGCTCAAACAGCTAAACTATCTCTTAGTTTGGTTTTACCATGGCATCTCTCACTGAAATTCAAAAACACACAATAGATTTAGTGGTGTTCTCTTTACATTCTAATTAACAATATTCTGATCAATGATAGTACAAAGTGATATCATAAAGAACTACTTTATGGCTGGTTTTACACTCCTTCGTTTAGTTCRGAAATGTAGATCTAAACTGTCACTCTCTTTCTTCCTGTTTCTTCATTTTCTTGCTCAGCAAAGCAAATGTCAATATACAAGCTAGTAACAGAGATTGGCTCAGCAAGATTAGAAGGCAAGATCCTACTTATTTTTCATTCTTTATCATAGACTGTGGGTTGCAAGGCCTCTTCCTTTGTTGTTCAGATAAATTCTAGACTGCAGACTGGGCCATATAGATGGACATCTATATGGATATATATGCATGTGTTTATGTATGTATATATATTTATATATGAAATGAGTCAATGGTCAAAGCAGCGACTGGAAGGCAATAAATGGCTGGTTTGTTTCTGATTGAAATTTTCCTGCTGAAGGTATTTGACTTATCCAGGCATTCAAGATCTGAATTCAGTGTTGTGCTGTATAAGAAGGTTTATAGGGAAGTACAAGTGGAGAGGCAAATTATTTCCTCAGTTATTTTTATAGATCAATGTAAGATGTCCATGAAACACTCAGAAGTATTAGTGAGCACCCTGAGAAGTAAAGGTCTGCTGCAGCCGTGATTCAGTCAGCAACATTCAGTAACAGAATTTTGTTTCCTTTTTATGCAAAATCAAAATCACTCTGACATGGCCTCTCCCCCAAAAATGCTAAATTTGCGCTGGCACAATGTTTGATCACAGTCACTGTTCTCTTACAACATTTTCTTTCTCACCATCTTTCTGCTCTCTGCAGTGAAAGAAGGATTTTCTTGTTTTCATTTTAAAACCTGAGATTATCTTTTTCTGATGAAGTAGTAAGAAACAACATATTCTTTTCTGATAAGTGCTTTGGCCTCTTTCATTAGACCATTTCTTCAATTTAGTAAAATTAAGGACTGTGCATATATGTAGGTCTGTTCATAGGGTTTGTGTATGTGAGTTGAACATTCTTTAGAACGTGGTGATTTTGTGTCTTACAGACTCTGGAAAACATATTTTGAATCCTGCTTTACTTGATTTCTCATCCCAAATTTCACTTCAAGTTTGTAGTTTAGATGCAAAATGTTTAACACACTTTGATTATTCACATCACATTTAAAGCAAACCAACCAGAGAGAACAAGGATCAGGAAGAAGACATTTGTAATACCTCTTTTCTTCCTCTCTTCCCATCTTTTATCCACAGAATATTGTCCTTCTAAACTACTTTTTTTATCTTCATAAGAAAACTCGTCCATTTTCAGATCTTTCTTCTCTGCTCATGATATTCATTCTCTTATTCCTCTGGTGCACTCAGAGCTCTTCGAGAAATGTCGACTGATTTACTCTTGTGACATTCCAGTTCTTTGATCCTCATGGCAAATAAAGAACAACTCAAAACTTGGAATAGAGGAAGAGTGAAAAGCAGAGAGTAAACACACTTTTCCACTTTCCTTTTTTCTTCTGAAAATACARCAGAGATGGGTATGACTACTATTGAATATAACCTTCTCCATAAGCAATATGTATATGYACATATATATGTTTAAAAAATGTTGTTGAGGATGGATTTTTTTTCCTACATTCTTTTAAAGATATTTTACTTGAATACCTCAAAAAACRTGTTTGCTGTATGAACTTGTCACCCTAGAAAGCTGGGTGAAAATCAGGAGGAGAAGAAAGAGAATGACAATCTTCATACACAGACAGGGGGGATAGATGACAATAACACAAGTAGCGAACATTTTTTTTTCTTTTTTTTTTCCTTGTTTTTTTGTGAAATGACACAAACAGTAATTTGTCTCAATATCAGTGTGGTATAAAGCTGTCTACATAGAAGAGGTTCTAAAGGCAGACTGAAACTCTCTCTCGTTGGAATTTTACAGAGAAATTAATTATTTAGTATACATTCATGACAGGTACTTTAGTATTTTACACAACTACTGCAAAGAAACTAAATACTGTGTATACCTCCTGTCAGTGTTGAAAACATTGCTTGAATATTAATGAGTTTCAACATGCATGTTTCAGAAGAGTTTTGAAATAAAAATTCTGTTAAGCTAACTGTTTTCTTCTAATGTACACCAAGAAAAAGATTAAAAGAGAGACATTTTATGCTCTGAAAAAGGTAAAACTTTTATTAATTTTATACTTTCTTGAATTGAAATGTATTTCTTTCCTCCAAACTCTTAAGATAAAGTTGTTAGATATGACAGCTAAAACTTGCTAATTGCTGAAAAAAAYGTATTATTTGAAACTGCTAAGGGCTAGGCAAAAGATAAGTAATTTTTAAAACAAATTTGAAGCTTCATAAAGCTACTTCAAAGATTTTTCTATGGACATATAAACTCGATACAGAGGGAAATGCTGACCTTACTACAACACAGGGCTATTCATGTATGCAATTTGAAACAGTCATTTATTTGCCTTCCTGAAAATGTAAATTAGAGGTCACCATGGCATACAGAGGTTAAAGTAGATTAGAATAGGAACAAAACCCAAAAAACCAGACCACATAGTAATAAAAAAGGTGTCTTGACTCAAAACCAATCCAGTTGCTCAAGGTCGCCTAGAACCACTTGCTCAAGATCGCATCCAGATTTTGGGTACCTCCAAGGTGGAGGACCCTGAAGCCCTCACACAAAAATGTGTTTCTTGGTGTTTCATTGAAGGTCCCATGTTTCCATGTGCCATTGTCTGCACTCCTGTCACTGGGCACTACTGGAAACAGTTTGGTTCTGTCTTCTTTACACTCTCCTTTCAGATACCCATGTACTGAGTGCTCTCTCTTCCCCAGCATAACAAGTCCCAGGCCTCTCAATCTTTCCTTGTAAGAGAGTGGCTGCAGTCCCTTCTTTGTGATAGTTTCTTGAACTCTGTGTGGTATATCCATGTTTTCTCTTTTTTTTCTGGGCTCCGAGGAGCCCAGAACTGGACAGACTATGTCAGATGTGGCCTCCCCAGTGCCAAGTAGAGGGTAAGAACAATCTCCAGGAGCCTGCTGACAATGCTCTTCTTAGTGCAGTTCAGGATACCATCACAGTTCTTTAACACAAGAAAGGATACATTGCTGGCTCATGTCCAACTACCCCAGATCCTTTCTCTTGCTGCTTTCCAGCTCAGCGGCCCCAGCACCTACTGGTGTCTGGGGCTGTTCCTCACCATGTGCACAACTTGGGGTTCCCCTKGTTAGCTGCATGAGGTTCCTGCCACTCCTTTTCTCCATCCTGGTGAGGTCGCTCTGGACGGCAGCACAACCCTCTGGTGTATCAGACACCACTCTCAGTTTTGGGTCATCACTACAAGAGGTTCATAAGAAAAATGACATTTCAAAGCCAAAAGTTCACAAACTCATGGACTATGCAGGACAGTCTGGAGCGCGCTAGGGCTGAGCTAAGAATGGAAAGCAGTTGCTGTGAAAAGACTGTCCACACTATAGGTGACCTTTGAGTCATAGTAAAATATATGTATTTTATAGGTGGCCTTGTCCCAATGAGTCCCAGTTGTTTTAATTGGGCTGCAGCTGTGATGTCCTTCAGTGGGCTGCAGCTGTGACTAATGAAGATAACTGGGATAAAAGGGGGTGGGTTGGCCAGTCAGGGAGAGCCTTGAAGGAGCTGGAATAATCTGTGGAAGGARGAGTCATTGCAGTGAGGAACTGCCTACAAGAAAATCACCAAGAAGGTATGGGACTTTAGAAAGATGATGRCAACACACACMCAATTTTTTTAACTACAGAAGGACACAGAAAAGACATGGGGAATTCTGTGTTATATCCCAGAATATGTACCTGATAATTGTTGGCTTTGTTAAAAAGAGAATATTTGGTGATTGTCCAGAAACATTTGATAATGTTATGCCGCAAATAACTAATTAAATAAATAGATAAAACTGGGTCCTACAGTTTCTTCATGACACTTTCTTTCTTTTCCTGGTAGTTTATTAAATTTAGAATATTTTTAAAAGCTTAATAAAAGAAGATTTTTTTTTTTTTGGTTTGGAGTTTTTTTCAAAAAAACATTTATCTTGGTGCTCTCTTTTGGTAGATTTTATTCTGTCCAATGAATAAATAGAAAAAATTTTCTTATCTAAAATTTTCATGCAATTAATGTTTTATGCAGTGGTTAATTATATATTGTAAAATATGAGTGTGTTCACACTGCAATACTATTTGGACTTTGTGTGCAATTTATATGMAAGTATGAGCAAAATAGAAAGAAACAAACATATAAATTAGCAGAAGTACTGACAGAAAAAGGGAAAAAAAAAGAAAACTCCAATGAAATTTTAGCTAMTTAGAAGCATGTGGGATTTTGACACTGTCTTCAATGAAAAAGAATTTTGTCTTTTCTGTTCATTCAAATAAAAAGAAAGAGAGTACTATCAAAAGAAACAGGTAAATTGATATGTACAACTAATCTTCCACAATCTCAGTAACAAGGACTTTTCTAAATTACTTTGCTTTTAAAGCTATTAAATGTATAGATTACTTAGCCTTGATTGACAGTTTATTAAGATAATTCCATATGTCTTTATCTTAGGGTTTTTTTTTAAATAACATGATACCCAAGGTCATACAATACTTGCATTGGATAAATATGGTTGCAGTATTTGCCAAGGTTTCCTTGCCTTGCAAAGTCAACTAATTCAGAAACTGTTAAATATTGTATTAGTTTTTTTGTGTTTGAGATGAATAAGATATTGAAACYAAACAAAGGTATGGTTGTTAATTACAAAGCATCTAAGCATCTAATTCTTGCATGTTTTCATTTCCTTTCTGTAGCTAAGAGAATGTCTTAAAAGGATAACAGGAACATATTTGATTAATTTGTTTACAGTCAAGCAGTGAAGCATACACCAGGAGTCACATTTTGACTAGGTACACTGTAAAGGACACAGAACAATCAGACTGATATGTTAATGGCTTATGAGTGGCTAAGATGAATAAATAATTTTTGGTACATGAATACGTTATTTTCATACCTATATTTATGTATGCAATTAAATACATATAATTTGAAGGGAAATTAGTGTAACATATTCTCTGCCTTCATTTTTTTTATGGACACTGGTTTATGCTACTTTTTTTGACTTTTTTTTAATATTTTGATGGGTCGCTAGTATGTTTCACAGAAAAATAGATCTTCAACAACTACTCGTGATTCTCAAAGACTGCTAGGATGGCAGAGGAACACACATCAAACTATAGCTCAGAGAAAGTAAGAAAAGCTTTATATAGGCAAGATGTGGGCATAAAATTATTCTCTCCAGAAGTCAGGAAAAACACCACAGAACCTATTCCTAAAATGAAGAAGAGGGTGCAATGTTTCCAAAGTAAAATAAGAATTAAAAAAAAAAAAAAGAAAAAAAGCAAAAAGAAGATAAAATAAGGCATAAAGAGAAACCACTCAGGAGTAAAACTGTGGTAGACTCAAAGGCATCTCTGGACTTGTCAGCATCAGTGCCTGGTGAGCTTATGCAGAAACTTGCCTCTGGCTTTGTCAGATGCCACAGCTGGAAGAATATCTTCCACTTTTTGATTTTAATGTCCTTCAAGTGCCATCTGAATCAGGACTGAGAGTCAGTGGAATAAACAAAATAGTGTTTTCCTAAAACTATTTGTAATGAAAACGTCCAGACTAGAACAACTATCGGAAAAATATTCTTGACTTATCAAAATCAGTTATTGTTTGTATACTACTATATTTTTTTGGAAAACACAGAAACTCCCTGATATAGTTCTGAGTTCATTCAGCAAATTACACAAAGTTTACTTTCGCATGTTTTCAAAGAATTAAACATAACCTCAACTGTTTGCACATCAGAGAAGTACATGAAGAGACCAACCAAAGTCTGAATGATAAACTGTCCTAYGAAGTTGGATGGTTATATGATTCTGTAATGGATCACAAACTCTATATGTTCTACTGTGAAGGCAAAGGATAGGAAAAATGCCATTCTGTCTTGATCTTTTCCCATAACTGCTGAATTTTATCTGTGTGTTATTGATTCTCATATTAGTTRCAGCACACTTGCTCTGATCTTGGTGGTGCCTTTGTTCATACCTTTGGATGAATGGCACTGGAGGTCCACTTTGAATAAAACAATCAATGGTTCTGTGGATTTACCAAGTCCATATTATTAAAAYTGTGGAGTAACTGAGACTTAAAAAAGTATTCAAATTAATCACAAACCAGGAATTTGTACACCAGTGAGTCCTAACTGGTTTTTTGACTTTGAAATGACCAGAAATGGCATCGTCAGTGAAATGTGGAAGTACTCAAAGACTGTTTTTGTTTAAGCCTCTCTATCACCAAGGCAGGGGCTTATGCTGTACACTGAATCCAGTAAAAGGGATCTGAATAGATGCTGATCAAATAATACAGATGTGCTTTGAAAAACCCGAAATATGCTCTTGTTTTATATGTAAATATTTAACATGAATAATTAAATTAAATCTGTAGGCTTCCCAGCCTGGTCCATGGAACAGGCTACATCATCTTGATCTGTAATTTCAGGATGACCAATATTCCTTCCCAGGTTCAGCACTAAGACTCTTCCAAAGACATTCCTAAAGACAGGATAAAGAACCAAGTCACAAATAAAATCAAACTATAATGCAACTCTCTCTGTAAAATGTACCATATAGAATGTTCTTTTGAACAACTGAGGCATGCTAAAATCTTAGGAACTCTAAGTCTTATAACCAGTTTAAGATTTAAATAAATTCAAACACAACTCCTTGGAAAAAAAAATTCCTTCCCTCCTTGGGGATCTAGGTGTAATAATGTTTTGAAATTCTTTTTCTACACAGACCATATAGTSTATATAYATGTATATGTACACATGTAAATCATTCTTTGAGAGAATCGATAACTCTAATATTGAATTATTGCAAGCATTCTGTATCATTGCAACGGATAAAAGATTATTTTGCTTACAGATTTATTTTTTTAATTGGCTATTTAGGGTGAAAATGTTCTTAGTTCATTTATCAGTTAAAATTTTCGACAAAAAAAATTAATTAGAGTTAGGGAAATTCTTGTTAGCAAAGAAAAACACATTAATGTGAAAGACGCGTTCAAATTGTAATGTTTGAATCAGAAGAGGAGAGAATAGAAGAGGATAATTTAGTGGAAAGGACCTGTAACAAATAYCTGCTCCAGCTGCCCAACCGCTTCAGAGCTCTTCAAGAGTTAAAAGTTGTTCTTAAGGTCATTGTCCAAATGTCTCTTAAACACTGACAGGCGTAGGACATTGACCACCTCTCTAGGAAGGCTGTTCCAGCATTCCACCAGTCTCCTAGTAAAGAAATGCTTCCTCATGTAAAGCCTGGACATTCCCTGGCACAGCTTTGACTTATTCCCATGTGTCTTGTAAATAGACAAGGAGGAGAAAAGAGCATCTGTAAAGATGGATGAGGTCACCCCTGAGCACCCTTTTCTCCAAAGCAGAGAAACMCAAAGGCCTCAGTGATTCCTCACAAGACATTCCTCCAAGCCTTTTCACCAGTTTTTTGCTCCTCATTTTCCTGGTAAAAATACTGAAAGGAAAATAAATTAGTTTTAATTTGAAAATTCCTGGGGTTTTATGGGGTTTTCCCRCTTGTCTTGGTAGATCAGCTCAAATTGTATGTAATCTAACAAGACAAGACCCAGCACCTAAGAAGCATTCTCTGTTAAATATGCTCTGTGACTTTTTTTCAGGACTTTGTGGGTTAATTTTTTGCTATATGAAATAGGAAGTATATAGAAATAATGTTTCCACTGCCTATTGATGTAGCTCAGAGGTTCAACTACTATATCAGGACAGTTTATTAGGTTCATTATCATCTCAGCTTGTACAGAATTCATTTTCTGAATAAGTGCACTGTGAGTAATGAATATCCATTAGTTACATTAGCAACATTCTGAAAACTTTTTTTTTTAATGTTCAACCATTATACAAGCTCCAACACTTAAAATGACAGCTAAGTACTTTCACTGTATTAAAATAGTAAACATTGAAACAGAAACTGATTTTCCTTACTTGCATTAATTCTCTAAAGAGAAGCATGCTCTTGTCATTGAGCCATATCACTGCTGTGCATATACACCTCTTGTTCACAAATACTTGCTAAAAACTCAATACAAAGCACTACTTGCTTTTTGAGGTTTTTTTATCAAGGTATTTTCAGAGGCACAAAGACTGGAAATGGAACTGTAGGAAACAGGGAAAATGTACAGTAGTTTTACTGTACATCCAGAATGAGAAAGTACTGTTGGTCCTTTTTTAAGTATTAAATGAACAGGAGGACACAACTTAAAAATGAATGTCAAGTGATCATAGTCTCGTAAGTCTAAGGAAGGAACACATCACTCACAGTGACAAAGAGTTCACTGATTTTATGTGTGCTTTTTGCTAAATCTCAAATTAATTTTTATTGATTACATGGACATTATTAATTTCTAATCACTTGGGTTATGGAAAAGATAATGTTTASAGCCCTCTGAGAGTACTTAGAAAATTACAATGTAGCAAATTTTGTATTTCAAATCAATTACAAACTGGACTGCATAACCTAAGATGGCACAAAGATTGTAAGATTGTTATTAAGAGGAAGCCAAATCTCAGTGAGAATCTCTGCCATGCACCAAAATTCATGCCATTTCCCCCAAAATAGATCTAAACTAAGCCTTCTACCCAGGAAGTTTATGCAATGTTTTGTAGTGTCTCTGCAGTAACAGTAAAAGTAAAACTTGTCTAAAATGAAAACTTTTTTTTTTTTTTTGACTGTTTTTAAAGGCTGACTCTGCTGCTGGTATTTCAGTAAGAGCAGTAGAAAAAGTGCTGTAGGTCAGACTAGAGATCCATTTATCCTCGTACATCATCTCTGAAAGTGGCCAAAAGCAAATGTCTTAAAGAAAAGAGCAACATGGGGCAGATATATAAGCAGAAGTATTTTTATTCCCCTTAAAAAAACAAATTTGTGTCAGTTTAAATAAATYACTGGAAATACTCTCAGTTTGAAAGGAAGAAGCCAGAAAGAAGAAAAAGTACCACAAACTTCTCTTCATGCCAGCCTACTTCTAAAGGTCCTGTGAACTACCTAGCTCAACCTCTCACTAAGAAAATGGAAGATGAAGTGATTCAAGTTGCCTGTTGTCTATCTCCAACCATCAGCATTCAAGAGCAAGGCAGCAGTAGAAAGTACAGCTGCAAATAAGGCTTGTATAGCAGCCAGCAAAGAGAGATGGCCAGAATACCTCTGGCTCAGTCATGTTTCCCTTGCATTWGCAGCTTTTCATTAAAAAAAACCCTGCTGTAAGATCAGAGAAAGGAGAGAAATATTACACATATGCAATGTCCAATCACCAGTCAGTAAAACAATTTCATTGATAGAAAGAGACAGGAACCTAGACATTGGATGTTTGAATGACATTTAGGTTTAAATACAGCTTCACAGGCAAATATGACTATATGATATACAGGACAGCTAAGCACCACGTTTCACATTTTCAGTCATGTCTCACACTATACCCTTTGTTTTCAGCTGCTCTAGTGCTATCAAGTATGTAAGTTGGATTTATAAATTTAGTCATAATCTGCAGTTAATTGCTTTTTGTGGTTAGAGATCATTCCCCAAGTTGGAAATAAAAGTCCAACAGCCCCTGAATATCCACCACAGTAGATACTGGAAGAAGGAAAAAGGATTTTTTCCATWGATTTTTCACCTGAGTAACAGGATGTCAGTAATGAAAATGCCAACATCTGCTACTTTGTGTGCATAGCTTTGTAACATTATAATTACAGTTCAAGGCTGAGAAATTACTCCATGACAATGTTAGGAAACAACGTTTCCACATTCCAGTGTTTGTGTTACCAGAATACTTTTCATTTCAGGGGCATTTGTAATGTGATCAAGACATCTTTATACTTAACCAAGAAGGTGAGATCCAAAATGCCGGTTTATAGTAGAAGAAAGATTAAAGGAAATTGTTGAACACCTCCAGGAATAAAATTTTCAATAAAAGTGCCAATTTAATCCAGAATTTAKACTTTTAAGTAAGATTGCTTAAAAAAAAAAATTCCTTTCATATTCTCCATTAGTCCTGCAACACTGGAAAGAGCCTTTTCAGAGCTGGACAACTTGACAGTCTGAGAGGCTGTCCTGGTTTTGGACGGCATATAATTAATTTTCCCAAGTAACTGGTACAATGCTATATTTTGGATTTCATATGAAAATACTTTTGATAACACACTGATATTTATTTGTTAAGCCCTGCTTACTTCAAGGACTTTTCAGTCCCATACCCTGCCAATGAGCAGATGCACAAGAAGCTGTGGGGAAGCATAATGAGGGCAGMTGACCCAAACTGGCCAGAGGAATATTCCATAACACAGAACACCATGCCTAGTATATRTACTGGGGAAGCTGGCTGGAAGGCACTGATCACTGTGTGTAGGATGGGCTGGGCATTGGTCAGGAGGTAGTGAGAACAATTCTATTGTTCACAACTTGATTTTCTTGGGTTTTCCCTTTTCTTCTCTCATTTTCACAACAGTAACAACAACAACAATAATAATGATTAGTAGTAGTAGTAGTAGTAGCAGCAGCAGTAGTAGCAGCAATAGTACTACCAGTAGTAGTATTACCAGTAGAAGTAGTAGTATATTTTCATTTGTTTAAACTATTTAACCCATGCTTCTCTCAAGGCTTGTCTTTTCTTTCCAATTCTCCTCCTGACTGTAGGAGGGGAGAAGAGAGAGAAAATTGGCTGCGTGGTGCTTAGTTGCCATCTGGGGCCAAACCACTATTGACTGCCTGAGTCTTTGCTGCTAACAAAACAGAGGTGTTGGTAGCAGTAACTGTTCCATTCAAAAACTGGAAAGAGAAATAATCCTTWGTACAACCTTAGCCCAGTTTGATTTATTTCTAGCACATAGGACATTTTTAATAGTAAAGTTTCTAATAAGCTCTGGRTATGAAAACAAGATCCCTACATTATTCCAGTTATTTAAAGTGGCAGAATAAGGAGGCAGATACATCTCCAAGAAAGAAAGAAAGTACTAAGTAAAATGTAAATTTTAAGTCTGCAACAAATACAAATTTCAGCAATGTTCTTTGGATTTGACCACTCAGTAAATCCCTTTGTAAAGGTAATTTTTGACTTTCTTTTAGAACAGAGCAGTTAGATGAACACACAATGTCAGAAGCCATATATTTTTAGTTACTTGATATTAAGACAGAATTAGCAGTAATGTTCATATACTGCAAAAAGTTAATATCCCAAAAGACATTTCAACACTGCTAGTATATCTGTAATTTAATTGAAAGATATAATGATTGGAAGATAATAGTCTAAAATTTATTCACCTTGCCACAAAACAGATGGAAATTTTAAATTCAGTTTATTGCACTTTTTATTATCTCTTTCTCAGCTTTGCAGCACTTCTAAAAATCAAGCAAGCAATGAGACAGCTATATATCTGATTTTAACAGACACCTTGAATGAGCAAAACAGGATCTGGAAGACAGGGATGGGAAACAGAATGAAGTCCTGATAATCCAAAGGGAGACACAAGTTATGGCCCCAGAGGGGAGGTCAAATCCTGTGTTAAATTTTGGGGCCTCACACTACAAGAAAGACGTTGAGGTGCTGGAGTGTGTCCAGGAAAAGGCAACAAATCTGGTGAAAGGTTAGGAGCATGAGCCTTGTGAGGAGCAACTGAGGAAGCTGCAGTATAGAATGGATATTAGGAAAGATTTCTTTACATGAAGGGCTGTTAAGCATTGGAACAGGGTGCCCAGGAAAGTAGGGAGTCACCATCCCTGGCTGTATTTAAAAGATGTGTTGTTGCAGMTCTTAAGAATATGGTTTAGGAGGTTGGCCTCAAAGATCTTACAGGGTTTACCCCAACCTAAATGATTCTGTAAGTCTGTGAATTCAAATAAGAATCTTTAATATTCCAGAATAAACCGATATAACACAAAGTACTCTTCCCTGGACAATTTTTTGGACTGCAGCACCAAATTTAATATGTTACTAAAATGTGAAATGAATGTATTAGATGTTAAGTAAAACACAACAATGTCATTTAAGCATCTGATGTTTAGTTTTCTTTCCTGTTGCATAAATCACAGATACTGTGAAAACTCTCAACTCAGGAACTGTTGTAGCATATGTGGCCTTTGTAATAAAGTTGGGAAATTTTATTTCTTAGGTTTTTATGGCAGGCTAATAAACTGAAGTAATGCAAAGTCTACATACTTCAAAAATGTGAAAAGGGATTTATCAAAGTATTTTATTAACTTATCAAAGTATTTTATTAACTTGCATCTGCTCAAAAGTGTCAGAGGTAATGTGGTCGTTTAAGGATATATTGTTAATTAAAGGAATTTCTGAGTTTTATGGGACCTGAACACATGCAAAATAAGTAATGGAAATTGTMCAGGTTTCCTAGTATTGCACTCTAGCAGACCTTCAAATTGGCCCTTGTATTCAGGATGAATGGTAAACTACTCAGCTGTCCACTGCTAAAAGAACAGTTTATGATGTTTCAATTAGACAGTACTTCCCCCCTTTTCTTCCGCCTCATGAAATCTTAGTACTCATAGGACTTCTGAAGTTTATTTAATCCAAGCTCTAGATCAAAGCAGTATCACCAATAATGGATTGATTTAGTCTCATAAATCAATATGAGACATTTTTTTCTCATAGGGAAGATCTCCATTGATGCAATCTCATGATCTACCATGACCCTCAGGCCTCTTCAGCAGGGAAGTCTTCCAGCCCATGTGGAAGATGCTTGTTTCCACCTTGCACTTCTCCTTGCTAATAACCATGAAGTTTTCTGCCAATGAAATTCTTGGGTTCCTTRAGGGATGAAAACTCTACCTCTCAATATGCCAGCAGCTTTTGTCCATGAATTTAGCATCAGCAGCAATGAATGCAAACAATGATGCAATGCTTTTAATATTTAGCTCTACACTGCTTATTTAATGAGAATTATCAAAGAAAACGAAACTTCTTAGATTACTAAATAAAAATATAGATTTAACTGTCRGGAATACAATCTTATTAACTAAACAATAATCTAGAGTAGCTGAAAAGATATACTGTATGTTTTATTATGCTATTTGGTATAAATACTGTATTCTGAATACAAAATATTAATTTTCCAGTCTTTCTGCTGAAAGATACAGTAGGTTTGTCAGATAGACTATTCAGATAGCTCAAGAAATTTGATTCATTTATGTTTACTTAAAAAATAGTCACTAAGTCTAAAGTCTAAATTATGTCAAAACATAATTTTTTTTTTGCTTTCCTGTCCAAAACTAAATATGCATATTGATTGAAGTGAAAACACTCATGTAAATCTTCTTTACACATATATACACTTTTATTCACTACAGAAAAAAGTACAATATTTGCAAAAGTAAAAAACTCTACTGTCACTAATGCGATGTTGATAAGTTGATTAAAACTGCTCAAACTTATCTTCCTTATGAAATCTTACCAAATATGCAATCCATTTTCTTCAGCTCTTCTCCTGTTTGATTTTTTCCTAAGAAATTGGCTTTTAGTCTACGTATTGCATATATATRTAATCTAATGTATTAATTGAAAGATAACGACTGAAATATGAAAGCTTTAGTCTCTATTCTAGAAGCTCTTTCACACTCAGAAACTTGATAAAGCTTGACTAGCAAAAATTTGGAAGCCAACAGAGACCAATTTGTCYTTATAAATAAGATAGCCCCAAACATTCATAAGTTATACATGCAAATTATATTTTAACATGCATCTACTTACAGGAATGGAAGAGTTTATATAAAGGGGCTGACATTTCAGGGAAGGTACTTGTTCTGCTGAGATGTGTTTGCAGTTTCACTGTGGAAGCCATGGCTGCCACAGAGAACCCAATCTTGGTCTCCAACTTTGTATTTTTCTTCTGTGCAGATGACACTTTCCTTCTTTGGGAAAGACCCTGTGAAAGTCCACTTTGTTAACGCAGTAGCCTACCAGTGTGGAACAGACTTCAGAATTAGGGCCATTCCTATCACGTTTTCCTATTAAAATATTTTTTGGTTGCTTACCTAGAATCTCAGTTATCAGACATATATTTTTAAGTAATACTAATAATAGTATATTATATGTAGTTTGTGTATATACTTAATGCACAACTATTGACAGTAGAAAATCTTTCCTCCTACCACTGGATTAAAAAGTTTCCTACCAAAAGTCTCACTGGGGAAGAGAATATATAGCAGGCATGGAGAGGTCTAACATTTAAACATGGATTCTGTTTTTCAGACTGTTTTGGAAGGGGAACTGGCATTGTAAATCAAACAGCTTTAGACTCTGCGCATACAACAGCTTTAGACGCTGATTAAAAGACAAAAAAGATTTACCATACTTCTTGTTAATCATATAAAAAAGTAGGAGAGCAGGGAAAAGCAATCAGATTATCATAAGCAAARGAGGACTCAAATTTTTACTCTTAAAGTGATGTCCAAGGAGGACACACCAGCCCATCTGTAGCTTTGTCATCTGACAGAAACAGAGGCAACTTGCTGCTGTGCTRCTCTGGGGAAATGAACAAAAAAAGCCAGATGCCTTCACTGAAAAACAAAACAAGAAAATATTAAGAAGGAAAAAAAAGCCTGGAACCTCAGTGTCTCTGACAGTGAAATATTAGAATCTTGACAATGATTATTTTAATCYTTGAAAGTCTCAGCATTGTAGTACTGAATGCAAGAGTACTTTTGGGAATATTTGTGTTGACATATTGATTTGTACAGGCCTTCAGGTGTTTTACACCATTTTTAAGGGAGATGAGCGTACCTGTTTTACAGATTTTGCTAAAATATTTCTAAATCAAGAGGTCAGAAATGTTAACATACAGCCTAGTTTCTATGACACAGGTCTCAAAGACAAAAAGTGTGTAGATACTGGTTCGTTCTAAAAATTGCTTATTGTAAAAATTCTTCATGGTGCATTTAACAGTTTAAAATTTTACAGAGAAATGAAAAAAAGCAGCTCCTTTTTTTTTAACTCATTACAATACTTAGTAGCCTCAGAATTACCTATCTTGGAGTAATAGAAGCATATAAAGTTGAAAAATCTAGTGCAGATAAAAGCCCATTCTATTGGCAAATAATGAAATTCTTTCCAAAGCTAGCACAGAGCCTGATGTTCCCCTCTCCCCCTCTCCCTTTCCTGCCCCCTCCTTGTTCCCAGCCTATATTTTCCTCATATTTGTCAGTCATTTCTTTCTCTTAAGATTCTAGGGAGATTTCTGGGCTTAGACTTTAATATTAGTAATCTTATTAATTTTTTAAACTTTCACAAGCCTTAAGTGAGAAAACAACATATGGCTGTGCAATGGAGCACCTCTGGAGATTTTATACTCCTCAAACAGCACATAAAATCTTATGTTGTGTTCATTCTTATTCATTGCTTGTCTGTCCATATTTTAACGCTGCAAGTATCAAGGTATTGGTCTAATTCATTATGTTTTATTTGGTACCATCTGCACCTTAAGGATTGTATTCATGGAAAMTTAAAATCTCCTTTCACAAGGGCAGTCCATGGGTGTTTTCTCAGTAGGAGGACTATTCCTGAAATGGACAGCAAGATATGTGACTGCTTGTTGGACCAAGGCAGTCACAATTCTATCAGGCCAAAAAGCTGCAACTGAYATATAACATGAAGCAATCAGTCAGGATTATGGCTCCTGATATCTAGGACAAAAATCCTGCAATTATAGTCAGACATTTTCTAGAGCCTAATGACCCACACTTGCAATTGTTAAACAAGGGAGGACCCTTGTTTATATTAGGTGATTAAAGAATGACACTGCTGAATGCAGAATCTCATTTAAAAATTATATTGGGGACATTAGGGATGCATAGTTAAGCATGCATATCATTAAAGGCTAGCGCTTTATCAATTTTTAATAATAAATGGTAACCATATATATGTATACTGCATACAAAAGACATTAAAGGAACATTAAGGTTGAGAAATCCAACATTTAGAAGTTAAGGAATGACAGACTAAATTACCCTTGTTGTGCACAAACATTATGACAGTTCTTTTCACCAACACATAGGAAGTCTGTAGCRGGAAGGATTAAAAAATTTAGTTTTGTTTGGTTTCAGCTTAAAGCTTGTGTTATAAATGGTTGTCTTTTCTTTTTCTTATTTTTTTTCTCTGCAGTCTTCTTGTTCATGCCATYTTTCTCACAATATCTGTAGTCTTGCAAAAAAAAAAAATGTGGCTGTGATCATGTACAGATGAAGATATTTTTTCCTGGAAAGAAAAAGCAATTGTAGCAACTGGAACTGGTAAAAGCATCAGCTAGGAAAGATAATATCTAAAGATAATATAGTACAAAGCATGGCTTTATCCCTGTGTCTGATTGTAYGTTCATAAGAATCCTGTCCTTGCCCTAAATCCTATTGTGTGGAATTCTTTGTGGCTGATCACTGTTTCTGAAGTCCTGAAGAAATACAATAAATATTTCTAAAAAGCACATTGACAGAATACATTCTTGAAGATGCCATTAGTCTTCATTCATTAAAATTAGAAAGAAGCACACCTTGAAATGAAGCCTGTTAATGCAAGATGAGGGTCTTTTCTTCAAAAAGYTTGACACTGTTAGTGTGTTGTGAATTTTTAATCTGCACCATAAGAGATGATTTAAAACAAAAATGAAAATAATTATAAAAGGAGGAAGACAGAAATAACCATTCATTGCAACAGGAGTAAACATTACTCAGAGTTATAATAGCAAATATTATTATTAATATAAATCCTTCATACAAGCTTTTCAWATGCTTTCTGTTAGTTGCAAACTAAGAGCAAAACACAAAGGGTATTCACAGATATCACACACTCAGTTATTCTGCTGTATGCTTTGTAAGCATTATTGTTGCTGAGAAAAATTGAATCATGTTTTTTACAGGACTACTGCCATGCTTGATTAGATAACYAAGGTCTTGTGTTCCTTGATTTCACCGTTTCCCCCCGCTTTAGGGGAGGATCACCCAGAAGTTACAAATCTCTGCTTTGCATGGACTTTTTAAGGAGTTAGAATTAAAACAATTGCAAGGTACCTTTCTGCTTTGCCTTTATGCTAAGCACATTGGCAACCATGATGTCAATTAATGTCACTGCCAACATGTAGAGATATAAAGAGTMGGGTATTGCCCAAACACCATGGAACGGCCATCAAAAGATGTAAGTCCAAATTCATATAYTGTAACCAGTTTCAAGTAAAATAGAACTATTTTAAGGAATCACAAAAGTATTAAAATATATTAAATGGTATTAAAGGGTATTAAAGTGATCATCCTGCTGGGAGAGTTAATATCAAGTCTAAATTCCTTATTTCATTTTCTGCATTGTGCAGAGGAATTCACATAAGCTTTGAAACATGGCCTAMGTAAAAATTAAATGAAAATATCAAAATGTGCAATGGATATTTTTATTGTTTATTTATTYTTTGAACATTCATTATTATAAAAATTATCCATGTGTGGTTTCATTTGTTTTGTATTTCCCTTTCTATATCACAAACTTCATCAAAGATCAAAAGAATGAATAAAACAACAAAAAGCTTTTATCTTTTTTCCCAAATAAGTACCACTGCATATCTAAACAAAGTCACAATTCATCCCATTTGTAGCCATTTCAGCCTATAGCAGATGTGTGCTTTGAAAAAAATTATTGGCCTTATGAATCAAGATTTACATTCTTCTTTTCATCTCTGTTGGAGAGAATAATATTCTACAGTAAATGGACATGAAATTCAACAGTGGGGATATTTCAAATAAAATTAATCAACTTCATTTGCTATATTTTCAAAGAACTACATRGAAGAGATTCACACAAATACTGTTAATAAAAAGCTTTACAAATGTGCATCTTTGTCTTTAAACATAATTTCTAACTTATGTGAATGAGGGAATGTAGAAGACAGAAAGAAAATTAAATAAACCAGATCAATTAGAGCTTTTAAACTTAAAAATAGTCACCATGTCCAGTTTGGCTGTGAATTCATTATAATGCTAGCAATGGGTTAAATATTAGTTCTGCAGGAGGATRCTCAAAGGTCAGAAGATTGGCAATTATTTGGTTCTGTTTCTTAGCTAGCTATAGTAATGGGTTTATAGGTAAATGAGTAAAAGTTGGATAGTGACACAAGAGATTAAATTTTAGGTATTGTTATACAGCATCTAACTTCAACAAGAGTCATTGTTGCTATCTGCCAGTTCTTGTGATTTAAGCATTATCTCTGTTATACTCAGATGAATAGCAGATTTAATGTAAAGCCTAGTTAAAACTCAATGACATGATTGAAATGGAACAAAGTATACACACACAAAGTGACAGAGCATATCTTCCAAATAAACCACTTTTTTAAAGCCCTAATTACTTGTATATTTATTCATATCCTTTGGTTTATTAGATAAAGAATAGGTGATAAAAATATTCCATCAACAATAGCCTTTGATATCAAACACAGCTTTGTTGGGTATTGAATTGGCCAGAAAAAACAAAAAACCAAATCAAACCAAACCATAACAAACCCCCTCACAAAATGAAAAACGAACAACAAAGGAAATCAAAATCCGACCCCAAACCAAACTATGACTTGAACTAGTGAATTGAACTAGTAAATAAGGTTGAGATGCCTATTGAAATAAAAAATAAATTCAAAATCACAACTAAGAAATGTCCCAAAACCAAAAGAATTTTCAAAGGAAAATTGCACATAAATTWTAGAAGAGGGAAACATAAGGGAAAATAATCTTGGTTTTATGGACAGTATCATCTCTCTATATAAATAGTAGATTATAGTCAGGGACTGGGGCTTTATCATCAAAGGCCAGGATATTTTGGTCCCAGCCACCCATAGGCTATTGCTTTCTCTGTTGTTTCTGTTTTCTTTTTTTCCCCAAGAATAATTTATACTGCCAATCCCAAAGAATTAAAATAGCAGAGAAAAAACAGCAAACCAACTAACCAAACCCATAAAAACACCCGCAAGCTTGGTTTCTTCACATCTCATTATAATTCTGAAATTTAATAATTTCAAAATAAAATGCATCTTCCCCTCAAGAGTTTTAAATAAATAATGAGTGGTAGTAGTAGTAATATTATAATAAATTATTGCCATATGGCTTTCCTTCCTGATCAGGGGAATAAATGAGAGAACCATGCATGATCTCTTACTCTGCTCAGAGGATCTATAGTCATTCACAATGCTTTTAAATTATATTGTTGATGTGGAGAATGAGAGTAACTTATATTAGTTTTTTAATTAATGTTCGCGTTTACCTGCCGGCTATTCTTTCATTTGACTTTCTGGAGTTAAATCAAAAAGTCCTCTAGCATGATTAAATTATGGTTACCATTAACAAACCTTCTGTACCCATAGAAGAAAAGTGGATTGGCTTCTTTGGTAATCACCAATCTCACAGAACTGTCAGGTCTTTTTCAGAGTGAGGGGAGAGAGGAAGGGCAACCTGGGACCAAGGAGTGTGACTGTTCATAGGGGCTGCCTGACACGACTGCCACAGGAGAGGAACCRGTTCCTTCAAAAGACATGGTTGCAAAGGCACTGGTCTGACTGTGTCCTTAAATGTTGCTAAACCATTGTCCCATTTACTATTAAACTTTTTTATATTTCTGTTTTATATCCATAGAATYATTGCTACTTCTGTCTTACAAGTGGAGTGAGTCATTCCACCCATGACAGACACTAAAGAAAAGCCTTCTATCTCCTTCAGACCCCAACAGAGTTTGTTTAGAAGAGCCAAATTTAATACTATGTTMCAGCAAAAAAACCAAGGTTTATGGAAGACTGAGATTAAAAAATTTAATAGTTTTAACATTTCTATCTGACTAATTTCTAAGTGGGTTAAAAAATACTGTTTTGTTTTTTTTAAAAAAAAAAAGAAAATTAAAAAAAGAAGGTTTTTCTACGTTACACTATTTTCTAGACACAGACTTAACAAAAGCTTTTAAGTAGGGATTACAGACCAAGCAGGCGTCAGCACTGCTATGTGCTCATTACCACTTCATGTGCACCTACCACTCCTACAGCCATCATCTATTATTATTATTATTATTATTATTATTATTATTATTATTATTATTATTATTATTATTATTATTATTATTTTAACAGTCTAACTCAGGTTGTCTAAAACCATTCTTTACTTTCATGAATTGTTGTGTGATGTTAAGACTTCTTATCACTTCCAGCTTTCTCAGGTAGCCTTTTCACTAAGGATCTGTCTAGCTGATCAGAGCAAGGATCTGTTGGATCTGAGTCCTCTGAATGTTTCAAGTRTCAATGCACAGGAGCATTCAAATGCTGCAGAGTCCTTGGATCCAAGAACACAAGATCACTAAGCAACGCCACATATGGCCTCAGATGGGACACATCATGTCTTTTGTAAAATATTGGTTGTTCTGGACACCCAAAGTAGCTGACTTACCTAGGACTTCTCACTTTCATTTCATTTACTTGGAAGACTTCTAGTTATGGCAAGTTGTATAATTTTGCCTGGTCAGTTTTATGGATTGCATTATGTGAAAGATGATTTCTTCGATCAAGCAATTGCATAATCAAACTCATCAGTTTCTGATTGCTCATTCAACGCCATGGCACACCACACTACTGCACTGTGGCAACTTCTTGCTGTTTCCTTGTGCTTGTAAGATATTTTTGGTATAGCTATAATTTCTCATTTCCTCAAAATAGAGTGGGCAACAGAAAAGACTTAAACAAAACAAAGCTTTACTAAGATCATCAATATAAATAGAGAGAAAACTTGAGAAGAGGAAAAAAAAAGTGGAGAAGTACACAGCATTTTGCCAGTGAGTCCCAGAGCAWTAGTTTCAAAACTGAGTAGCTGATCAGTGTGGGACAAAGTAGAAGTGGTTATTATGAGGGCTGAAGAGTGAAAAGAAGGGGTCAGTTCTCTATCTAGGCATCCYTAAGAGGAGTGGTGGCATAACCAAGGTTTTTACTGCACTTCTTGAGAGTACCCRTCAGGTACTCTCAAGAAGATTTTCCAACAACGAGAAGAAAGTAAACAAATTTTCATGTTAAATACCAATATGCTAGATTTAATATGGAAAAAGAAAGAACTATGAAATCAAATTTTAAAATAAAACCAGAGAAAACTTTATTGGTCTGTCTGTATTTTGCCTCATGTCTATTSCATAGCAACTGAGAGAGAATGTTCTGTTACCAAAGTTGCCAGAGCTCTGGAAAACTCAAGGCACTTCAAAATATGCCAGTAAAGTGCTGGTGGRAAAGTGGCTAGTTCACAAAAACCTAAACATAGATTGATATGTGCGGAAAAACTCCTTCAGATGTCATTTAGTCTATCGTCCCTGACATTGGTCAGACAGATAATTTAGAAAAGCACTCAAGAGTTTTGTAGAAAGCCATAAAACAGCTGATGTGACGAGGCCCATCCTTGAAGAGAGGCAGCCCCTGGTGTAGGGTCATCAATAGTGTCTGCTGAGATTTTGGAGCTGTAGATGGGCAGAGAAGATCAATGCCCTGACTGGGACAGAATGCATGGCTAGTATCTCTTCTGGCTTTTTTCTTGCTTTCCAAATCCTCTTGCCATAGATTCTTCTCTGTTCCTGTCCTTCTTCAACCCCTTGTAGCTTTCTGAATTCATCAGGCAGTTTTTGCCTCTCATCCTGCATTCTGAAACAGTTTGTGGTCTTGAGCTTCAAGGAGAGATAATCATCAAGCACCTACAGAAGAAATACATTTTATTTGGTATTCCTCCAAGAAATGTAAGGAAAATAATTTYTTCTCCAGTATAAAACTTATTTCAAAAATACTAACATTTCTAATTTACAAGATAGTCTGATTGGAAATAAAAGATGGAATTAAAACAAGACTTATGTACACATGGTGTGTGTATTTTTAATCCTTCATCYGTCCTCTTAAATAAATAGGAAAATTACTAACCTATAGCACCATTGTAGTATTGAGGAGTTATAATTTCCATTCTGTTTGCTAGATTGTGGTGCTATTCAACTATACATGGAATTTATATATTTTTTGTGGCTTTTTCTTCAGCTATATGATATACCTACATCATTATTGCCCTAGCCTATAAATTTCCACAAGAACAAAGTATTTCAAGGCAATTTTTTTTATTCCTACTGTAGTCTTAAACTGGTTAGTACCTAGTCAGGTATAATTCTCTGAAGGTTGAAAATATATATTTTGATTGACAGAAAATAGGTCAGCTGCCTATTTCGGACCAGTTGTGTGTTGCATATCTTGAAAAATACATTGCTACCTGAAGAATAAGKAATTAAAATCCAAGTTAAGGTAATATAAGTTACAGCCAGAATTAGATGCTACATGACATCAACATGTTATCATTTGAGTAATACCTATATCTGAGACTTTAATTCAAAAATTTGCTGTGATGACAGACTAAACTAGTTGCTTGCAATGATAAACAGCAAATACCAACACCTCCAAGGAAGATTGGAAAGGAYTATTATTTTCTATATAAATAGTAGCACGGTGAAGAGAACACAGTCAGAGATGCCTCACAGTTTAACCAGTCCYGAGAACTGCTGAGGATGAGATAAAGCAGAGAGATTAAACACCTGATGGGTACTCTCAAGAAGTGCAGTAAAAATCTTGGTTATGCCACCACTCCTCTTAGGGATGCCTGGAGAGAGAACTGACCCCTTCTTTTCAYTCTTCAGCCCTCATAATAACCACTTCTGCTTTGTCCCACACTGATCAGCTACTCAGTTTTGAAACTATTGCTCTRGGACTCACTGGCAAAATGCTGTGTACTTCTCCACTAACTCAAAGAGCCACAGAAGACAAAAGGAAGTCTTACAGATGGTCAGATTTAATCTCAGTCAGTTCTGACATGGAAAATTAAGTGACASATTACTAGGACCATGAAAAAAATGTTTATAGGTTGTGATATAAATTATAYAATGGTTGTCATGAGAAGATAGAAGCTGGTTAAGCTAATTGCATTCAAGAGTGAGAAACTTGGCTATGAGCAATACACRGCCAGGTTATTTTATAGTTTTTAGTTGCAATGAAAAGCAAGAACATTCAGAAAAAGATATTGGAGTGCATGACACAGTGGATTGGAGATTTTTTCCAAATAGAGTATTCCTATTTCCAAAAGGCCAAGAAGCTAGATAAATTAAAAAAAAAAAAAAACTAGTAAAGCAAATGAACTTTAATCACAATTTCTCCAAATATACACTGCTCCATTCATCTCTGATTAAGTTTGCCTTCTACTTTCTCTGTATGGTTATTCAGGGTAAACACTTCCAGAAAGCAATTCAATATATTCTACAAAAACATATTTGAGTCATCCTCTGACAGTGTTCATTTCTCTCCATTCTTCTTAGATGAGAGAGACTAAGCAGCTGGTTTAAAGTAGGCACCTAATTTAGAACTAGATGATAATTTAGTACAAGCGAAAAATCTGTAATATTTACTAAATTTTTTAATGCATTTGAAATTCATTATTTAAACATGCATATTTTGACAAAGTGACTTTACCATATTTATTGTCAGACTCATGCCTTTATACAAGGCAAAAAATGAACACAGAAGTACAGGTTTAGGTGAGAAGGGACCTCTGGGAGAACATCTGGTCCAATTGCCCTGCTGAAGYAGGACCACTTTCACCAGGTTGATGGGACCATGTCCACACTGTTTTGAATATTTCCAGAAAGGGACCATGATATTTCTGGACAACCTTTTCCAGTGCTCAGTCACCCTCACAGCTAAAAACTGCTTCCAAATATTCAGACAGAAGATGCTGTGTTTTACTTCATGCCCATTACCTCCCATCCCTGGACATTGAACGATGTCGGGATGTTCTTTACAGCCTCCCTTCGGTGGTTTGTTCACATTGGTAAGAGCTCRCTGAGATCTCCAGGATAAACCACGCCAGAACTCTCAACTAAGGAGAGAGATGCYCTTAAATCATCTTAGTGATTCTTTTTTGGACTCTCTCTTGTGCTTGGTACCTCAAAATTGGATCCAGAATTCCAGGTGTGCCTAAATAAAATGAAAGTCACTTGAAATTTATATTAAGCTTTCAATCATACTTKTATGAAGCTACCTATGATAATTTTCAGATATAAATACTACTTCTCTCATATTTTATCAATCTTTCCACCAAAAATCTGGTGATAGTCCAGGATATGTCCTACCAGTCCAGTGCTATCTGCCAGGGATGTCTGAAACCTTTGACCATCAAGAAAACTGATCCCTTTCTTCTTTAGAGGAGAAGCTAATGTTGAAACCTGATGTTAGATGATCTGGAGATTTGATCTTGACTAGTCTGCATTTTAGTTGGGTTTTTTTCCTATCAAAAATTAAGCATAGTTTTCAAAGCAGAAAATATCACAACCCATCTGCTTATTGTACTTGATCTTGCAGGGGCTCCTAAAGGAATTGCTCAGACATCTGAAGAAAAATAAAGCCTATGTGGTAAGTGCAGAATAGAAGARAAAATGACATAAAATTGGCAGTGCCAATTACGATTACCAGCAGAGGAGGAAAAATTTAAAAATACTGTGGTAGGTAGAAATTAGGTAATCAAAATTATCCATGTATGATAAACTTCTAAGAGAACAAAAAGAAATTTTAGAATCATATGCAATTAATAGCAGAATTTATCTCTAAATGGAAAAAAATCCTAAATCAGACAATCATTTTACTGAATAATTAGGATTTATTTCTTTTTAAATCAAATAGAACTTGACTATTGGAAGTATACGTAATTTATAGTGCTATCACATTGTAGTTACTTCTCATGTTTCTGCATGCAGGTGCTAAATCACATTATTGATTRTTGTAAAGTGTGTTTGTTTTACAATGAAATATTTTGTATAAATCTGCACACACTTACATGTACACATGAGCTCACTGGTAAAAACCTAGATGCCATTTCTGCAACTTGCTTTAATGACTGTATGTACTATAAAAGAGGGTAAAGAGTGTCCTTCAAATTTTAGGCTTTGTCCRTTAAAATAGAAAAACTAGCAATGAAGGAAATACATAAATAGTAACAAGATTACTATTAAAACAAGGATAATTTTCAATTAATTTACAAGAGCATCATATAAAAGGGCAGTTGAGGTTCTGCTGTAGTGGGTGTCCAGAGAAGTATTTGATATAATGCCTTAACTCTTCCTGCAGATTGTAGGGGCAAGAACAGACACATCCTTGTTTAGCATGAATGTTATCAACAAGAAACGACAAAGAATTAGTCAAGCCACCATTACAGGCAGCAGTAGGCCTGATCTCATGTCAAATTCTACTTGATTCTTAGCATGTACTTGAACCCTTGAACCCTAAAGGAAAACTTTTTGAAAGATGATTGCCTAATAGAAAAATAACTTCAACATTTGAGGTTTGCTTTATGAATCCACAAACTGGGGCCTCAGTTGGTAGCTGTTTGGCATTCGGCTCCTGAAACAAAAMATCAATATCCACAATGAAAGTAAAGATAAATATGATGAAGTGCCTTTGTGGTGAAAGAAGGAAGCCAGATCCCCATCTCCTCCTTTCCCACCAGACTTGGTGCACAAGAAGTTACAACCATTTCTGGAAGTGACAAGGGTTACAGTACAGGCAGTTACACTCTGGATATCCAGCCCTACACCATGATCCTCTTGTGCTCCTGCTTCAGTGTGCTCCTACAGAGTGGTGATAAATTCAGGAGAGCTCCACTGCCTCTCAGAGAAAACCAACAGTCACATAAGTCTGTCAACAAGTACTAAAGCTTTGAGGGGTTTATTTTATGGATATGGGTCTGGAAAAGTTAATATAATACTTTTTTGCTTTCTTGCCTTAGGAGACTAGATACAAATAGAGACAAACAAGTGTTTTAGGCCTGGCTAGGCTGAAAACTTGCAGTCTGTCTCTGCTTCGCACTAACTGCTGTTACCATGCTGAACAACTGATGGTTTTCCTCTTTTGGGGACTTATTTAGCAGGAAGGGGACAGATGKGGTAAAGAAAAAGGAGGRAAAAAAGGGAAAAAAAGGAGAAAAAAAGGGAAGAGGATATTGGGAAAAGTTCAAACCTGTGACAGTAAGGAAAGAATCATTTTGGAATACAGAAATATGCAAAAAGCAAAAGTGCTATAAAAGTCTTGAGGTAACAGTTAATAGGAAGTCAGCTATATTTCAAAGACTATGCCAGCAAAAAGAAAAGCAAAAATAACTTTAACATGATTTTAGGTGCGAACAGAGGTTCATCCATCATAGACCAGATACGTATTAAGACCTACCTTAATGCYAGAGTTGCAGCTTGGCCCCATAATKTTGAGCCGTGRGCATCTCAAAATTTACAAAATGTAAAGATTTCAGGATAGAAAAACCCAAACTGAGATTCTATAAAATCTCACCTTTGAGGAAGAAATCAGAGTAGGGCAGAAATTTTATATATCCTGCCTAATGTATGTCATAGAGAGAAAACTTTGAAAAGTATAAATATAAAGCCATGAGAAAAAATGACTTAAAGTCATCCAAGGGGGCATAAATACAATAAAAGGGGAACAACAAGGCAATGTATAATTTTCTAGCCTTGAAATACATTCAGCTATAGAGCAGTCTTATAAGGCAGTGGTGGAAAACTCATCACTCCAGTACCTTCACCCTGTATTCTCTTGTTGCAACACAATAAAAAATTGCAACATCAGAAGTAAAGCATATTCTCTTACTGAAAAGAAGAAAAAAATTATTATGGACAGAATACCAGAATCAAATCTTTAAAAACGGCCTTGGAAAAAATATTTTAAAAAATAGCAGGGAATATTATTTTATTGGCAAAGAGAATGATAAGAGAATTGAATAGAATTATCATTACCAATTTACATAAAGCCAGCTATGTTCATATTACAAAAAATCTTACTCGATTGTATCTTTCACTGAAACAGGCTTAGGTACTAGGGACAGGGACCTATAACTTCAATACTTCTAAAACACCAAAAACTGAGAATAAAGCTAGTCAGGGCAAAAGTGTTTTGTTTTGGTTTTTTTTTAATCTTGCTTTAACACCTACAGTGTCAAGTGAAAAAAAATTCTTGAAGTAACCATAGTGACAACAAATTTTTAAATATCACATTGAACAGTTATTTGTGCTCTTCAGGGCTGGAGTGAGGGGAAACTGTCCGGGAAATAAACATTTACCCTTTTAGATTAATCCAGGTGAAGGACTTTTTTGACTGCCTGAGAAATAATGTAGCACAATCCAAGCAGAGAGAATAGAAGGAGAGGAACAGAAGGTAAACCACTGTGAGGCTACTAAAACAGAGTAATAGCAGTTCAGTCACACTCCATGCATGGCAAGCATGCAAACACAGCCTGATATCACAAAGGCGTTTGATGAAAGAGGTAAATGAGACAGAACAAACAAAAATACTATTTTTGAACAGGCATTTTCCTTTAGCAGCAGCAGAAACAGCTTGTTCTCTCTCCCTCAAAGGAAAATCTCTGCCCTGTACCTTGTTTCAACTTTTAAAATTTTTTGCAATTTTTTTTTGGTATTTGCATCCTATTTGGTGAAGTTCCAAACTGAAATGAAACCTGTTCCAAACTACCCCATGTGACTAGAGATACTTGGTGAGCTGCCTCTCATTTAACAGCGATGGGAAGCAGCAGCCAATACCCCACGGGCCCCTGTCCATAAGGGCCCCTGAGGCAAGAACTGCTGCTGTTTTTGAATGCAGGTGAACYGCAGTGGATTATTGACTCAGTTTAAGGACAAGTGAGAAGTTCACAAAACTGTGTTCCCAAAAGAAACTTGAAAGTAATAAAGATTATGTCAATTTGATCTCTCCTACCCCTCCACCAAAAAAAAAAAAAAAAAAAAAAAAAAAAGGTGGTAACAGACCAACTGCTGAAGGATTTGAGGAACATGAATACGGGCTTGAATGGAACAGTCTGAAAAATTTCTTCTGCACAGGGAAAAGACTTTGTGCAACATGACCAAACAGTATGATGCATTAAAGCACACAGCTGCATGGAAGCAGAAAGAACATTTCAGGGCAGAGAACAGCACATGATATATTTTAAACAGAAATATTATGGTTCACATTTTTTCCGAGGCTAAAATGAAACTTTCGCAAATGTCCTAGTTTTACTGCTCACATTTACATTGTGGCAAATACAGAACAAGAAATACTGATTAAGAGTTTCCTCAGTGGGTATTTACGCGTAAAAGTAGYGCTATTTGTAAGTCTTTATTAGGTACCATCTTTCTTCCTCCTTTGTGAATTTACATCTGAGCACAGACATGGAATAATGAGGCCCAGAAACTATACTGCACAATGAGACAAAGGATTATAAAGAGCTAATCAAACAAAAAATCAGCTTGTAGCCACWAGGAAGTAGTACACAAAAAATATTTTTTTGCTTGCCTCTTTCACAACCTACTATGTAACTTGGGGCAAGTGTAATCTAATTTGAACTAAAACATCCTTCTTTGCAATGAATAAAAACCTAGGGATTACACAAATTTTACTATTCCACATTTAATATTAGCATACACGGATACAAATATAGTGCATTTACAAATAAAATTTGAAATCAGCATAGCTTCTTAAAAATTTCTGCTTCTCCACTTCAGTCACTGGTRTATTTAATCAGACTGACCTATAATMTATGTCATTAGGCCATTTCCATTAGGAAACATGTAAGATCCTGTCCATTTAATCTAGAACTTCAACCAAGTACTTCCAGTCACTGTAACCTGGTTACTACCTGATGAAAGATTTCTTGTCTGAAAGATTCCTGTGAAAATCATTCGAGATCACAAATCTAACATGAGTTCTGAGGAAAAAAACAAGACATCCTAAATGCTGACTTTTTTACAAAAAAGTGCTTCATTTTACCTTTTTCATATTCTTATTTTCCTAACAATATTTCAATGATTAACAATGCTTCCTAATTGTGTTTCAATATTTAAATATTTTTTGAAGGACAGTTTTTCTTCTTTTTCATTTTTTTCATTCATTAGGAACAGATTAAAATACAGCTAAGTAATATCTGTGTGTATTTTAATTTGATGTTACAGGGCCCATCTGTATATACACCGTTCAATATTCCTGTCTATTTTGATTACTATTTTTGAAGGAAATTTAGGACTGAATTTGAAGTAAGATAATAGGAAAATAATTTATTAAATAGATTGAAGTATATAATTAGCAGGAGGACATTTGATTTCTAACATGRGTATCTAACACAGTAGTAGACCAAGGGCTAGTAACCATCTTTCCCATCCCACGCTATGCCTACCCATGAACAAAAGCTTCAAATTCAAAGAAAAAAAAAATTAAAAGAAATCAAGCAGTATTTCTGCCYAAATCATCAGCAAACTCTACAACTGTCCACTTAAAAGTCCATTCCTAAGCTTATTTTCAGCACCATTCATTCTAAATGAAAACATAAAAGTGGTTTATGGGACAGAGKACAACCAGAAGATGTTTCTATATTTTGGTAGGGAAGATGGGTTTCTCATATGGGCAAAGCCATTTTGCTTTTGGTGTTTTTTAATGAAGACTAGAATTCAGACAATCCAAAACATGCATTTACATATTTATACATCAAGAAAAACCTGTGTCAGGAAACAATAAGTCTGAATAATGTGTAAAAYATGAACTCATATATCTGCAGTATTAGATTTGACTGTGCTGCAAAAAATTCAAACATGTTCTTACCATGAAGTCTGTTAATATAATTTTCCCACATTTTACAGATTTTAYAATGATCTACACTTTGCAGGAAATTCAATCATGCTTTTCTTTTACACCGATATATTGCAAAATTTAAGTTCATCAAACTTGTACATACAATCAAGAAAGCAAAACTTGCATACTCTGCTATTGCCCCAGTGACACTTTATTATTGATTTKAATTTGGAATTCCTATAATTAATAATGAATTCTGAAAAAAAGTAAAATTTTACCTCCATTCTGATTCAAGACAAGAGATGCCTCTCCGAATAGAAGTACATTCTTAAATCATTCCTAAATTATATTTATAAGCATAAACATTTTCTAACTTTCTGCTAAAAWTTTTCTCATAAAATACAGAATAAAATTCCTAACTATATTTCAATGTTCAAAATAGGTTAGCCCTCTCATAATCAATAAAGTTCATTCAGCTTGATTCCACTAGAGCAGGATTTACTTTCTTAGATTTAGCAAAAAAGATATACTCCCACAGAATTTCAGAGCAGAGTTTTCTAGCCTTTGACAGTACATGAAGACTAATTTTGCAACTGGAAAAAATGGCAAAATCTGCTAATGCAATCCAAATCTCTCAGATTCACCAGTCTTATGACAGTTTGCAATGTAAAATATTCCGGAACTACTGCTAATGGTAGCATTTTCTTGCTGCAGCTAAAAARTTTTAATACTGTAGCAGGAGAAGATGAAATATGATTTACGTTTCCCTTGGTTCATAAAATACCCCAAAATCTTGTTTCAAAATTTCTAGCTTTAATACCCACTGCTTGTGTCTATCAGAGATTATTCCTGGAAGATACTTGGAGCAGCTCTGATCAGATGACTCCAGCATAGGCTCTTTCCCTAGAATCTGTTTTCTGCCAATGTCAGATATGGAATACTGAGCTGAATGGACCTTTTCCATCATCTAGTATTCCCATATTTTTAAGATGAATGTAAATCAGAAAGAAAATATATAGAAGAAAACAAGTAAACAAATAATGTTTCTCAGTTGTTGCCTTTACCTATCCATACATCAGAGAGACATTTCCATTTACAAGAAAATTAATTATTCTTCCAGTTCTGACTGTGTATGTGTGCAGGTCCACATATACTGTGTGTGAATACCATATACCAGCATGTAAACAGCTGGTTGTGACTGCAATTGCAGCTTCACCCTGGATGAAATATTTTTWAAATTGAAAATAACAATATTGTAATTTATTTTAATTTCCTGGTATTCAAAGAGATTAATTAATCCATTTTAATGACACCTACCTGGATGAATTAAATTTCAATTAGACTTTGATTAGAAAGAGATGACTGGAGGGGCTGCCACTAAAAAGAGAATAAAATAACCAGCAAGTTTGCCCWAGAGGACTGTGAACAAACCACAAACCAGAGGATGGGGCTGGTGTCTGGCATTTTCAGTGCCTTTTTAATTGCAGCATCTTTTACCATATTTACTTCAAGAATTATGTCTGATGCTTCTGTTATCTACCAAGGGCACTTTTCACCCTACAATTGTTCTACCCTACAATTTTCTGAAATCATTGCAAGTGTTACATCAGAGTGTATCTTTAGGCTTCCTGCATGTAAGAATCAAGAGATAGTTCTTGATAAGTTCAAAAAAATACGATAAGTAAAAGTTCCTGAAAATAAMATATAGCTGAAATAGAAAGCTACAAAAGGGCAAGGAATAAACGTCAGACAGCAAAGGATGCCCACCTTTCGTAGAGGTGAATATATATGGCACAGTTCTGACCTGGACATAAAGCTGACAAGCAAAATGTTAGTGTTTACTAAGTCTAATCATACCTTCATAAAAAAATTGTCTCTACARGAAGAGGAAAAAAACCCCAAATTTTGCAAGGAAGCTCAATACTACCTTTGYAAAGTACAAAGAGCTAGATACTTCAGTGATGCTTCAGATGAGCATACAAAAAACCATTTTTGAATGCTTACACTGAATTCTGAATCATTTCTGCAGCAGTAGTTAATTGGACATCTTAGTTCCTGGGCTACATGGCAGTTCCTGAGTTATTTCCAAATTGCAGCACATACATCTATGTTTAAATTCCACTGCTTTGAATTTATCTTTTTCAAGTTCTGTTTTAGAAATGTGGCTGACCTGGCAGCTCCTGACTGCTTGATGTTACTTCGCTTTAATTCTAAATGTCATTAGAATTCTGCTTGCTCTACAGTCCCTCACTTCACTGTCACAAGCTCACAGAGAATGATTGTGGAGGGAAGCTCTGTCTGAACAGCTAAAATCCAGAAAAARCCCAGCTGGAGTCCAGGTCTCCATTTATATCAGCAAGTGCCTTTTCATACAGCRAGATTAGAAAATGGAATATACACGTGCAAATAAGTGCATAACATAATATTTGTACTTACATGACACCTAATAAAAAAATACATTTTCTATGCAGTATTTAATCCTCAAATTACTTTTTCCAAAGACATCATCTTCCAAATTTTTTATACTAATAGGACCTTYRTCAAGGTCATCAAATGGTTTTTCACAGAATATGCTGAGTTGGAAGGGACYCACRAGGATCTTYGACTCCAACTCCTGTCCCTGCCCAGGACTAACCCCAAAGACATAAATTTACTTTTGGGCAGCACTTTTTRAAAAGAGCCTTAACTGGCTTACTAAAGGTCACAATGGAGAAAAGCTTTAGAAGCAGAAGATACTTGGTCTAAATCCAAGCATAAAATTGTGTCTATGATCATTAAATATTTGGCACCTTTTAAGAAAATGTTAACAAAAATTATCTGGGACAGAGAGACAGCTTTCCTTGCATAGGTCAAATGCAGCAGCAGTTAAAGTTAAAAAAGTGTTTCTGTAGAGAAACCAAATGTCTGTGTAGTAGCAATGATTAGGTGAAACGGAAATATAGAGCACACTGCAAAAAGACCATCTGAAATAATGAATAGACACTTCATTTACTTCTAAAGTATATGGTAAGACAATCCATCTACCTCRGTGTTGAATTTCCAGAAGACAGAAAGTGGAAAAAAATAAGAGGTTTATTCTAGTTCCCTTAGGCTAAAAGATCTGGACACCACTATAATTTTTAGTTCTTATCTCAGTCTTAGAAATACTAGTGAGAGCACACCAAAAATATATTTAACTATGAGATTTGCCTGTGTCATTATATTAAGGCAGGCTTTCTTCATGCATCAGCAGTGTCAGCAGAGAAATTAACATTTGGGAAATCATCAGCCCGTGATTCAAGGACATCTATCAATAAGTACACAATTTTCTTTCTGTCAATTTAGTATAAAGGAAGAAAAGAAGTCTTAATTTTTAAAATGACTTGTTAATCAATTATTTACCAGAGAATAGAGTTGTAAGCAGCTGAAAACTGAATGTTCAATATGAGTTTTCTGCAATCATGAACTTCTGGGCACTGCTGTTTATAAGTTTATGGAAGAGAAGGTCAAAACTATTCTTCAAAATCCTTACAATTCAAAAGCAAAAATTAATGCCCATATATGTTCCTCCTTGGTCTTCCATGCCCCGCAATGCTTTTAGGACACACTACAGTGAAATGTTGATGCCTCTACTCACAGGTGCCCAGCAGAAGAACAACTTATTGGATGAGAAAAAACAGAAGATTTGGGCAAGGAAAACTTATTTAATTAATGAAAAATTAAAAACAATCTCATTTTTATCCTAAATATAGATAGTAGCCACACCTAAACCCTTAAAAATTTATAGAAAATAATTACATTATTCCATCCCCTGGTCTCTGTAAGTCTCAGAATTTCATGTGAGAAATTTTTCATTTTGAGTTATTGATCTAATATTCACCGTGAATCAGAGACCTTTTGCAACCTTTTAAAACTTGGGTTTACAAAGAGGATTTTGATTTTCACACACATTTAGACAGCTTATATACCCTTGTATTTTTCTCTCACATGATATTCCAGTTATAAATAGTCAAACAGGAAGAGCTGACTTTTTGGATWAGTTGCTCTGTAAAACATTTTAAACTATAATTTCAAGAAAACAGAGTACTGTAACTCAGAAGGAGTTGAAATTATAACTTTCAATGTTCAAATATTACTTCTAACTTCATTTCACATCTAATCAGAATGCTTCTCCCTTTCCAAATATTTCCCTTATTATTACTATTTCCAAATGAAGAGGATGCCCTGTCTTTTCTATATTGCTTGCAAAAGCAATCAGTAGTCAGGACTGAGAGAAAACTCTTTCCTTAGGAAGAAGRAGATGAATGTTATTCTACTGCATGCATTTACTCACTTTCAAAAAATTTATTCAAGGGTCGTCTTGAAATACTTCAATGTCAATTAGAGTTTGTTCAGTAAACCAATTTGGTTTCCATAGTCCTCTGTTTTGATTTCAAATCATAGAACCATAGAATAGTTTGGCTGGAAGGGACCTTAATGATCATCTAGTTCCAATGCCTGGCCAGGGACAGGGACACTTCCCATTGCTCAATGTCCCATCCAACCAGCCATTGAAACCTGACAGGGTTGGGCCATCCACAACCTCTCTGGGCAACCTCTTCCAGTGCCTCATCATCCTTACAATAAAGGATTTCTTTTATTATACGACRTAAATTTCCCCTCTTTCAGTTTGAACCCATTGCTCTTTGTCCTATCACTGCAGTCTGTGATGAAGAGTTCCACTCTGGTTTCTGCAGGCCCTCTTCAAATACTGGAATGTTGCTGTCAGTTCTCCATGCAACCTCCTCTTCTATGGGCTGAGTAGCTCCAAATCTCTTAACCTTTCTTCATAGTAGAAGTGCCTTAGTCCTCTTATCAACTCYATGKCCCTCCTCTGGACTTGTTCCARTAGTTCYGTGTCCTTATGKTGTGGGCACCAGAACTTCACACAATACTCCAGGTGGGGCCTTTGCAAGAGCTGAAAGGAAGAACCACATCCCTTGACCTGCTGGCCRCACTCYTTTTATGATTCTTCCTACAATCTTCCCACAATCCTTTCTATGCATTTCAGAAGCATAGACAACTTTTCTTACACAGTGATGCAATATATTCAACWCTGTGGCCTATGCAGCATGTTTTTACACACGTACATGCTGTATTAAATCCGCAATAGCCTGCTGTTTCAAAATTACATTGCATCTATGTTAAACTACATAACACTGGAGAGCTGTAGTAGGTAGTTTTACTCTGTGCCTAGAGCACATTAAATTTTGCTATGCATTGTTCAGGATTTCCTTGCATTAAACATGATCATGATCTCAGTTCACATGACCTGAAGTGATTTATTTTTAGGCACCACTTTAATTATGACTGCTTTTGCTCACATGTTCATGAATATTGGAAGCATGAGTGGCTGCATGAAATTGGAAGTTCAAAATGGACTACTGTAATTTCTAGGTGAATTTGATACAATCAATTAACATGCAAGGAATTTGCAGTGAGCTGCTTTTATGAAAAAAATCAATAAACTCTTGTAATAAAAATGGTAATAAACATGCTAGTTCAGTAAATAATGAAAAAAATAGATTATGTGCTTTATTGGACTAATTAGGAAATGCTTTATAGGATCAAATGTTCTCACCAAAATTAAAGAAATTCCTTTTTGAAAGAGTCATGAAAATAATTTCCTTTTTCCTACTGAACTCTCCAAACTAGTGGAAACTCATTGAACTGTAGCTCTTCCACAGACTTTATATGGGTTTTTTTATATGGGATTTTAATTTAGGTTATAAAAAACAATGTCTGAAAAGAAACAAGTCAAGAAATTCCACACCTGAAATCCTGTATGACTGCAGACATTCTATATTGTGCTTGGTAAATATATCAAAAAAGAAATATCATAGATTTTTTTTTAAATCTTTTTTACTTTAAGGGAGATTTTCTCTATTAGATAATTTTTTTTTTTTTGCCCAGCTATGATTTTAAATATACATTCAGCATGGAGAAAGCACAAAGGAGAAAGAGCTCCCTGCTTTATTGAATGAAATTAGAATTGCATCTTTGCTTTCCTTTTAATATGCGTTTAACTTGTTTTGCCGAATCGAGTTCTAAACAGTTACCCTTGGAAGGTGTCTTACCCTGCCCCCAATTAGTTTAATAGCAACAGTCAAGGATTTGAAGTATTCTGAGAACACRTTTTCTCTGTCACCCTCCTATTTCATGATTGGCTGCTAGTGACAAAATATATTCCTGCACAGTCACAGTTTCAAATGATTCTCTTTTAATTAGTCTTACTCAAAACCGTCTGTGACTGATAGAAATAACAATAGCTTCAACTTCTTTTCATCATGAAGTCTGAACTTTATGTGTCTTGTCCAGAAGACTGATTGTTTATGCCACAGCTTGTCCTAATGCCTTCAAAAATATTTGAGTCTTTTCTGACTTGTAAGAAAACTAAAGGGCTAAAACAGACAATTTGTAAAAAGCAGATCATTTCAAGAGGTGTAACTTCTAGTCAGGCAGAAGTTCAGGTTGCTGTTTCTTACTTTCATGAGAGAATAAAACTTTTCAGATATATATTTTCTATCATTAAGTTTTATCAGATTACATTTATTTTATGYTAGATCAAGGTCCAACTTCAATCATGCCTGGATGAGCTAAAGAAATGAGGTAAAGGAAAATGTTTTTTACAGGAAGAAGTCAAAACAAATTCAAAATATTCTTTCTGGTGCCTTAGCACATAAAAATTCACATTTTCTGAAAATCCTTAACTATTTTGAGCGCCGGGTCAATATTAGCTATACATTTAATCTTCCATTTAATATAGCTGCAAGCAATGAGATCTGGGTTTTATGCCTTGAAAAAGTCCACAGCCAATCATATACAGTGCAATTCATCAGTCAAGCCAGGAGAAAAAGGAATGGAGAACATACAACTGGTTTTAAAGTTTCTCAAGAAACTTCTTTTAGCTTTTGTAAAAGAAACAGATAATAAGAGGCATAAGGAGAAACTCTAGCTGTAAGGCTGGCTTTCAAGTATGTGACTGGCTGCCATGGAGAGATCAGCCACATGGGAGACTYCAGCTGCTGCGAGAGGAGGACAGGTATGTGCACAGGAATCAGAGGGATAGAGAAATTGATATGTCAGATTCATGCCAGATATGTATGCCATGCCAATAAAAAAAGGGTTTTTCCAAGGGAAAGCAATCTCTGTTAAATGTGATTTAATCTTGGTTGGACATGTCAGATATTGCTGACCTGAACCTTTTATGTGGCTTAAAATAACTGTCCCCTCAAAAACAAAATAAAGCAAAACAAACCCCCACAATAATAACAGAAAACTGTTCTGTTTGATTTTTATGAAAAAGGCATTTTCTCCTCCAGCAGATATACCAGTGGTTGAAGAGAAAATGAAGGAGAATGCATTTCAGTGCAGTCTAGTCTGAAAGGAATGTAAATAAGTTTTTGGTAGCTTTGTCGCAAAATCATATATGCAAAATCATATATGCAAACTATTTAAAATTTTTCCTTTTGTCCATAGTGTTATTCTTTAATTGTCTACAGTGCTCCCCCAAATTAATACCAAAAACATCATTATAGTCTTTTGTAATTAACTTTGCTTTAATTTTAATTAGCTTCATTCTGTGGCCAGTCCATGGCCGTTTAGTTCAGTGAGAGTTGGAACAATCTCATAACTTGCCAGTTGCAAATTTTCTTAAGTATTGTTTTTTTACAAAATATTATTTTTTCTTGTCMTAGGGAAATATATGCTTTTATTCCCCACCATGTTTTCCTCTAAATCATGTACTGTGCCATTACATATCAGCAATTCAGGACCTAAATGGTTTAAAACACRGTATTTCTTTCCACAGACTTGTTTAAAAATAGAGACATCTCTACTCAGAGATACATTTTTTTGTGTAGGTTAGTTATTACAGTAATGAGGTATTTTTAAAGAAAAATATAGCAAACACAATATTTACTTGCTATTTGGTAAAACAATGAAAGGRCATACAGATATTCAGAATTCAGTAGCCATTCTAGGGTGATAAAACCTATTAATTCAATTTAAAAATGCAAACTATCTCTCTATTTTTCCCATGTATCTTTTTTTTATATCATATTCACCTTAATGTTCTAACAATAGCTATTTCTAGATGAAGCTGGTAACCACATTATTTAGGTGAATACTTTACAAGTTCACCTTATACTATTACATAATCTCAATCACTAAATTTCATACTGTATTATTCAATCTGTTCAATGAATCAGGAGGATTATGACTAGGAAAACTGTGCTGGAGAGTTTACTTTTTCTACATTTTCTTCCCTAATAAAATAGCCTATTAATATAAGTGGAATTATTGAAACTTAATCACGTCATGTGGTAAAACATTTTTTCTTTTCCTCAGAAATCCTTCAATTTTTCAGTGTTTTATATGTGGCCAGAGTGACTTGCTCTTCCTTATAAAATTCATTTGGTACCTTTTGCAGTCTTAAACTATTGAGTTGCTCCGATGAATCTTCACCTTCTGTATTAATTTTTTTTACTAGAYTTCGAACACACATTTCTATATGGCYGGAAAATACGCTGCATGCTAATCTCACTATAACAGAGTTCATTAGAGTTCATAGCCTAAATAGAGGTCCTTCTTTCCTTATCCACTTCATTGGATTTACATGGCAAAATTTTGGTAGTGGAGGTACTTACTGCATGGGAGGCCTCTGTGAGAAGACATCAGAAACTTCCCCCATGCCTTGACAGAGCCATTTTCATCCAGCTCCAAGACAGTCCTGTCTCTGGCCACAGCAGAGCTCATCAGGAGCATTGGGATTTAGAATGTTAAAGAAGAAGGAAAAGTATTAAGTGGCAACTGGGAGAGAGGAGAGAATATCTGAAAGAAACAGTCCTGYAGACAACAAGGTCAGTGGAGAAGGAAGGGACTGAGATTCCCCTGCAGCCTGCGGTGCAGCCCATAGAATTCCACAGGGATGCAGAAATCCACCTGTAGCTTGTGGAGTACCTTCTGCTGGAGCAGATGGATGTCTGAGGCAGGCTGTGACAGTGTGAGAAGCTCATGGTGGCACAGGCTCCTGTCAGGACCTGCGACTCCATGGAGAGAGAAGCCCACATTGAAGCAGGTTTGCCGGCAGAAAAATCTTGTGATCTCAGGAGACACACACCCTGAGGAAGTTTTCCCTGAGGGGCTACCCYCTATGGAATAGGGAACATGCTGGAGCAGTTTGTGAAGTACTGCAGCCCATGAGGAAACGATCTGTGTTGTAGAAGCTCTGGAATGACTGTATCCCTTGGATGGGTCCTYATACTGGAGCTGGGAAAGGGGGTGAGGAGGAAAGAGTATTAGAGACATGTAATGAACTTACTGGAACTTCCATGCTCCTGGGGCTTCTGTGTGGGGAGGAGCTGGGAGTAAAGTTTAGCCTGCAAGAAAGGGAGAGGTGGAGGGAAGCTGCTTTTAGATTTGTTCTTCTCATTATCCTACTCTGTTTGATTGACAGTAAGTTGCATTTCTTGCCTGATGTTGAGTCTGTTTTGGCCGCGACAGTTATTGGTAAGTGATTTCTCTGTTCTTATCTTGATCCATGTGCTTGTTGCAGTACTTTCTCTCCTTGTATTGTTGAGGAAGARAAATGGTATAGCAACTGGCGGCCAGGCAAGGTCAAACCATCACATCCACTTCACTTTTTTTTCTTTGTTTCTTTAGAGGTAATYTAAAGAGTCTCTAAAAGAGATGAAGACTCTCTCAGGGAGTCTAAGTCGCTACTAAAAAATACTGCGAAGACCATACCAGCACATACATGTGAGTGCATTAAATGTTCTGAAGCTTTTCTAAGATGTTTGTATATATGCAGTCCAGACTACATTTTAGAATGCCTGAAGGTACAGTTTTCTGCTGATAAACACTTTGTGGAAGTTCCTCTTGGTCTTTTTTCATCTGTGCAAGCACATGCATTTGGGTAAAGAAAAGAAAGATTGGTTTTCCTGAAGTACAACTAGTGTAGGGAATATTGCCATTGAAACATATGTAGCAGTTACTTCGCAAGTRCTTAACATTTATTTTACTTGGTTGCATTTTATTTTATATGAATGAGTCAAGCAAGGAAGAAACTAATTTTCTGAGGACTTTCTTCCAGCCTGTCCTAGGGTGACGTTGTGGTGCTTGTATCCCCATTCATGTGTTCTGTTAATGTTGGATATTATGTTCTGTACCTTTAAGACTGGCTCGGAAGAGTGAAAGTTTTGTTTWGGTTTTCTCATGAGCCTGGTTGGAACACAGAGACGGGGCCTTTTGCTTTTGCTGATTTTGCTTTTTTGCTCTCTCTCTGGCTTGCTCTTGCTTGCTTTGCTCCTGCTTGCTTTTGCTTCTGCTCCTAGCTAGTTTAGCTAAACAGTCCAAATTGCTTCCTGGACTGTTTCTCCTTTTTTTTTTTTTCCCGACCGTCCCGAACCTGCTCCAGACTGGGACCTGGGAACACCGAGAGTTTGCACCTTGTGGCTGCAGCAGCTGCCCAGCACCGGAGGGACTGAGAACAGAGCGACCACCCCTGAGAGAGACTTTCTGAATTTGTCATATTTTTCAGAATTATGTCACCCGGTATTGTTCATTTTGTGTGCTAGGGGTTGCTGTGCCTGTTAAATAAACAGGTTCTTTCCACTTCTCTCTGAGGAATTCTTCTCGAACCGGTTGAGGGGAGGGGCCATGTGGGTTTGTTTTCTGGAGAGGCCCTCCTTTGGGAATTCTCTACCAAATTTGCCCTAAACCAGCACACAGCCATCTCCAAGGGCTTGGAAGGGTTAGTACCCTACAGTTCTCTCTCATATCAGCCACCTGACAGAAGGTGTCCATAACAYAACGCATATATTAGTTCAGAACCTTTGCTCATGTCCTCAAAGTTAGTTTTAATACTAAAACAGAAAGACATAGGCTCCTATCTGTCAACTGGAATATTCTCCTATTTTGATTTTGAGAGTATTTAGTAGTTTAGTAAATAGGGGCAGTAAATTGAGTCATAAATTAGGATATTCAACATTCATTATTCAMTGCAATATTTTTATTCATACTTTCCAGCTGAGAAGAAGGAGATACCTTCCCAGCTTTTGTCCTGATGAATGTCAGGTCTAAGCCAGCATGACTGGAAGCAAACCTGGATGCAAACATTTCATTTGCTGCCAACTATATTTCACTGATAGTGACCTCGTTATTTCCATTGAGGAGCTGAATTTTATTACCTGTCCTCAGATGCACCAGTCCACTTTTCTCCAAGACAGATTCTTTACTGTTTTTATCTATCAGCATCCTAACTGGTGGTCGTAGCATTTCTTCACTGTGAATAGCAAATTTCAGCAGAATTATGTTAATTCTATTCAAATTAATCAATTACACTGTTTGCACAGATCTTTAAAATACTTTTCGTCATAGATCTTTAAAAGAGCATTGGCATTGTCTATGCCAATCAATATGTAAATATTATAGGCACTCTTGGGTCTCAGTTTCTCAAACAGTTAAAAAATTATTTTCTTACTGAAAACAAGATAGAAAATGTGATATCCCATGAATTACTAGGCTTAAATGTGGAAATCGCACAAGAGCATGTCTACAAAGCAAACCCAAACCAGGAAAAGAAACTATTAGAAGCAGAGATGCCACTTTCTCCAGAAAGGGACGTGCATCTGGACAGTGTCCTGGTCCTGCACTATTAACATCAGCTGTTGTTGTACTACTAGCACTAGCTTCCAGAATGTGATAAATAAAAACACTCCTCACAGTCAGAATATATCAACTTCGTATCACATTAATATTGCATGTTATAACTACAAAATTCTATGTAGCCAGGTAAAGTGGGATTATCACCTGTCACTGAGTACAAAGACAGACACACAGCAACTATTTATTCCTTATTTAAGCCTACTACTATTTATTATTTGTTAGGTTTTTCTTTTAGGTGTGATTTTCASTTTCTTTGACTACCAAGTCATCACATAGGGAATTGGAAAAGCTATCCRGCTCATCGTAGGACTAGGATCATTATTTCATGGTTGGTATATACATATGATTAAAAATCTGATGTTTTACACAGTAATCTGACTTCATTTCAACTTCTGCAGCTGGTCTGTGGTTGTTACTCTTTTCTGCCCTTGGGAGCTTGAGGCACAAACCACAGCAATTGTTCATTTTCTGTAACATGTAACCAAAATATTTAACCAACAGGCATTTTACTCTTCAATTTTCATCTCAAGAATATTAGCCTTCTGTCTTCTTYTTGTCTCTTGTTATTCTGTGCAAATTGCACCCAGCTATATCAATATTGCTGTTATGAATATTATCTCATGAACTTTCAGTTACAATAACTAGGTGATATTCACCATCATCCAGTAACATTCTAGGCAATTATTGTTCATATACTTCAGGTATTTAAGTACTTTAAGAAAATTATAATTAGTATAATAAACTTCATATACAGTTGCAAACTCAGTTAAGGGTGTCTTGGACTGAGAAGACAAAAAATGTTACAGTAAACAACACTTTCCTCAACTCACCTGGATGCTAAGCCTTGTAACAAACATTGCCATTCTAGGAGGGTCTAGGAAACTGACACTGTACCTGTTTAAACTATTGTGAGGTAAATCAGGAGTCAAGCAGTCAACTCTTCAAAGGACCCCATGCAATTGTCAGTAAAACAAATCATCTACAGATCTCGTTTCTTAGCTTGTATACATCTTCCTTCCTCTAYGTCTGACCACAGCAGTGTGCCATCATGCTCTTTAAAATTCTTGTGGGAATTTATTGTCAATGCACCGTGCACTGACACTGAAAAATGAAGCCCATTTCAAAGATTTAAAACACTGCTTACTTCCATCTGTTTTCCATAAAAGATTATGCCAAGTAAAGGTCTTAACATAACAGTCTTAACACATTGATTACATCTGTGAGACAATTAAAGAATATTTCTACAAGATCCAGTAAAACTACTCTAAATTAGGCAACATGAGACTKCAGAGTGCAATTCAAGACTCATCTGTTGTACTCCTTGTGTGTATGGTCCATGTTCTAAGGGTTTTCAATTAGATCAAAAATTCCTTTCCTTTGAACGATTCTCTTCATGATACCAAGAATAGCTKATGCATGTGTAAACCTTTAGTGCAAATGATAGACAGAAAGGGGGGATAGAAGAAAGAATAAAGYAACCTGCAAAAGGACAGACTAGCAGAAAAGAAATTAGTTTAGATCCAGCACACCTTCTCAGCCAGATGTTCTTCATTGCATCCATTTCACCTGCAGTTGTATCTTATTGCAGCATCCAAAGAGAAAAGACATGTTACCAGCAGCAATTAAACAAAAGCTATGTCCAACCTTCAGATTTTCTTTCTTTTTTGCCTTGATTTTCATTAAGTTTTGGGCTTTAACAACAACAACACACACAAAAAAAGAAAAAAATAGAAAAAAATAGGGAAAAATAGGGGAAAAAAGGAAAGGAAAAAAGGAAAGAAAAAAAGGAAAGAAAAAAAGGAAAGAAAAACAGGGACCTGATTTTTAGTTCTTTCTTATTTTTTAGTATGTGCATTGTATCTGCTGACTTTGCATGAGCTATTGTTGGACAATTCCTCATTGGATCAGCCATTCCAAGATTTATCTAACAGAAATAAAAAGTCTTCAAAAAGGTTTGATAGATTTACAATGAGGTACTATGATGGGTCAGACCAYGTGAGAAGCATATAACTCTGTACTCTAATACAATGTCTTCAAAATTTTAGCCACATTTGTTAAAGTTATATGCCRTGTTTCTTCCAAATTTCTCTAACTTTAAGAATTCCATATCACTACTTGAAAYGATTGTAATACATGTTAATAGATATGTTTGCCATTTATTTGTGATTATAAGGCATGTTCATCAAATTAAATTTATGGTAAGATATGCTTTTATATCGTAGATGAATATAAGACTATTTTTAAGAAATCCCTTCATAGCCAAAAACGCTGAAAAGGAGGAAGAGAAAGAAGAAAATGAAAAGTACTTCAAAGAACAATTTAGGRAAAAAAGAGTGTTTAATATTACAGCAGGACCTTCTTCAGGACACTCCAAAATATTATACTCAGTGCTGCTCATACCATTTAGTTTTGAAATTATTTTACCTAAGTAAACTTCAAACATCTCTTCTCTTAAAAGAAAATGAGTCATTAACAATGCCAACAGACTTCTGCTGTTATATTCCACTAAATTAGGGTGCTAAGAAAATAGCATACATATTTATGAGAAGGGTTTCTACATAGAAGGATGCCATCAACTCCTAATAAAAAGAGAGAACACTTAAAAATATTTATGAGTTATTGAATAAATAGTTAAAGATAATGAAAATAGGCAGATAAACAACATCAACAACAACAGAAAAAAATCCCAATACTATAGAAAACACCTTTTATTTCCTAACTCATTAATACAAAAGCCATTCTTATCACCTTCTATTTATTACAACCTGTTCCCCTTACCAGACAGCTGAGATGAATAGAGCAATGCACAAAGATTCACAGACACTGCAAGATATAAAGATACAACTGATGTCTTTGTGAATGTAGACTGTGGGCCAACACAGTGATTTTGATTATTTTCCTTTTATTTTTTTCCATTTCACATAGTTCAAAGGCTTTCTGAAACACAGCAATGAGACCATAGGCTTCAAGGTGATCAAGGTGTTTGTCATTGATGTCTCTCCTACTGCTGGTATTCTCACCACTCTGTAAAAACTACCTCTTCTAATCCCATTTTTCACATAAATAACATCATCCTTCCATATACTCCCTCAAAACATACACACACCATACCACAGAAAGTGACTATATGTAGAATAGGTGTGCAGCAACCCCTTACCTTCATGTATCCTTAGGTACCTGAAGACTTACTCCTCCTTCATCCTTTCCTCCAGGGCTTTCCTGTTTTAACCTAAGATGCTCAGTGCTACTTAGCAGGATTTGATTTTACAACTATTTCTTTTTCTTCGTGTCCTACTCTGGATGCACTCTAGGTGAACCATACCTCTCTCAGAGCCCAGTGATAAAAGGTAGATTGAATATTGCTATGAAATTATGTGGGAATGGAGGAGAGCACTATTATCAGAGTTGCCTCTGTGATTTGTGACTACATGATTGATTGCATTCATTGCGATCCTTTAATCCTTTCTACAAAACTGAACAGTTTCTCATAAGTTTGCATTTGTGCACTTCATTATTTCTGCACAAATGTTGATTTTTTGGGTTGTGTCCAGGTATTTCAGATTAATTCCTCCTTCTGAAGATTATTTTGAATATCCTCTCTGTCTTCCCAGTACCCTTATGATTCATCCTACCAGATTTTCCACCACACTATCCTGTTTGATAAAACATTGAACAGAGCTAAAGATACCTTCAGATCGCTCTGAAATACTGTCCAGTACCTCCTTCCTTTTTACCTGCGAATAATCAATAAATGTGAAAATTCTATCAGAGCCATGCTCCTCAAACATGTACAAAATAGTTTCTTCTTATTTAGAAAAGTATCATGGAAGATAATATTCTTAGACTCAATATCAAGACGGTATGATACCTAATGTGTCCCTCATCTACAAAGCCTGTAAATTTTTTCAGAAAGAAATTTCCACTGTTTGACATCATTTGTTGACATATCAGATACTACTGATCTGTGTGTTTTCTTCTGAGTGGTTTGTATCTTATTTGTTGAGATTTTGTTCTGTTATTATTTTCTCTTTGCCTTCCTAAAAACATAGAAAAGAATTTTCAACCAAATGAAAATTTTCACATTTTCATAGACCACTTGTATTTGCTTTTTTCAAATAAATTCAAGAATAAGCTTTCTTCTACTGAAGGGTTTGGGATWTGAGGGTATTTTTGATGATTTTATTTTTTTCACTTTTTAATTTCTATTTCCACATTATATAGTCTAGATTTAATATGTACATATTTTTACAGTTCCCCACATTCCTATCTATATAGTTCACTATACATCTGCTTTTTTATATATTTCAAAGTCTTGAATTTTGCTCTTTTCACCTCCAAAACTTTATATGTCTCTGTCATCTCTTTCATCTTATGAGTAGCTGATCCATATTCATCCCATTTATTTACAAATAAAAATTTTAGTAGAAATAATAATTATACCTTTTTATCAAAAAAATAAAAAAAGTTTTGCGGATTTTTCTTAACATGGAGTTTTGGGGTGATTCCCAAACTTATAAAATAAGTTTTCATTAGTTCCCTATTCTTCAGAGGAGCACAATAATATCAGTTAGTACTGGTGAAAATCATATTAAGTCTTATTCACCCATTTTTACAACACCAAGCTATTGAATTATAACTTTTCAGAAAATTTTAGAAAGTCAGAAATCACATCCTTAAAAGTATGGGTTACTCAAGGCTACCACTGCTGCAAAAGCAGACGAGAGAAGAAAATGCCTGTACTGTCTTTCACTAAACAAAAGAGAAGGTTACTAAGGATATACACCATTATTCATTATAGGAATMTGAGTGCCAGGATCAGTTAAGGAAGCATTATTATGTGGAAATCAAACAGCCAGTTCCTTTTTCTATGTCCTAGTTTTACCCCTCGCACTTACCCAAAGTTCTGCTCTGCCTCTGCCTTGTCTCCACAGCTGATGTTGGGCAGTTGGAGGGCTGGATGTGTCTCACCGCCACAACTGCGCCATGAAAACCACGCTGTCCTTCACATGCACATGCAGGCAGGGTCATGATGCACAGTCCAGATAATGCCATTAACCAAGGTGTGTGCACTGAGCTTGTACAGCCCCTGCATCTCTAAGGAGAACACCAAAGCCAGTGAAGTTTATCCTCCAGTCCTGGACATATAATCACTGTTATCTTAAGAATTTAATGAGACTCATTAGCAATTCACTACACTGCAAATACAGTGCTTTTAATTAATTTCAGTGGAATACTTGATATAGTCATTTGCTAACTGTTCCATAGGACATGCAGTAAAATGGCAKGAAAGACAAATTGTGTGTAAAATAATTTTGTTCCTACCTGGGTTCAGGAAATAATGAAAACTACTAGATTCAAGCCGTACAAATCAGYTATAGCTGCAGATAGTCATCTCACAGTTTAATGTCCTTCCTAAAACATACATTATTTGTTTTCAGATTGGAGGCTACTTACTCTAAACCCTGAAGTGAACATATTTTAGCTATAATTTGGAAGGTTGAGCTAGAGAAGTCCTCATCCTCTTTCATAATGCRAGTGACCTAATCTCGACAGGCTGTAGTACTATTCATATTCCAAGARGATGACTCGTGGGCAACACATAGATTCTTTACCCTAAATGACCTTTCAACTGTTTCAAAGAGTCAGCAAATTTGACCTTACTACTCAGCTGAATAAATTAGTATTGGATAGATGGAAATATATCTCCACATTAAAAAAAAAAATTAAAAAAAATAAAATATAGTAAAATAAAGAAAGAAAAAGAAAATTAAATATCATGCATTAGAAAGAGCATTGCTTTTTTAAGTGCTACATACAAAAGTCACACAAGAATGTGTCAACTCTAAAATCTCACAGTCACAAGCAATAATAAAATATTTTACTTTAAATGGAAGGCATATGCACTGACAGATGTAAAAATTCCACTTCTTTTCTACAGTGTTATTTCTGCAAGTGTTAGGGGAAGGGGTGGGGGTGATTGTTTTTTGTTTTACTTTGTTTTGTCATTATTTTTATTTTCTTTTAAATACTTTGAATCCAAACTCTCCAAAATGTCATGTTTTATCTCTGAGTTTTCCTAATGATCACATAGTTGTCTGGGGATTTGGTTCCTTGTTAGCCTTTAGTCCTAAACAGCCCTGCTGAGCACTGTTGCTTTCTAATTATTTTAAACGTATCAATTAAACCTTCTTCTTAGTGTTTACATCAGAGACTTCTGTGTGAGAATGGCAGAAACCCTCACAGAAAGCCTTCAGCTCAGTTCAAAGACTGGTGACAAAGGTCATTAACAAAATGACTGAAAGAGAAGGGTTTCTTTCTGCACAGTATTGAAAAGGGAAAGAAAGTGTAATGAGAACTACTCTGAATGTTCACTTTCTCAGTGCTAGCTGTAGCCCTTAAAAATGCCTGATTACAAGAAACCTATCCAAAGACCTTTCTTTAACTTGAAATAAAACAACATTTAAAAAAGAAAGTGCTTTACCCCATCCCTTAAAAAAAAATAGGGGAAATATTTAGCTCCACTTCAACTTGCCAGATATCAGCTGGAAATACAATGCAATAGAGAGAAAATCATCTAAGAGTTCCTGGAGCTTGTRGAAGAAAACATTCTGACACAGCTAGCAAGGGAGCCAGTTGGGGAAGATGACCATAGGACCTGAGGTTTTTAGTGCACAGAACACTTGTGGGTGCTGAGATGGTTGGAGGCCATCTCAGGCATACCAGTAATGAAATTTATATTAATTTCAGCCCAGAGATGTAGCACTATATAAAGAACAAAATAAACTCCTAGGAGTATTTCTGTTATGTGTTTGATTTCTCAATTTGAATGAAGCATGTATAGGTGTGCCATCATAAGAGCTATGATAACCAATTTATTGCATTGAGCTTAAACTTTATTGAAAATTTTAATAAATTTTATAGAATTTTAAACCAAATCTAGTATTCAAACTAGYTATATATACATATATACTGCACAGGGTAGGGACATAAATAGATCTTGATAAAATAACCATACTTTTTACTGCCTCACTTATTTCCTCTTTATTTTTTCATGCAACAGTTGCAGGTGATCTTGTTTTCCCATGGGACCRCTTTGTATGTGCCCATTTTTCCATTCAGAGCGCTGAATCCTTCTCAAGGCTAATCAGACAGGATTATGACAATACTATGCACATTATCTGAGAACAGAGACCTGAATAATGCCCGAATTTCATCTCCTATATTGGTCGAGACTGGATTTTTGCAGGGTGCATAAGTAAAGAAAAAGAAGTTAGGCACTTCTCTCAATGAAGACTCCTTTTGTAAGTACAAGGTTTTAGTGTTGTACCCACATCAATGTAGATAATAGCCCTTAATGGGGCTTACTTCCAACCATTCAGCTAATTGCTTTTTGAACTGATTTATATTTTGGCATCAAAAACATCCTGCAGCAATGAGTTACACAATTTAATTATGTATTATATGAAAAGCAATTTACACTTCAGCCTGGTAATTTACTTGGGCACTGGCTGGTTTTTGTGTCATGAATGGTGAATAAGATATCCTAAATCACTTCTGACCTGCCATTCATGACTTCATATATTTCAATTATACCATCCTTRCTTATCCCTTTTCCAAATTTGAATAACCTTCCTTATAAAATTTTTCCTTGTATAGAAGTCATTCTCTATGGTTCATTATCAAAAGTACCCTTGCCAGTACCATTTTTAATTCTGGTGACCACAGTCCAGTTGAACAATGAGTTTTACTCTTCTGTTATTTTGTAGTAGAACAACACACAGGAAACAATATGTGCAGCATCAGAGACTTCACACACTGCTTTTTCTGTTAACACCAATCTATTTTTTTCCTCTTTTGGACAGTAGTGATATTATAAAGGTATTTTTATTGTAATCTCATGGCAGTTCAATCTCTCTAAGAACCTTGTTGAGATAATTTTGCAACAGATTCTTGCCAATGCATGCATACTGTACCAACCATATAAAATTTGGTTGTGTGCTCAAGTAATTTACTCATACAACAGATGAATGTGAAATGCAATTCCTCTTTACAAAAGCTGMATTAACTATTCCTCATTGCATCATGCCTATCAATGCATTTCTAAATGCAACAATTTCCTAACATTTAAAAAGGTTTATTCAACATGAAAGTGAGATCAAGTTGCCTGTATTTCTTGGAGTTTTAAATATCTTAACTCCTCATTAGCCAAGTACCAAAATTAATTAGAAAGGTTACCAACGAATCACTACTTTTTACACAATCAGCAATTATCAATCACTACTATAAGTTCAGCAATGTCTCTGTTTTCTCTCCTGAAACTCCTGGTTGAAAAAGTTTCAATGTTGGTGATTTATTGCTACATGTGTGTAATCTTTTCTACTGTTGCTACAACCTGAAACTGAAGGGTAAATCCAATCTATCACTGAGTTGTACAATTACTTTGGAGCCCAGGTCTTAGACCAGTATTTTGACAATTCTTCCTCTTCTTGCTCAGTTTCTAGTTCTAGTGGATGCTGGAGCTCTGTTTAGAACTCAAGTGTTCTAGAAATGAAGTCTATTTTCATTTTATGAAAATAAACTTTTTCTTCAACCACGCAAATGTCTGCCAAGTTTCTATCGACATGACTCTTACATGAGTAGATTGAACATCTGTAACAGTGCATAGAATTGTTTATTCAAGCTGGAGATTGCTCTTTTCATTATTCTACACACGTAAAGAAATCAAACATTGCCAATTATATTCTGTTCATGTTTCAGGTTTGTTACTTCTATGAAAACTTCAAACCTAGAGAATGCATAAACATGAAGTATTAATTTGTCACCTTACTCTGAAAGTCTTGATGCTTAAACAGTAGTCTTTATTCCTTGTATCTATTATTTTATCTTTTTTTCTATGTGAAGGCCCTGTGTTATTTTAGCTGAACTACACATACCCACCTGTACATACGCTGTTTTCTATCTGCATAAAGTCTTTTGTTTAGCATTTCTTTAATTATGCTCTGGAAAGATGACTAGGTGAAATTTACCTTAAAAAAGTCAAAATTTACTAGTGAGATTAAAAAGCTAATAAAGTTGTAAAGTGTACATCTTCCATATACTTGGCAATTATTCTGCCAGTCTATGATTAGATTTCAATAAAGAAATAGCTATAAAGAAGCTATAAGAGAAACTCTAAGAACCTTGCATAATAATCAGTACAGACATTAAAGAAAGCAATGAAAACTAGACAAGTGGGTCCAAATTACAAAGTAGTGTTACAGCAATTATTTAAAACCTACAATTATTAATATGGTTATAAAACAATGTAATGATCACTTCAGTACTTTTAGTCAAAAAGATATTTTTTTAATAAATTAATTAGAAAATTTATTTTAGTGTTTGACAAAGTTATGGCTCATAAATACTTTACCTTTTGGTCTGGAAAAAACTTTTAGAATAATGAAAAATTTATATTGTCAGAGATGGATTTCATAACTCCATAAACTGACATTTTAACAGTTACTCAATGTTTAACATATAATTTTCGCTAACAACTACTCATCAGCCAAAGTTCACCAACGTATTTCATTACACCCAAAAATGTATCACAACAGTAATTTAATTCTTTTCTCACCTTCAGCTGTTGTGTTCCATACTCTGGCATCCCTTTCATGTTTTGATTCATTGATAGATTATTTAAATTGCAAATGACCTCCTTTCAATCCTAGATCACCCCTCTTGGACCTACTTAAGTTTCAACTCACATCTTACAAAAAAAAGAAATTTTGTCACTTGCCTACTCATTTATAGAGACAGAATTTTCCTTTGATCTCTTTTAAGCAGCTCTTAATGCCTCTATATTTAATCCAAAACCATCTAACTGTTCATTTCATGTATCTTTCCACTTTACACACTCATACKTTTTCATGTCCCTTCTCCTTCTGTCCCTTTTTTCCTAATCTCATAGGTCACCATCTCACAGACCTTGATATTATACAAGAATTTTGAAGTTAAACAAGAATTATTTCACTCATTATTATACCTTTGATAAATCACAAAATCACTTAGCAAAATCTTAAAGGCTGAAGATTTACCTCTCCTTTTGACCAAAAAAGAGGTTATATTTTTTTATTCTTTGTTTCCAGCTAGATTGTAATTATATCTGARATTTGAAAATAAAAAAATCAACCCACTATTTACTTAAAAATATTTCAGGGGATTAAGTTAAAATATAAAGGAAATGTGCATATGTAAACCCTATCTCTAGGGCTAAACTTTTATAATCCACAGACCATGGAAGCCCAGAAATCACAGGGTAACAGATAGTTATTCTTTGGCACAGGCACATCAGAAGGGCCAGGAATAACAATGAAGACATTCAGAGTCCATAACCTTTTCTCTCTTCCAGTCTATTTCTTTTATARCTCTATACATAATTTTATATAGTCTTTCTGAGGGTACATGCTTTCATATGTAGGAATTCAGAGCTAGATTTGCATTTTTGTRTTTCACCCCAGAAATTATATCCAAAACTAAAGCAGCAGCATCACAAGAAATGCAGACRCTGAGCTCCTGAGATGTACCCAAATATATACAGTGCTTTAGACACTAGCATTCATACAATTAACGGCATGTACCCAGGTTCTAGCAGAAAAAACACTGRAGGATGGGTGAAATGGTCCAGTTGATGTCTGGTTTCTCTAAGAGCCTGCACACAAGTAGATTTTGGAACTGTGACCTGAGGCATACAGGTGTACCAGACGTGGCTGCTCTTCTGCTCCTTGGGGTGAGATGGGAAGCAGCTCCAAGGGTATATGGCACACCATGCACCCTGACGGGCAAGTGGAGAGGGCTGACTGGGAGATGGGGGATACCAGGCTCAAGAACTCACGTGAGAGGAACCTGCAGGGAAATATGGGCAGGAGGGTTGGTTTCAGATTGGGAAGTTTGCAGGCACATAGTTTGAGACAAAYTCATTAGGCAGCTGTGGCAGGTCTGTCACAACCAGTGTAGTWACTGGTTGTGATGGTACAGGCTGCTCTGTGCCCTCTGAAAGCCCCCAGGCATACCCATGCTGATGTGGAGGTCTCAGGATAGCTCAGAACCATTACAATAAAAGCTAGAAGTACCACTAGAGGGCATTAAAAACACCATAAATAACTTTTGTCTAACACCAACAGAAAGGTTTGAAAAGACCCAGATGAGAAAAGCCACAAAGGATGACAAGAATGGTAAAGAAAACACGTGGATCCTATGCAGTGTATAGCTACAGAAATCAAGCTGAATTGAAGGTGCTGAAGGTCCAGAGCTAACAATGCCAGACAATTTCTAGAGAGAAGACGAGTTGATACTAAATTTTATGTCAGCACTCAGATAATTAGCTAATTTACATATTTCAGCCTGTAGGCCATCTACTTAATGACTAGTGAATGTTATAAAACTATGACAAAAATTATGTTGCATACAGCACCTGAGATCAAATGGTGATCTTTAGCTTCATTGAGGGCAATAGAAACAGCAGTGGGTAACAAACRCTTTAGATTCACCAGTGGAGGCAAAGAAAATTGTTGAGATGTCTGTGCAGGTTGAGCAGGAGGGCAAAACAAAGGGTGCCTGCAATCATCCAAAAAGCAGAGTTCTCATTTCCATTGTAGCAGTTCGACATTTTTGCTTCATATTATCTCAGCTGTGCAACAGAACAAAAGACATAAAGGAAAAGTCACCTTGTAAGTAACAAGGTCTGTCAAGTATTGTCACTTATAGAAATACATGTTAGGTTTTCCTGTAGGCTTTTCCTAGCACTGGAGAATTTTTTTTCTATGCATTCTCTGATTTATCTTATGAAAGAAATAAAAAAAAAAGAAAAAAAAATGCTGCCAATAGTGTAGTCACATTTCTTTTTAGAGGCTCAGTATCCCAAATGGTCACAAACTGAACCTCCCTACTACAGTTTGCATTGCCTAGAGGGAGCATATAAAATATTTATTTACTGTTTAGAGTTATTCTTTAGGAGAGAAATATCCCTCTGGATCATTTAATTTTGTTTCTGGTCTGAAAAAGTCTGTATACAAATATACTATACAGGGCAAAGTCAAAAAGATATCAGCCCTTTAGGCCAGTAGGTCAAGCAGGACCAAAAATACTTCACAGAGAAGTGTGGAAATATGAGAAAATGKAATACAGCCATAACTGAGAGAAAAAAACAGTATTTCTTATGCTAGAAGAGGAAAAATGAATTAAAGTTGTGAATGCAGAGTTCCTAAAATTTCAGGTTAGCTGTGAAATCCTAATTTTGATATGTACAATATGCCTCCTCCTATCCYTAATGAAGAAAAAATGCAGAAAGCTTCTCCCATGTAAAAAGGCAGAAAACAGACAAGCATACTCAAAAAAGAGGGTTTTTTAACCAAAGTTTTCCCTGTTGATACTGAAATATATGAAAAAACAGATATATACCTGAAAACAATGAGAAAAATAGACCCAAGCTGGTAAATATTGGTTTAGATTTTAACAATTTTTTTTTTTGGTACAACAAGCATATTTACTGCAAATTTTTATCAACTAATTTTCCAGGAAAAAATAAATCTGAGAGAAAATGTCGTATGAGATTTGCCAATTTTGATGCATTCTTGTAAAAAAAGTGACATCCTGAGCTACAAGCTTTATTGTCACATGCACATTCCTAACATTTCAGGCTACAGAGACTCAGCGCTTACTTTAGTAGACAGCATGGCTGATCTTACASGCTCCTGACCCTTTAGAAGTATGGGGTTCAAATGGAGCATCCAGCAGAGCACTGTGACAGAGAAGAGCTTTCAGCTGGTGAGCAAYCTGTCTAAGAGAGAGATGCAGATCCCTTTCTTCTCCTTATGTTACCCAGATTTTTGTTATAATTTTCAGCTCTTGCTTCTTGCGATTCAAATTTCAAAATGTTACAGAGATTCAAATTTTCCATATGAAGTGTGTGGCACTGGCAGAGAGACCACATTCCCCAAACCAAATGATTTGACCGTCACCCAAACACTTTAATTTATGAGGTTCCTTCAGGAAAATAAAAATTTCTSTAACACATTCCAATTATATTTTAATAAGTTGCCTTTGTATTACCCAGTAGTGCTTACTTCATAAATATAAAAATTAAATATTTTACATAMGAATAGCACATTATAATAATATAGTACATTGTACATAATATGGTCATTTCTAGAGTCCCTKACATGAAATTATTTTTCATTTTAAACTACCACGATAGTAGCAATATATTTAAAATTTCTGCAGCTCCATTTACCTTACAAAAAACATATTAATTTTCCCGCTACACTTACAAAATCATGAACAGAAGGACCATTAAATGTTTTAAGACATTAWTAGAAGTATGACTTTAAATGGGTATTAATGCACAATGTAATACAAAGCTATGAGACTTGTTAGGAATCTCTTAGGACAAAATATCTCTCACACAAACATTCCTTATCTACCTTTCTATCAGATCTTCAGACCCTCAGAAATCCTTATGGGTTTCTTTAAAGTAATTATTTGACATAGAAGGTACAGCTGACTCCAAAAAATGTTCCAAGCATCAGCACTTTATTGTTTTTCAGTACARCCTTTTATACCCTTCATCACACCTCTGTGCCCATCACACACGCATCACACCTCTRTGCCCTCTGTACCCTTCTGTGACTGGTCAGTACACCTCAGCATTCCATGTTTCTTTGCCTTCAATACTGGTCACCCGTCCTACGCGGCTGTATCCCATCAGGGATGAGCCTTGGCCACCTCCCCAATCCCAATCACCACAAACTGTGTGCCTACAATTGTTCTTAAGAGAAAGGGGCCTAGTCTGACATCATTAATTAGATGTGTACTAATCAAAATAAGAAGTCACATTTGGAAACTGCTCTTCACCACTAAGTTGACAACTCTACCCATTTTTTTTTCTGTCTTGGTGTGCTTTTAGATAAGCTGTCAYTTATGATCAACTAATGACACACAGTCTTTTTTGTAATTTCTCTTTCAACAAATGTACCATGTCATAACATTCAGTAAATATTAGACCAGACACGATTAATCTCTAAGAGAGTATAAAAATAAATCCACAATACTTAGGATACTGTAATCAAAACAAATTCACTGAAACACTACTGAAGACAAAAATACATCAACTTACATTAGCTATCCCTGAAGAACTTAATTAATAATACTTAATTATATAATACTCTCCTAGTAAAGCACCAATTCCCCCAAAAAAATCCAAAACAACAAAACTACAAACTAAGCAAAAATATCCCAAACAATACAATTTTTAGAATACTTCCATGAAAAATATACTGTTGGTTTCAGTTTTTCTTGTTTGCACTCTCAAAATGAAGTAAATCTGTTAATCTTGTAATTCTTCTGGAGATGAGATAAAAACAATGGTAAACATTTTTTTAGAAAAAATTTCAAGATCAAGTTTTAACAGCTCTCTTTTTTTTTTTTTTTACAGAGTAAAAAATTGAGTGATGTATGAACTGAACAATTAGTTAGGACCTGAGGCATCTTTCTTTTCCATTACTAATTTGTAGATTTACTGATATTCTCCAAAAGTGAAGGTTTATACTATCAGGTGCAAAGAGAGATACGTTACCAAAGTACAAAAAATGTTACATTAGTGTAATTTTAATATTGCATGCATGTATATATATATAATCCAAAAGAAGATTAATTCCTGTCTTAAATATAATCAAACATTCACTTGACTACCACAACTGTGTAGTAGTCAACAATTATTAGATATTTTGATATTGGCATGGAGGCAGCAAGTCACAGAAAGCATATGCCATTCTTACTGAATCTTTGTTTCCTCAAGAGAAACAAAAAAAAAATTGCAGTAACATAAAAATTTATAGGGTTTTTTTCAAGTAAAGATATATATATTTAATGATTGCTTAGTCTTGGAAACAACACTACTTTTTGTTAGAAGCCAGAGAATATATTTTAATTACTGTGGTCACCAGTCTATAGATGTTTTGTTGTTTCAATGGCTCTTTCTCTGCCATTTTTTACATTTTTCAAGGTATTAGCAAGAACATAGGCATCAAGAAGTTCTTCATGCTGAGAATCTGTAGTTGGATAATTTCAAGCAATACTGTTATCCTGCAGATCGACAATTGCAAACAATTTTCAAATAATTTAAAAATATTTCTGCATGTACAACCTTCTGCACGTAGTTTGATTTCAATTAATGCTATATTTACCAAGCCAGGCCAAATTGCATTTCCATACAACTTGTCATCTGTAAAGTCTTTTTTCTTGTACCATGCTGCCACTCTTCCTTGATGAAAGGTTTCTATCACTGTCAGTGATCCACTTCCCATCCACTTCTAACATTACTTTAGCACTAATAATACATCAATTTTCTGTTAGATTGGCAATTGCTCTACTTGTTCTGTGATGTATTAGACCAAAAAAGCCTAGATATTGTGCCTCATGCAGATAGTATATAACCGCTGAAACACACAAGATAATTCTCATTAGAAAACAAAACAATGTCTACATAGGATTATTAGAGGTAATTTTCACCTATTCTGGAAATATATTAAAAATGTATTATCATGTGCTGAAGCAGTAGTTGAAGAAGCTTCTACACGCAGTAAAAATGTAAGAAATGCAAGAGGTTTCTCTTTAAAATAATCTTCCTCTTGATGAACATTTATCATAAATGTAGCTCAGAAGTTTTTGGGAGAACGAAAAAGTATTTTTCAGTCCAGCTGGCCATGTTTTTGTCTTCAGGCAGTATCAGAGGGAACTGAGACCTCAGATTAAATGAAAGCGTTTTCCATCATGGTTTTAACTTAAAATTCTAATCCAAATCTTCTCCAAATTTCAAGGAACATTTTCTTTCTCTGTTAAGYGTTGTCACCAAGCTCTGAGACCTTGAAAATCCACATGTACTACAGAAAAGTCTGTTAATGGTTGGACTTTCCCATATGGAAGCAACCAAGTCTTAAAATAAATTTCCAAAGAAATTGTTAAGATCTATACCTTTTCCCTGCTATAGTAGTAACTGRACCCAAAGCCTGTATGTAACAAGCAGATAGTTCTTACTCAGATAGGAATTCACTCCACCATAYGTTTTCTTCTTTGAGTGCTTTCTCCTTAGAAATTTGCAGATACAAAACCAGCATTTTAGGTAATATTTCTCAAAAGTTGGCACAAATTACATAGTTTTGGTCAAATTTTTTGATAGTTTTTTTTTATTTGTTGGTTTGCTTTGTTTTGTTTTGTTTTTGAATGTTGAGGTTTATCTTACATGCTAGTTATTTTGTTGGCTAGATTGCTTAGATGCAACATGTGACTGTCTGAAAGCTGAATTTGTTTCTTTTTTGCCTTTTTCATTTGGCAGAGGAAGGATAAATAACGTCATATAACAGGAGGCAAGCAGTCACCTTGAAATGGCTAATGGTAGCTGATTGACAGCTGTAGTATAGTCATTTCTTGATTTATGGATAAAATACTGAAGTTTAGTGGGTTTTGTTTTTAAAGATAAAAAGGAGGAACACTGGGCTTTATTATCTTCTTGCCAACAGTCATCTGAAAATCAGCTCTGAACAAATCAAATAGTCTGATCTTGCAAGTTTTATGCCTTTCCCTGCTAAATCTGTCTACTTTCCATGAGCTTAGGAGAAAGGTCATAGTGCAAATTCTCTGAATCACTCATCCTTTGTGCCTGAATGCTGGTGAAATTATAGAGGTAACATGCTTAGATGAAACCTCCTTTACACAAAGTTGAGTTTCCTATCCTTTTTACCTGAGAGACTATCATACAGCAAGGTTATACGGTCAGGGGCTGTAAGCAGGAATCTAKCTATTTTTCTGCCATGAGAGGATGTGGCACAATCCTTTCTGGCATCATCTCCCATTTTCTCCCTAAATGTAGAAAAACTATTGCGGTAATACATTCAAAATATAGGTATTTGATGCCTCTGAATACTGCATAGAGATCTAATAAATTGTGTGTCTGGAAAAAAAGCTGGTACTGAAATTGCACTGAAGCCTCATCCTATGCAAGCTTGCTTGAACAAACATTTCAGCTGAACCAAGTGTGATTTTTCAAGACATTTTTGTCTAGAAGCTTCATCCTAAGTAAAAGATTCTCCAAACAAAAGAAGGACCAAAACAGCTAGAATGCTGTTTCCTTCTCTTTTTTTTTAAGCTTAAAAAAAAMCCCAAAAAAACCAAAACCAAAAAAACAAAACCCTCAAAGATTTGAATCACAGTCTCTAGAAAAAATAAACTGTTCACAGAATTTCTTCACAGAATAGCAACCRAGACAGATATTTCTAGCTGTGAACTAGTGGATTTCATTGTAATTAGCTTGATAACTTCGACATAACATAAATTTAACATTATTTTGTTGAGCATCATTTTACAATATGTCATGGTTTAACGCCAGCCACCAACCAAGCCTCAGACAATCACTTACTCACTCCCTACCTTATGGGGATGGGAGAGAGAACTGGAAGTACAAATATGAGAAAACTTGAGGGTTGAGTTAAAGACAATTTAATAAGAAAAGCAAAAGTCACATACAGGTAAAGCAAAACAAGGAATTCATTCACCACTTCCCAGGCAGGAAGGTGTTCAGYCATSTCCAGGAAAGTCAGACTCCATCASCTGCAATGACTTGGGAAGAGAAAAGCTATCACTACAAACATCYCTCTCTTCTTTCACATTTCCCACGTTTTTTATTGCTGCACTTGATGTCYTAAGGTATGGAATGTCCTTTTGGTCATTTGGGTCAACTGTTCTGCTGAGTCCCTTCCCAAGTCCTTGTGCTGCCCCAGCCTCCCCACTGGTGGGTTGGAGTGAGGAGCAGAAAAGGCCTTGGCTCTGTGTAAGCACCACTCRGCAATGATGGAAACATCCCTGGGTCTTCAAGACTGTTTGCAGTGCAAATCCAAAACACAGCCCCATATCAGAAAATGTGAAGAAATCAACTCTACCCCAGCCAAAATCAGTACACAATGACTGCAACACMCTAAGGCTGAATTCAGACCAAATATTTCCACACTATGAATATTACTTGTGTACACACACACTTTTTATTTGTGTACACACACATTTTATTTGATATTTATGGCACTTAAAGGAATGCAGAAAACTAATTACCCCCACTAAGTCTGCCACTCATTTTTATTATTAGAGTTTTTGAGTTCTTTTCTAAAAGTTCAACTTCAAAAATATGCAGAGTGCTGTAATTACATCAAGACATGAGAAAGACCCACATAGCAATACATTTCMGTCTAAAACCACACCTACAGAATACTGATGAAGAAGAAAAACAAGAGCAGGAAAACAAATATGCCAATATTACATACTGCTGCAAGTCCCCTTGGTGGGCTATATGATACTACTTCATGAATAAAGATGGAGTAAACTACATTTGTAGCATAATAAGAAAAGGTAATTAGTGCCATCTATTCACCACAGTTAGAATTTGACTAGAACAATTTGATTACTTTTATCACATTTTAAACTTTGAGTAAGATTTTCAGCTCTGTAATCCAGTTAGTGGTAAAGTGTGGAGAATATAAGTCAGCTTCCCAATATGATTGATGAGTATGTGCTGCACAGGAAAGGAGCTGGAAAAAAATACCAAACTCATAATGTAGACACTGTCTGCTTGCTTTAAAGCAAATCTCTTCTAAATCAGTTTGAATCCTTCAGTATGACTAAAATATAAGCCTAGTATCTTCTCCAAGCAAACAGGAAATGGAAAATTATTCATAGGAAAGAGGAGTCCTTTTTTTGGTTTTAGCTTAACACTGTGATCTTTCAGATACGCATTTATTATTTATACTTTGCTAACTCCCACATCTTGCTGAGAATTGGGCTTTACTCATGCTGGGTGTTTTACAAACACAGAGGTAATTACAGTGATAGACTATTTCAAATTCGAATGTTAATCTATTGGTGAAAGGTTGAGTGATACACCCTGAGACAATGTCAGGCACAGGGATTTAAATACCTCTGTTTTCACTGATGGTGAAGCAGCCTTGGTACAGTGAGGCACATTAATATTAAGAGCCTGCATGAACCAGAACTCCCTACAGAGACACTCCATGAGGTTAGAGGCTCATTTGTTGCCCCTTCTCCTGAGACCTAAAAGCTAACTCCATCCAGATCCACAACAGGATCTCAAGTAGTAATGGCAAAAGCAAGCAGACAAGCTGCTCAACCTCTTKGAAGGAGGAGTGCCACTTAACTACCTGCACACAGGACTCTTGAAATCCACAGGAGTTTTAGGAAATTACTTATTCCCATYGATTAATAATGATCTGGGTCACATAAAGAGTGGGGTGTCTTGCAGAATGAAGATTTTATTCTCCTGACCTGTGCTTATTATGCTTTCAAATTTCTCATTTTTTCTTCCTGTAAAATTAATGTCACTTAATGTGACAGTGATGATAATGTGAGAGCTTYTGATTGTCTCTTTCTAACAAACATTTTTTCATTGATGAAAATGTGGCAGCTTTCTCTAGATTATGAGATAACTAGTTATATTATTATAGTTATATAGAATTCTATTATGAATAATCATCCTGTTTTCCGATATGAATTTTTGGATAAACATTTATGTGGTGTGTATTTTTGCTGTGGTGATGCAGCTTTAGGTACTAGAATACAAATTATGTTTCTTTATAAAATATTTAAAAGGCCGTGGGATTCCTCTTCTTTATATTTAATTTCCACCCACAGCGTTTTATGGACCTCTTTATGACAAGACCTTTCTTCTTTTTTGTAAATGTTGTGGAATAGGAGGACATATTTTTTCTGTCATTGCCCTGGTATTCTGCAATTTTTCTTTCAAAACTATAAATCTGCTTAAAAATGACTGTAAGGTCAGGGAATTGTTCAGGGTTCAATATAGCAAATTAAATGTGAGGATTTAAATCCAGTTCTTATTTTGATCAAAATTTCAGCAAAAAGAAGAACTCTGTCTTTCTGGCTTAAAACATTTCACAATAGAAGATTTCAGATGTGTATGCTATGTGGGGAATAATAGTGTTAGATTACCTAAGGAGGGCATCTGAATGCTGAAGAGACTGATTGTAAAATAGTTATTTTTTTCTCTATATCTCTATGGTTAGACTACCTATAGATATATTTTTCCCCAGTCAAGTATACCAGTTTTGTGTAACTCCCCAGTAAGTTCTGGAAAAGATTTGAAGGGACAGGCAGACAAAAGTTAGGTGTAAAACTGCAGGACAAAATTCCAGAAGTAGTTCTGCAAGTAAAGACAAGTATCCCAAATCGACTCACTGCTGTGGCAGGAAATTTAACCTGTTCTAAGCTGCTGGTTGTCCTTTGACCAAACATCAAGATTTAAAAAAATGGTTGACTGAAATACAAACCAGTTCTCTTTATTATTTCTAATGAACAGGTATTTGGCAGTGAGCACAGGAGAGAAACTACTATTGACTCTCCATGTGACCTCAGACATATTCAATTAGCCCAGAGTCTTTCTTCTTTTCATTAATCAGATTTTCCACTTTGCTCAAATATTAATATAGAAAAAAAAAAGGGCAGCTTTTAATGGTGAATTAATGTTTCAAATTCTCGGGAGCATTAAGGCATTGCTCTGATATTTCAAGATATAGGTACTGCAAAAGATGAGAAAATGTCAATTAGCATGATGTAAGTCAACTGAGCACTTGATATGCAGGGAAAAGATTATAAATGAGTAATAATGTAGGGTGTCTCCAGACTGAAAGAACCCCAACAGGCAGCATTACTCCATTCCTTGTCAGACTGTCCCACAGGGCTACAGAGGGAGCAAACTGTAATGGATCACGGGAGAACATGTTGCATCCAGACTAACTAGTGCTGTTGGCTGCAGCTGGATTAACGAGGTAAGCCATGCAATGCACATGTAGGCATGTGTGTTTGGGGCTGTGGGTTTGTGTTACAGAATACATTGTAGGAATCTGTGTGAGAAGTGAAGTGTTGTGTTTTAACCCCAGCCAGCAACCAAGTCCCACACAGCTGCTCACTCACTCCCCCACCAGCAGGATCAGGGATAAAATCTGAAGGATAAAAGCTGGAAAACTCGTGGGTTGATATAAAGACAGTTTAATTGGAAAAGCAAAAGCCAAACATACAAAATAATCAAACAAGGAATTAATTCACATCTTCCCATGGGCRGGCAGCTGTTCAGACATCTCTAGCAGAGCACAGCCCCATAACWCCTAATGGTTATTTGGGAAGACAAACACTACCACTCCAAATATCTCCCCCTTCCTTCTTCTTCTTCCACTTTATATATGGATCATCATGCCGCATGGTCTGGAATATTCCTTGGTCAATTTGTGTCTCCTCCCAACCTACCATACACCTCCACCTTTCTTGCCAGCCTGGCTATGAGAACAACAGAAAAGTCCTTAGCTCTGTGTAAGCCCTGCTCAGCAACAACAAAAACACCTCTATTTTTTCAACTGATGCTCAGCACAAATCTAAAACACAGACCCTTATTAGCTAATGAGAAGAAAATTAATTTTATCCCAGGTGATACCAGCGCATGATGTTACCTCCCACTRCATCTTCACTGGGATCACCCTGGAAAAGTCTATTTCATTGGAGTCTCCACATACTTCAAATAATAATGTCAATAATGGACTACATAGAGCATAGCCACAAAAATTACCTGAGAGATGGAAACACTTCCTACAGTCAGAGACCTCAAAATGTCAGTGTTTCTATCTTCTCATTATTTTTTCTTTTTTTTAGGGGATAAGTGTACAGTAATATCAGAGTGCCGTATAGTGAGCAAGCAGTATGCTGCAGAACTGGGCACATGCCCAGATTAGCTAGTTCTGTGGAGATAACAAGAATCGCTTGGGCAGATTCTCTCATTGGCACAGCTGCATGGCACTCTTGTGCATTGTGKGGATTCTGTAGACACATACGTTATGAACTGGAATTGCAGGATAGAAATACAGYGTATCTGCTGAAGAGAGCAGAACTCACTACTATCTTTTATTACTTGGTTGTTTCACTGGGAGATGTCTCAGTCAACCTTTGGAAAAGCAAATGTAAGTAGAATACATTCTATAAAATCTGCGTGAATATGTTGTCAAGAAAAACCGGTGGACATTAGATTTCCAGAGGTTTTCAAACAGACTAGCTTCTTTCTAGAGGATGCAATTATTCAGACATAGGAGTAGCTGCAATGATACAGGACAATATCAAATTGAGGTAGGTAAAGCTCTTTACTTAAAATTTGTGTCTCTCTGAATTTATCTTGAGAACCATGACAACCCCTGGCKCTATTAAAATCTTTCTAGGTAGAAAAATAGCCCTTGCATCTCCTTCTGTTTAACACACCTGAGCAATGAGCACCTATTGTTGTCACTGTTGCCTGTATATCAGCAATATTAACGCTATATCATGAACAAGACATTTCTCCYACCTTGTTTGGGCTACACATAGGAACAAGAAAAATGCTTTGGAAGACTGGAGAGGAAAATGTTAGMGTAGCTCTTGAGAAATAGAATGGTCATATATTATGTAAGATATTTTTGAAATAAATAAGTTATAATGAGAAACATGGGAATGCATCAAAATAGGAAAAGAAATGCATAAGTGAGGATAAAGTTGTCTAGCGTGAATACAGAGAAAAAGGAAAGCCACTAGTAATTTTCTGGAAGCAGTGAGACTACTTAAGGGATATACCTGAAAGATGGGAAGAATATCAACTTAGAAGAATCCAGAACTAAGCAGAAGAAAAGACATATTTAAGTTAAGAAGTATAGTTAAGAATTATTAAAATTCTCTCTACTGTTACTAAGATTTCCATCTGCGTTCAATATTGTGTAAAGTCTCATATAGAAGTGTATATAGGCTATATGTAGAGGCCCAGAAAAGCTGACTTTAGTTGTACCCAGGCTGCACTATGATTTGAGAAATTTTCATTAGGCTTTGACCTTCATGAGCTTCATCTGCACTAAGCCCCTCTCCAGCTTGTCAGGGTCATCACATTATTATATGAGGATATTTGATCAGAAAAGGCTGGTATTAGAGTTTCAAATCTTATATAGTTTTCTATCATCATTAATACCTTTTATTTTTCAAGAAAAAGGTTTTCTGATGATTAATACTCAGAAATAAGTGCTTCCTTTCTCAAAAATTATTATTTTTAATCTTTGTCCATTGTTTCAAATCATCATGTCCATATCATTGTGTACAGGACTCGTGTGCTTTGCATCAAAGGGTGCAAACTTTAATTAATGTACTTTCATCAGCCCCACTGGGTTTACTGTGTTTAGATTATTAATAAAATTAGAGAAATACTGCAACACATCCTGTATTTCTAGGAAGCTGCAGCTGAAACAAACAATATTGCTGAAGATCAAAAGACTTGAAATTTGCCTTTAGGATTTACACAGACTACTCATTTTGTTCAGATTGAGGTCATATGTGTGATTGCATATTCATTATCAAAATAGAAAAAATCCTTGGATGCTACACGCTCTTTTTTGTTCTTTCACAAACTAACAGAATAGCTGAGAAAAGAAAAGACCTCTGAAGATCTTCTGATCCAAAATCTCTGCCCAAGGAAGGAGTTCATATAAACTTTTTGTGAAAGCATGAAGTGGAAAGATTTCTGCAAGACCTATTTGATAGAAATAATGTATAGTTTGCACAGAAATAGCATAATTGCAAGCCATGTGGCATTATCCATAGGGCACAGGCATCCCTTAACCCATAGGCCAGTAGCCAGTGTGAAACACAGGTAAAAGAGCAGTGGCACAGATTTGGGGGCAGATGTTGTATTTGATGCAAAGAGTAATGGATAAATGAATCTACTATAACAAGATGAAACTTTAAAAAGACAACCAAATATTTCTGTCACGCCGCTGAGATCCTCAACCTGTATTTTACAACGGCATTCATACCGTAACCTCACTTCCGACAAAACAGCAAAGTCACAATTGTTACCAGGGTGGGAGTTTCTCCCACTGCTTTTCTCCACCAAAAGCCCGAGAATTCATCTCTTTAAATGTTCCAGACAAAAATCRTCACCGTACAGACAGAAATGAGATTACCTTAGTCCTGATTTAATATTTTAATCAACCTGAGTAGATAAAAGCTGAAAGATCACATAGCAACTTCTTACACTGTCTTCCTACTAACTTCAAGCATTCAGTGCACTGGGTTAAACACCTTGTATCATTATACACACAATATCCTAAGAGTGCTACCAAGGGCTCAGGTGTTGCTAACATGTATAAGTATGGATGATGCTGCTGTCCCAGACAATGACGTGTGTCACCTACTGACCCATTTCTGGGAGAGGCCCCAGGCATACTGTGAGGAAAGTGCAAAACCCATGAGAAGAAAATTATGATATTTTTCCTCCAGCGAGCAGCCACTTGTAAGCGTCACGTTTTCTGAGCCAGAGGTGCTCGAATTGTCCTCATTACCCTTTGCTGAAAGTCAAGCTCATGAGCCTCCTTTTTATTTAGCAAATTAAATTGCAAATGTTTTAAAGCATTCCAAATATTTCATCGCAGGATAAAAATGAACTTAGCTTTGCTCTTGTTGTAAATTTGGGCATGGGAAAAAAAAATKAAATTGGTTTCTATTACATCTAAAATAGAGACAATAACACCACAGAAGTTAAAATGTTTATGGTTTTTATTTCATATTTTATTTCATAATTGTTGTTTCTACGCAACATTTGAAAAATTAATTATGCTTCCTAGCTATTTCAACATACTCAAGCCTTCCTTTTCTTCAAAAACTTTAAAAAATCCTACCATTTTCTCGGTAATAGATGTGATTAATATGACTAGTCACAGATGTCTCCAGTGATATAGAAGGAGTTATATAGGGAGACAAGTCAAGACTCTGCTCTAAAAATCAAATATGGCATTACCAAAGCAGTCTGTAAACATAAGAAATATTAGTGCCTAAGTGGCCCAAATGCTCTAAATAAAACAGGTCTTCACTTTTACTCAGTTCCTCATAGTCATTTTCTGCATATATTTTTGTGCAATCATGGAATAGAAACCATAAATTATACAAGAAGTAATGTGTAAATAAAAAATGGCTGAGGTCTTCCACCCTAGTAAAAATCCAAACAAAACAACAAMAAAAACACTGCCATGCACTCAGCCAAATTCATAGATTAAACTAGAATTTCATCTTTTTTCTACTCTGACCTTGATGTTTAAACTATTATTCAGCATAGATAAATCAGCCCAGCAGGACTATTTAGAACCAGGTCTTTCTTGGCAGCTATTTCATCTCATCCCATCTCATTAACATTAAAGTTGCATATCTGGGAAATGAAATTATATAGATATAAGCAATGGTTTTCAAAGATAATGATGATGGTACACATCTTTGGTACATATGCTTAGCTTCACAAATCAAAAGCAAACTTGCAAGTTTTGTAGACTTCCTAAATATATTCTTTTACTCTACTGAGGGAATGCTTAACCTCATTTTCTTTCATACTGTCAGAAGCCATTTGACCATATGAATGCAAATAAAACCTGAAAGTSCTCTGGTCTGGACACATCTCACCTGACTCTGAAAACTGCAAACATATGAAACAAGATTAACAATCCTGGTAATTAATGCTTAGATTTCATTTTCAAAAATTCTCAGTAGCATATCTGAAATACTTCCAATTTAATCTCTAGTGTGCAGATTATTTCTAGAGAAAGAAATACTCCTGGCTTTCTAAGGTTTTGTGAAGCAAACTGGTGTTGCGGAGGCTACTTTCCTTGTTCTATTTTGTTTTTATGACAAACATTGAATTCACCAATCTATGGAAATCCAACTCTTTTAACTTTATAATTTTTGCCTTGATTTTCTTTGCGTTGAGTTCAGCTTTTTGTTTAGTTGTTTTGTTTTGRYTTTTTGTATTGCCACAGCRGATATATATTAGTSGAATGTCTTTAATCTGTATTGAGAATATATTTAAAATCGGCTCCTGGTGTGTAAACGTTTCCTAACTGTGGTTTAAAAAAATTATCTCTGTAGAGTGTGCCATGTTACTGTGTCAGTCCACTGTTTCTGGTAATAGATGCCATATTAAATAAGCAAATAAATGAATAAATATGCAAGAATATGTATATTCCAAAAGCCACAGCAACCTAAGGCCACTACATATGGTACTCAATATTTCAACTGATCATTTCCTCACGGAAGTTTTGCCCTATTTTCCCATTTGTTCATTCAAAGTATTCAAATAAGCAAATACTGGACTCAAGTAATTCCTTATCTATTTAAGATGAAGGAATTTAAATATTATTGCAAAAAGAACCCACACTAACATTCTTTATCACACCTTTAGAATTAAAATCATAATTTCAGAATTATGGTGTTAATGAATGCTAAGTAAACCAAACCCTGTATATAACTCCTTTCACTTACTTGAAAGCAGCCTGGAAATTTCCTTGAATTAACTGATACAAAACTARTTTTTCTTAATTTCACACAAAAGGCAACAGTACATTTACATTGGTTTTATCCAACACAGAGCATTTTCATTAACTTTTATTTTTAATTTATAAGCAGTGAGTGTGATATGCTTGTGGAAAATATAATTGTCTGCTTGATTTACAAGGACAAACTACTGCTTTTATCTTACTGCTTTTCAAAAAGAGACTTCCTATTGGCTGCCTCTCTGTTTGTAAGAGAGAGAGCATCAATAATATTGTTTTATAAAATAAATACACAGAAATATATTTCTGATGTGATAATTTAATAAGATGAATGTGTTGGAATTGTGAGTTAAAATCACAAAAATGTGACCAAAACTTTCTCAACTCCTACTCATTACCTCATGCCAGATACCAGCTACCTCCAGTAAAGACTGGAGTTTTGTAATACAACAAATACATCTTTAATTATACAAGGGAATCAAATGAAAGTAAATCCTCAAGGGAAAACTCCTGTGTAATCCAAGAGRTAATATAATTACAAAGGAAAGTAAGTTATTAGAAGTGAAATATTTCGGTAATGAAGAACAATTAAGGAGAAGGCGGATAAACAGCTCTTATTTCTGAGGAAACAAATTTATTGATGAAATAATGAGCAGAATGAGCATACATCTATATTCATGTTAAAAAAGAAAAAGGTTGAAAATAGGTAACTAGATATAGAAATTCCTAGGTATAGGAATAGAATAATTTCAGATTATTGGCATTTTGTTTTGATTCTTATTTGTCTTCCTTCTTTTAAGTAAAAAGAGTGTATAGAATTTGYATGCAAATGTATTTGCTTGTCTCCCTCCACCACAGCCTAACAAAGGATTCTTGCACAATTTTTTCTGCACTAAGTGGAGAAACAGATGGTCATTTGAAGTCAGAGAGACTGAGCTGATATTCACACCTGCTTCATATAAGTTCAACCCTCCTAACACTGTCATATAGCATACAGATTAAATTCCAAACAAAAGTTACTCCTAGAATGGGAGCCAAACCCAGACCAAACACCATTTTCTTGCTTCTCCTCAGGCTGAACTATCTTTCTACACTGGATTTCTTGCAAGCAGATTCCCCCCTTAATTTAAGTGGAGTCACAGTGACCCTAAGTGACATTAGAAGAGCTATCATTACAAATAGTTCATTTACCTTATATCACTGCTCAAAGTCACAAGTCAAATATTTGTTTGTACCTTTAGAATGCACTTCCTAGAATCTGTATATCAGTTTTTCTATAACTAATAAGGTTATCTATCAGAAATTTTCCATTAATTATTTGTTTTGACAATATAAAGCTAATGTTTTCCTTTCAGGTCTACTTTGTAGCTATAGCAAAGGCACCCCATCCCCTGCTGGTTTGAATTAAGAAAGAAGCAGTAGCTCAAAACTTTTGAGAGTCCTCCATCTGAAGTCACTTAAGCATGAGATTGAATATTTCACCATCAATTATTTATGATTTAGATCAAACACTTGAGTCCAGAGACTCTCAGAGTCCAGGAGATGCATCCAGGAGATGATAAGAGTTGTCAGTGTACCTTTAACTAATGCATCTGAAAGGCTTCCCTATGCAAATGATGTGTGACCATTGTGATTGCACGAGCAGCATTTCCCTGCTGGGGTCAAGTGGTTATTAATAAAAACAAGGACTGCTGCAGATCTTCCACGTCTATGAAACAACAAGAAAGGAAACAAAAGTACCTCCCAAGATATCACATTTTTTAACCTACAGTAACTGCAACTTGTATTTTACAGTTTTAATAAACTAATTGACACCTCTGGCTATTAGATTTTCTCCAAAATAATGATTTGCTTTAGCTTGGCTTTTGAAAGCCTTGGTAGACCACACTTTTCATTACAATATTCAGGGAAAGACAAAAAAGATGAAACTTGTGGCATCTTTTGCATTTTCTGATATTCTGCATCAGAAAAAAATAGCCCCATGCTTTAGTACAACACCTATTCTGTCTAATCCCATGTTCTCATCACTGATTTRCTGTAAGATTCTGGGAAGAGTTTTATACACTCTACTGTGTCTTAATGTATCCATATATTGACAATAATGATTTTTTAATAAGGACTTTCCTATGTACATCCCATTCTGATGGGTGTTGTGGCCAGCAGTAGGTTTACAGTTAGGAAGTAACATCTCCTTTTCTGTCATGGCTACAGATGTGCTGGAAATCACCTGACATCTTRTATCCCCACAAAGAAAACGCAGTTTTCTATTGTACAGAATACAACAGGTACTGGAATAAAAATCTTTTACTCTCCTAGATGTCTTTCCTTCTTTACTACTGCACAATGTTTTGCTAATCTGTCTAACATCCACTTCCATGAGGATGTTCTTCACAAGATTTTTATGCCATAAAAGCATAAACCTAGTAGCATCTCTGTAACATAATGCATATTTCATATGAATTTCAAGCTGTTTGAGAAATTAATATTTAAGATCATTGGATTAAATGTTCCATGTGAAAACTGAGATGTTAAAAGATTGCTGATTTTGAACTTTTGTCAAACGAATAGTTTTGATTAGAATAAAAAAAAATTTAAAAAAGGTTATTTGGTTTGCAAAATTTTGATCCAAAAACTGCATTAGAGGTTAATCACATTCAAAATGAATTCACCAACAGGCCTGCCTCAAAAGTGTGATTCCTTTGCATTTTCTGAATGATTTCCACTTAAGGAAGGAAAGAAGGAAGGAGCATTTAAAGGAAYAGAGGGAAGTAAAAAGAAAAARTAAAAATAATAATTAAAAAAAACTCACCCAAAAAAACCACCACAATGCAATCACAAAAATTCCAAAGCTAGAATCATTAGGAGAAAACGCACATTAATTAACAAAGAATCACTGTAGCCAAATTTGACTCAGAAAACATGAAGATGCTGGCTTCTGGTCAAAGAATTATAGTGTTTCCAAACCAAAATCTACTTTGATTTTCTTCTCTCTAGCCATACTTTTGGAAATTCAACTTCCTCAGGATTCCCAATTTCTTTTTTTGTTGTAAATAGCAACCAATAAACCAAACAATTGTCAAACTCCYCAGTACCTAGGCACCTATTTTCTTGCCATTTTAAATCTAAACAGTGGAGACAAATGTCATAATCTTAAATATTTCCCTTTTTCTGAGCAGAAAACAGTTTCCAGCTTTTTCTTCTTCTCCTCCCACCTCCCACCCGTTCTCCCCTACCTGTTTTACTTCCCCCCTTCTGTAGACCTGTATTTGTTATAAAACTCCTCTTATATATTATCTTTCTCAGTCTGATGAGTCCTGTATTATCACCCTGCTAATGCACTGAGTCATGTTTTTCTTTCCCAAATGGAGACCCTACCCAAATTTTCTAAGACCCAAAGTCTTAGAATATATCCCTGATATATGCTATTATTTAGATTAGTGCAAGTGTTAAAGGGAAAACTCACAATGCCACACTTACTGCCAGAGACTTTCCAGAAATTTCCCAGAAGGTCATTTACATTTACAGAATGAATCTATATTTGACTCAAACTTGGGTCCCTGACTTGTAACAATGGAATATTTCTCAGAAACTTTACCTTTATGTGAGAAATGCTGTTATCCATACTTCTGTAACTCAATAAAATAGTTGTGCATCTTCTTCAACCTTTCCAAAATATATAGTGCCCCTGTCTCCATGTGTTTCTCCACCTGAATGGTAGAACTTCAATATTTAAAAACTCCCAATCTGCAGAAACTACCTTAGACTGGAGCAGCAGAGGGAAACATGAACTGAAGCTGGTWGCAGCCTCCATTTAAAATTTCACAATTAAAGCCTCTGTTTTCCTGCTACTGTAAAATACTTAGATTCAGATATTTAATGTAGAGCAGTAAAGGTCCAAAAGTCCCTATAAATGTTCCTGTCAAATAAAAAAAAAAAGTCAATTAAATTATCTCACAATCCAGATATTTGGAAAATTGGCATTTCTGAAATTGGAACATTGAATTAATCTAATTATATTCTCAATACATAGCTTCAGAGTTTCAGAGTACTKCTGTACTCCATTCCGCTATTTCAGGATTTACCACACTGAAAATGTGACAATAAAGCAAGGGAAGTTTTGGSAAATCTAATTCAGTTAATGTGAAATGTGTGTTAAAAAAGGAGAGATGAAGATCCATTACTTTCTTAGTAAATTTGCCATATGCTTTCAGTACCTGCATACATACACGCACACACACATGCACATGCACATATATATGTATATATTCAACAAAGGATCAAGAGTTAATCTGATTGTCTGAATATTTTTAAATGTTGCTTTCTATAATGAGGGAGTAACTGTTTGAATACAAGGAAGCAAACCCCCACCCTAGACCATTTRCCTACTTGAAGCCAGATACAAGAGCTAAAATAACTGACCAGAAAGCAGGAAAATGTGGGGGCTGGAGTGGGTTACAAAACTTATGCCTGATACAATTTTCTTACTCTGAAGCAGCTGCTTTCAGACACATGTGGTATATGAGAATTCCAGCCATTTGATCTCCAGGATCTCATTAAAATGCAACTTTGAATGTTAAAAAAATTGAAAAAACAAAGGTTTTCYCATTACTGAAATTCTTACTTGCCCTTAGAAAAAAATTCACATTACATTTTTGAAGTGGCATCTCATTTAGAAAATTTCAAGCTACAAAGAGTAGATTAGAGTTATTTAATTACAGTTGCTCAGGAAGCTGTCTAAACCACATGAATAGTAGTTAGTATACACCAGATTAAATCCATCTGTCTGAAAATTTTCCTCTTAAGCTTGATTTTCATTGTACAAGTAGTCAAAATGACTTTGCCAAATAAAACTGGCTGTCAAGTGTCATTACAGACATAATCTTAACAAATTAATTTTTTCTCACTTATCTTCTTTTTGTGTCCTGTTTTGAAAAAAATTAAACCTATGATTTAAAAAAAACAACAAACAACCCAGCCTTTTATGWATTTCTTAAAATAAAGGAGCTATAATTTTCACAGAAGCTCTTGCCATAGTGTAATTCATTAAAAAGGAAAATGGTAGATGCTATACTACATGTCATTCATTAAAAAATCCAGAATTATGCTGTAAAGAATTCTTTTCAATTATGATTTTATAGAACAGAGGTTGCCATGAGAGAGATTCATTCAGTGGTAAAGATCCAAGCCAGCTATGGCACCTCTAAACAAAAAGCATCAACTATGTGATAAGCAAACTAAATGAATGTCATCTATTGTCATTCCAAGGGCTGTATTGGGATCTAAAAAACAATTAAGTGAMAATAATTTTAAGTATGTAGTTTTTCTACTCTTTAATGTCTTTTTAAACTTTTTAATATTTTTCAAGTTATTCATCTTTAGATAAAAACTCCAACACACTCTTGATTTGTACTAATATTATAACAGAGGGAATTTAATCAGAGAGAAACAATCAAGCACAGAAGCCTAAATGGCAGTGAAGCTCACTTAGCTGCCTGTGGTCTGTTTCTGGTGCTTTAATTTATTGGAAATAGAAATCACATGTTAAATCAATTGATAGAAAAAATAATGATGCTGGTTAATAGACACGCATTTAGTAGACATCAAAGTGAAAATCTGGGGACTTCTGACTGAAGTAACTTAAAGGCTTCTCTGCACTTTCCTTGTAGAGATAGCGCATAACACCAAAAAATACTGTGAAATGGCCTCTTCCAGTCCAATATTTGCAAATGTCTTGGAGGCAACAGAGAAATTCCAGAAAATAAAAAACAACAGTAGTAGAACAAACTGGGATATTTTGTGCACATGATGACAATGAATCTCAGGAAGTAACACTCAAAGCTATACTAAGTGGTCTCTGGAAGCTGTTCAGCATGCCTGAACTATGTTTTCCAACAATATTCCCAGTTAGCCTATGATTCAGCCAACAAGTGATAAAAATAACACTATGAACTCTTACAATGAAGTAGATATTTTTCTCAATGAAAGTGAAAGAAAAAATCATACAGAAAAATTAAAATATTCAGTACATTACATTAAAATATTCTTAGGGGCCATCTCTCTTTAGTGCTCCAAATAAAAATTTTCAGCCAGTGGAAGATTTTTATCATCAGTAAAAAATCATAGATAGTGACACTTAGGAAATTATTTCTGCCTCCTCTGGAAAGCTAATCACTTTGCTCCATCTTTTACTTTGTTATCCATCCCCAATCTTCATGTTTTCAAGGACAATTGTCTTGAATTAAGTCTTGTATGTTTAAGACTGATTGTGGCAACACTGGTTTCAGACTAATTCAACATTGGTTTCAGACTAAATAAGAGCTTGTAAGAGAGAAAATATTTCCAGGGATATGAAGAGCAGGAGAAGTTCATCACTGAACCTATATGTGGTTTCAGGACTTCTTTCCACTTCTACATGTTGCCAAACTGACCCATATCCAATAAAGTCTGCCTCTGTGTGTGGAGAGATGAGGACTGTGCTCTGGTGAATCCATTCCTACTCACATACTTTCACCACAGAATAATTTATTTTAAAGCAGGCTAAAAGAGAGGCAAGGAAGTTATGAGCTCAACCCAAGTGCCAGTGAGTGGTTTTACTGACAACAGAGAACTCTGGCTTATACCATTGTATGAATTCATATATACATATATATGTGTGCATATATATATATATATATATATATATATACATACATATATATATTTAGCTGCAGATCTTGTACTGAAAAATTATGATTTTTTTTAACTAGCACATGTTCCGTCTGCAGCTGAATACAGAAATCTGAAAATGATGTTATGATGTGCAGCAGTGCCACAGACATTTTGCCTAATTTGCTGTTGCTCTAGTCCTGAACATTGGAAGAAAAACACCAAATGAACTGGACAATTATTATTGTTACTTTTACAGTGGATGGCAGCAGGACATACTTTGAATTAAATTAAATTATTTTGCCCACTGCAAAATAGCTAGAGATGATTTGCAGTGTTTAAAAAAAATTACAAAACATCCCTTACATGTGTCCCTACAAAGCATACATGTCACCATCTTGAATATTTTTTCCTTATTTTCACTTAGAAAATGATTTAGTTTAAAATTATTTTTGTGTTTTAAGATTTTTTTTAGCGTTAAGGTTTGCTTTTCTTCCCACCATTGACATGTCTCATCTCAAAAACTTTACTAAATCTGCACTGTATACAAATAAAGAAAGGAAAACATTTCTTATATTTATCGATGCAATTACCTAATACCACTGCACTAGTAAAATGAGCAGGTTTCCATGATTCTATTTTGGGAAGAAAATAATACATTTGGGGTGGGGGGGGTGGGGGAGTTGGTTGCTGGTGGTGGTTTGGGKTTTTTTTTCACTATTGTAGGATATTTTCCTATGTATGAAATTGGGAAAAAATAAGACTGAAAGAACAATTTGGCAATCCATAGAGCTAGATTTTGACTATGTTAGGAAAGATGTTGGGATTTAGGGTGGGGTTTTTTGCTCGTTTTTCTTTTTGTTTGTTTGTTTTTCTTTGGTGGTGGTGGTGAGCTTAGACTTTTAGCTATTACAGTAAATGTAGATTGTTATTGGGAATATTAGATTTTAACCACTGTTGGCAGTCATATCTTTTCTCAAACAAGGCAAAAACCATGTCATACATAGCTAATACTATATACAAACCAAAAAAGCTCCCTGAGAATTAGCAGTAGGAGGAAAAAAATAAAAATCACGTTATGATTTGCTTAAAATGTTTCCAGTCAAGATGGTCTTATCACTGACCTTTCAAGGAGTCTGTTCTCAATTGTTTACTGCATTTTAAGCTAAGACATAAAGAAAAATTCCTCTTGGTATGTTTTTTCCCCCTGGTATTAGTTCACAGTATCAAGATTTGCAAGACCAAACTTTGCTCATAGAACAAATAGTTAAATATATAAACTCAGAGCTCAGAGAAGTGTATTTATTTAACTTCTTCATTCTTTATTGTGTTTATTTCAATGACTTGCATGAATTATTCAGTATGCTTTAGGGTAGCCTAGAGAAAACGTTTTCTTTTAAGAGGCTTATTTCTCAGACATTCTTTTAAGTGAGTTAGATGGCAACAAAGTTTTAGAAACTATGTCTATAAATATGGAATGATTTTTTTAAAACTAACTCATTCAAAAGTAAGCAATACTGTATTAATATGAAAAGACAATCAGAACTCTTGACCCAAACTCTTTCTTTTTTTAATTGTCTCAGCAGAATTCACTTCAGTCAAAGATTATTTTCATGTCTAAAATCAATTTCTGCTGAGAGACTGAGGGAGCACTGATGGTGACTACAATACAGCACAATTGCTTCAATTTATGCCAAGCGTTGTATTGGCCAACAAAACTCTCTAGCAGTAAGCAACCTATGTTGCTTACATTGAAATTCACCTTGGCATGCAGTTGATATTTGCATCCCTTTTGTTCAGAAAAAGAGAAAGACATCCAAGACTTTAAAGTGTTGTCCAACAACACTTGAAGTCAAACTATAATTGAGTGTGCAAACAAAAGTCAGAACATTTTAAGCATTTTCCAATTTTTTCTCTCATATCTCACAATCATGGCACATTTCTACTTTGTTGCCTAACAAATATACATTTTCAAATTTAAAATGTATGTTTTATTACTTTTATATATCTGAAATCCTGTCAATCTACAACATCAGAAGTGAGAATTCAGARCAATTATCTCTACAAATAAAAGCAATCATATATTTTCACTTTAGAGCTTGTCTCTTGAAAGGCAATTTTRGTATTGATCTGAGAAAGACTTAACCTCAGAAAAGTCTTCTTCATGCAAGACACTAGTGAAGTTTCAGGGTTTAATTACTTCCATTATGATTTTGGCTTTTTAAAACCCATAAAGTCTTGATTCAGGTTTGGCTAATCAGGCTCTTTTTGCTTACCTCTTATTTTATCTGGGAAAACTCATAGTTTAGAGTCTCTCTGACACATTACCAAACAGATTTAACAAAACAATTAACATTCTCCTTCAAATATATAATAGTACTGTTGAAAACACAGAGCCATCATGACTTCAATGTCCCCCTTGCCTTTAGTTATTTATTTGTTAAGAAAAGTATGGGCTGAACAGGCATTACTATCTCCCAGAGCTGCTTTCTAYAGGACATACCTACAAGTTCATTTTCTTATGTCAGAGGACAGGAAAAACCACATTCAGTGTGAACTAAATGTACAGGCATTCACTGCTGGCCCAGATCCATGTACTGAAGAGCTTCAAGTCCACCCTCGGCAAAACTAAGAAAGATCCCAGTCTTTGTGACACATTGGGCAACAAAGGGAAACTTTGCAAGAACAAATTTAAACCCTTTGGCGAAAYCTTGAACTTGTGACTTCATTCTTATGAATGCATCTGTCTCTACATGAAATTGACCTATTTTTATGACACTTTTTTCTGTAGCTGATTTATTCAGATTTTTTTCTCTTTTTTGCTTGCAATTGATGCTTGTCTCAGTTCTTCACTTTGATAGTGTCTCATAAATCCTACCAAAGCAGGCTGTTTCTAGATACTGTGGTATGCCTAGTCTCAGTTCAATCAAAATATTAAACATTCTGCATGAATACGTAAAACTGTAACATATCAAGGTACAAACTAACATAATTATCCTTAATTCAAGTTAAACACAGAGATCTTCATAAACCTTCTGTAAATAGCAGAATATTAACTTATAAGGACTAACTTTTAGATAACTGAACATAGGAATTTGTATCTTATGGGTTAGGAATATTTATTTTGTAATCATCACAAATATTAACATAATAATTTTTATGCTATTTACTTTAATCTAAGCCTACATTCAGTAGACATCTCTGCCTTAAAAGTATTAYCATCTGAGTTTTTATTTCATACAACCCCCACACAGAAATCTAACTGCTCTGAAACTTCATMAATAAAATGCTCTCCTCTGCTCTAAGACTCTTAGAGACAAATGCAATAGGCCTGACTCCACAACAATCAGATAATTTTTTCTACTGTCACCATAGTGYACAAAGTCTTTACACATTAAGGTCACAGTTCTTAAATAAGATTTGCAAGTTGCAAATGTCGGGTTATGAATTCATGAACTGAAAATGTGCAGTCATAAAATTTACCAGTCCCACAGCTCAACATTTACAATACATGAATCAGAGGAGATTTATGAAGTTGTATGGTAGTSTTGAGCAGGTGATATCAATGGCTAACCTCATGGAAGGTTGGAATTTTTTTAATATACTTCAAGAAGATGTATAATTCAGTGAAGAAGGATATAAGAGTGTTTTCAAGTAACTTAGGAGGMAAACACAGGCTCAGATGTATCTTATTATCATGACCAAAACATGACCAAACACTTTGAAGAGGAGCTCTATTTTTCTCTAAAGCACAGCCTCAATGAATCCTGTTCCTGGTGAGATCACTGACTTTAACAACCACTGGTTGTAATGGTTCAGACACCTCGCCAGCTGACTAAGTGCTAAGAGTGAAATAGACTTCRTCTCTTCCACCATAACACTCCCTCAAGGCAGTTAGTCCATCAGATACRCCACACATAACAATCGATAAAAGTGCACTTGCAATCTTTCCTACTTCCCAGTCTTACTAAGGTCATGAAATCTCTATTGTCAAACAATTAATTCTTATTAATAGTGAATCCCTTGCATCGCAATAATGTTCCATGTAATGCCTCAGGAGAAGAGTTTCCAGCACCAGACAAGACACTGCTCTTCAGAAAACTGAACAGCTCTTGGACATTGCTCTTGGAAAYGTCCAAAGGAAAAATATGTGGCAATAAAACCTGTTTTAGCTTTGTCTTGTTTTCAAAATAGCTGGCCATGTAATTGTAGAACTAGTTTAACACCTTGGGACCTCACCATGGTGTCTGATTTGGTGTCTGCACTATTCTATTTCTATTTTAGAAGCACCTTCAAGGTATTTTAACATTAAAACATAGAAAGTTAAAACAGTTCACATACTTTGATACCCACCATTTGAATACTATGAAGCATTTGCATTTCTTAATGCATACATGTTCATAACTGTAATGCAAAGCAAGAGGCATATTTTGAACAACTTCAAAGGATTTTTTCCTACTTCATATATTTCTTCCAATAAYACACAAAATTTCATACAAAGAGATCTTTGTATGAACATGTGTAGTATATTTATTATAGTGTTTTCCTAGGACTCCTTTCCGAGGGGTAGCATGATAACAGAAAAATCCTCAATTTTTGATAGATTCCTCTTTTATGTCCACAAGAATGAAAGTATTTTTGAAGTTATAATTCATGAAGTCTCCATCTTCCTTAGGCCAAAATATTTATGTCCTTCCTTCAAAAATACATCAGTTCTTGTTAGTCTTTCAAGAATACATTGTAGCTTGTACCACTACAGTGTTTCTCATTATTAGTCAAAGTACTCACCAATTTTGCTTTTTCATACTGCTTCCTCTAAAAGTAGCTAAGTAAACAATTTCTTTTTTCAGTGTTTCTTGACTGCTAATAACACTGGGCAAGATACTTTCATTTCAGTTTCACACAGATACTTTCTGCAGCTTCAATTTATATGAATTTGCCTTGGTCTATAGCTTTATTCATTCATTTGAACCTCAGAATTTAAGGCAACGACCATTTGAATGAAACAATTTTTCTCCTTTTTCACATCAAAACTATGCAAATTGAGGAACAGAACTTTTTTATTTCTCACTGGGGAACAACTGCTCKGTTTATTTTCTGCTTCTTCTCCTCCTACTCACTTAACCATTTCTCATTTCATTAACATTGGTTTATGTAGTAGAATCTTGTAATATGGTCATGATTTTCAATAGGTGTTCATGTATATAAAGGTAAATTAAACTGGGTCATGAAAAGTACCTGCCATTAAATTCATAACAAGTGAAGAGATTTCAAGTGTTCTTAGGATTTTGACATGGGAGATTTGAAAGAAAGACCTCATTCAGCAAACAAGGCAGAAAGCAGTTATCAGGCACTCACTAGAATACAATGAGTTCTTGACACATGGCTCTTCAAGACACTCTAAAGTCATTAATTTAACTTYCCACAATTTCAATGTTCAAAAATTATATCAACAATATAAACCACAACTGYCATCTTTGTAAACTCCTAAATCTCTGTTCTTGTTGAAGAACTGAGATGTCAGAGGTAGGATTCAGAAAAATCTATTGCTTCCCAGACATTCTGCTTTTCTTTTCAACATCCTGATAGCATATTGTTAYATATGTTAGAAAAAAAGAAAAAGAGGTCCCAGTACTTTGAACAGCGTCCTAAGTCATATTTGAAATAATATATTTTAATTAATATTTTGATATAAATATTTTTTATGAAGTAACATTATGTTTTAAAAACATCTTCTGSTATTCTGGGTTTCAAATGTATTTTCTTTTTTCTGTTTTAATCATATTTCCAAATAAAGACATTTTCCCAACATAACTAAATCTTTCCTTCAACTCAACTCTGAACTGTWCCCAAATAACCTGTTCCTGTATCTTTCCCTGAATTGGATCCTACTGGTTAGTAGSATCAGAAATAAAATAGGAAAAAAAACCCCAATGCAAACCAAACCAAAACCCCAAAACAGATCCTTTGTTGCTCTCTTCTCCCCTCCCTTTCATCCCACATTTTCTCCCTCTATTATTTCACATAATRATCTATTGAGCTACTCTTGGTTTACAAGCCATTTACGTTCCTCTGTACTCCCAGTGCATTCCTGGATTCCTTTGTACCTCCACTATTATTCTCCTTTCCTTTTCAAACTGATGTCCCTTTCTGTCGTCAAAGTGCAAGTGTCTCTCTGTGTCTTCTACCATTCCTTCCTCAGATCTCTTCTTAGCTCTCTACTTCCCTTTCAAGTTTTGCTAGCCATGCTTTTCCAAGCCACCACCTCTTGAACTAGTGAAGACCCTCCTCTGTTCAGTTTTCAATTCTGGCTTTTCCCCRCATGGGAGCTATTCTTAGCTACTCAACACAGAGGAAAACTTCCCAGCGCACATGGCTTAAAACAAATCAGGACTGATGTAATTTATTGATTTATTATTGATATATAATTAACCAACAATCAGTAAGCAATACACACAACATCAGTGTCTGTGATACAGCTGTTAAACCACAACAGAAAGACAATTTACAAAGTGTCTTAAAATGTTTAAATGTTGTAGATGTTTATTACCATCCTTTCATGACTAATACTGAAATRGTCTCACCATGTACACAAACACATCCACATACACACTTGGTGCAGGTTTGCACGCATGCCTCCACCCTCTGGGCCAAAGATGTGCATCCCCTCATCTGCAGACCCCTCGTGAGAGATGTGAGTGCTGCAGCTCTGCCTGATGACACCTTCACCCCTGATATCACTTTGGGGACAMAGACTTTCTCACATACAGTGTATCCCTACTTCCTACCCACCTCTCATTCTCTGTGATGCATCTTTTTTTTTTTTTTTTAAATCAGCCCGTGACATGACACTTACTGATCACTTATTCCAAATCCCTGCACACTTGGTCATAATGTTCCTGTTTTCTAAGAGAAAGTACCTATAAACATCTACTGAGTGACTCACCATCATTTTTTTATTTTTCCTCTTAGTAGGCTGCTTTCTTGTGACAGCTGAGAAAAAGTTAACAAAGCTTTTGATAAGCTGAGATCATTCTGCTGATCAATGCATTCTCACTATCTCCTTTCACTTCTTTTGTTGACATCCTGTTCCYTTACTTTTATGTTATATTTGTAAATTTTATCTGTGTGAGAAGGAAAATGGTGTTGTTGTGTTCATGCAGTGTCAAAACAGCATTATTTTTCTCCATGTTTTGAGGTTCAAGTTATACAGTAATATAAATTGCAATATTTCATGAAAAACACCATCCATTGAATAAGTGTTTGTTCAGGGAGTGCTCCATGATATAAGGGAATTGTGTGCTCTAATAAAGTATCCTTCAGAAAAGCATACAACCATCCCAAAAGTCACACAAACAAAGGATCCAAACACGAATAAAACACCAARCAATTATCAAGGAGCTGGTGTCCTTACTCACAGAAATATGTATCTCAGAAACAAATAGCATAAATCTGTCACAACCTTCAGTCAACATTACGGAGAATAGTAATAGATGTTAGATTATTTAAAAAAATCTAAATATATTATGCGTGTCTCTGAWTTAGCAGATGAGCATTCAAGGCTCAAGTTGTCTGTGAGGTTTCAAATGTCCTAATTATTTTTTCTTTATTAATAATTTTTCAGTTTGCTACAGGAGTATTTAAAATAGAAAAAAATAAATGAAAAAAACCTCAGTGTAGAAAAAGGTGAAATGCCAGCCAGGTAGCAAGAGAACACTATTTTTATTTTGAGAAATGGCTTCTTTCTTTTTCTTTATGAGAGAAWGCTGTTATCTTGGTTCTTTCAAAGCATGTGATAAAAACCTGCCAAAGATAATGACAGCCCCTGCACTCATAGAGCCGCCACTCAATTAGAAGAAGGGTCCTTACATGCTGCTCTATGCGCCATCATAAAACCTATGACACCTACAATCTCATCATTACCAGCATACTCTGCTTTCTTACATCCCTTGGGTGTCCCACTTGTCTCAGTAGCTATAATCCCTTCTTACTTCTCCAGACACATTGCAGGTACCAATTGGAGCTGTTAGGGATCGATCCAGCTGCACTGCACAGCAGAATTTTTTCCATGGAGGCAGAGACATGTCAGAAGACCTGTAATTACCTTAACCTATTTAAATAGCTCTTTGTTTTTCCTTGCAAGTAGCATAAAGCAYATAAAGTAGAAAGCATAAAGCTCTAGAATCCACGTTTTGGTTTGGCTTATAGTGAAGGTTCAGACACAGTTTCAGAATAAAATGAATAGTAAAACAAGAAGTGTTCAAAGCCTTTCCATTGCAATTTTAATTAAAGATAAGGGTTCATATTTACAGTACCTTTTAATAATAAAAATTTTTAAACTCAGGATTTTGCTAAAATTTCCCATATTCATCTTTTGAAAAATATACATACAAACTTTAGAGATGTGAAAGTACTGAGGTGCTGGGAAAAGGCTGTTTACTGAGCTTGCTCTGATACTTAGGATATTCTGATTTTTTAGGACAGTTGTGGCAGGGGTGGCTGTGCACATGCTGCATAGTTTGATACCTCAAAGCCCACAYTGAAATCCAGGTCAAGGACTCCTTGTCCTTGTATATATTGTCAAAAAATAGTCTCAGAAGAGAGCATTTATCATGGAAAAACAATGCAGAAGCTTTTCTTGTTGTAGTAGTCATTAAGCACAGAGGTGAAATGAGGAAGATTTTCCCTTACAAGAGCTCCCTTATTTAGAAATGAAGTAAAAAGTGATAAAAACTGCAGTAATTGTTTTGTTGGAGAGAGGAGAAGGCTAGAAATGCAAGCACTCCAATTTCACAGCAAATGTAATTCACTCCTTTAAGACTGTCACTACTGATGCAGTGACCCATGAGCAATAAGAATCACACTCTGATTTTGCTGAGACTAAAAAACCTTTTACATGTTGGTGTCTGTTATCCATACRTATTTATCATTTCTTTACACAAAACAGAATTCCAAAATCTTCCATAAACCTTCCAAGCTTATGAGACCTGTGYGTACTTCACAGCACTACTGTATGGATTAGATCAAGACATTCAAATTCATTTTCTAGATTTGGGCATCTACTGTAGAGAAACAAAACAGCTTCTGTCAGCAAGAATCACTTTACTGATATATATTTCCAATATTATTTTTAGATACATGGACCCTTGGTCATTGAGGCTATAAAACTTTATTGTTTGGGAGCATTGCTTTCTCATTAAAATGCTCTATTTAACTTTCCCATGTGGAAAAAATATCAGTATATATCCAAGCCCATTAGGTGAGAGTGGGTTTCTGATGTCCAGGTATAAAAGGCACACATATTTACCATCATTTGCTAAGAGTTAAATAACTTTGAGATTTTCACAAATTCAATGCAATGCAGACTGACAATGTAATTAAATTCTTGTGATGYGTGATTTGTATAGATTGAACTGAGAGCTGTAACTAGATTAATGACAGGACTTGCACACACTGCCTGCAATGAGTTATACTACTCTAAATAATTACAAGAATTAGGCTCTAATACAGACTATATACAAAATATATTGGCTCTGAYCAGACAGAGTACTAGAATTAATAGATTTACACCAAATATACCCATGAAGTGAAAGTTCCTTGCAATTTAAAATACATGAGAAGTAAACTGACTGTGCACAGTACAATGGAATCACAGATCATTCTCAGTGGGGTGATCTGGTACAATCTACCATATTTTAACATTATATAAACTTATATAACCTCATCTGTTTAAACAATGGATGTGCCACACTACTTTAACATGATTTTCTAGAGAATAGTGCAGACAGGATATGCCTAGATTGCCAAGAAAATTCCCCATTTGCTTTTGGTCCCTCAGTGTTGGGTTCTCAGACAACAGTAGGGCTCAGTCATGGTGTGCTATGGCTGAGGTCAATCTCCTCTGGACAGGGTTAGACTTTACCACAGTAGATACTAATTTTCCTTCCCTTTTTCCTGGAATCCAGATATGGTACAGACAGGAAGCTAGAGTGAGATTTTGGGGTACTCCTTGGATCACTGGAAGTACTCAATAATTCAAGCCTAGCTAAATGACCTAGCTAAATTAAAGCCTAGCTAAAATGACCTTTAGGTTTCCCACCAAGGAACAAGAATGGGCTAAAACTTGTTTTTTCCTCATGGATGCATGCTTAGTACCAACTTTAATCTCTTTTCTAATTCCACACAAGGAAGATTTTGAAAGCATATATACATCCAACCAACTTCTCCCAAAAGTAAAGAGAATGAYAGAAAATGGCACTCAGAAAGAAGGCTGCAAACAGGAAAGAGGAAAAGTAAATTAGAACTTCGTGAAAATTAAAGCTGAATTAAGCTTATAAAAAACATGAAGGGACATGACCTGCTTTAGTTAAGATCCCAGAATATCACAGCAGTTTCATGTGAAAATCAGGGAACTTGTCTACAAATTCTTCCATATTCCCGAAAGCAGACCAGACTTCCTCACACAYCTATAGCTAAAGGATTTTACAAGGTTAGGAATCAAACGTTCCATACCCACCTACATGTTCTTAACCATGCTAGTCTTTTCAAACACAGTATCCAGAGTCTCACATAACTCTAGAATCATTATTTTTTGTTGTAAAAGACAATTTTACTTAGGTAGTTTGCTAATGAGTAAATTACACATGCATACACAAAATGGAAAATAAAATAAATGAATTTATTATAAAAAATAAATATCCAGTTTTCTTTTCAACTATGAGAAAATGCCTATCAAAAAATGGGAAAAGAGGCTGGCAGGCTGGGAGAGAAGGAAATATAGTGCTGATGCTAGAGATGTTCATTCTGTTATYTGCAAAAAGAAATAAAGAAATCTGGGCCTTGGCAACAACAACAAAAAAGAGAAAAAAAATAGATAGAATAGGCTTCCAGATATGGAAGCTGTGTGAAAYTCATTTAGCCTGTCTCTGTCACCAACCCCACACCATGGTGTAATAAAAAGCTTAAAACACAGGTATAAATCACAGAAAGGAAAACTGTCAACTGTGATATTGTTAAGATAAGCATAAGCCAAGACAAAACTGAATTATGCCTAGACACTTAGACTAAACCTTTTCCATGTGTCAAAGAACAGCCTACATTAGAAAAAGGATGCTTTCAAAACGAGGAGAGAAAAAAAGTCAAATTAGGTTCAGGAGGATTTTTGAGCAGCATAAAATCCGAGGCTACATATCAAGTATTTTCTTTGGTTTACAATTTTCTATCACTGTTATACTTGGGCAGCCTAAAATTTACATGTATACTTATCCCATGGATCTATCATACTTCTCCCTAAAGGCAGAAAATCTAAACTTTGTCCATTTCTTCAGTAACTCTTAGTTGGCAGTGCTTTGTTTATTTATATATTACTGTTTACTTTCTGTTACTTCTTTTTCTGTAATACCCATTCTGCTAACCATGCAATTATTTTATCAGAATTAGGTTTCTCACTACTAYCTACTGATCAGCTTCTTATTGCTGTTTCAAGAAACAAAAGACAAGTAATAGAAACAGAACTCCAAAGGCTATACTGTGGGAGTCATCTCTCCATAGTAAGAGTTCATCTGATCTACCCTGAMTGTACTTCAGGCAAAATTGATAAGTGAGAAGGCTAAAATACTAAGAGTATATTCAAAGCAAGTATTACTATATCACCAGTATTCAGAAAGAGGAAAGACTGCAGGTCCCAATCACCGCAACTAATTTTCAAAAAGGAATGAACTTCTAGTGACAAGGATCTTACATTTATGTCATATCAGTTCTGATATTAATATCATCACAAAGTACTAAGATGATTTATGTGTCTCAGTTTCCTTTTTTTTTTACTATATTAAGTAAATATAATCATATTAATATTACTTCACAGAGTTTTTAGAAGGCTAAATTCAGGAAASTGAGAACTTGAGTAGTATGATGTTGACAAAACATGATAAGCAATTTCCTGGTAGGAATTCTACCTCTTGGAAGAAGAAGAATCAAAACAACCAGTAACAATAATAGGAAACATGTAATGAAGCCTATTGRTATCATAATTATGTAGTGAGCAGTGCTGTTTAGTGGAACTTCAGATTCTAGCTACATTTCAGGAAAGTTAATTTCTTTTTTTRGAATCAAACAATCCAAGCAAGCAGGAACACAACATAACAACCTATCTTAGAACTGAAGTGGAAACCAMCCTCACGATTTATTAGGATTCAGCCTGAAACAGAGAATTAAGTCAATGTGAGCTGAATCTAGACAGCAAGGGAGTGATAAGAAAGGGAGTTCAGAAATTAAACGCAGGTGGCACAGAGTTTACAGATCTCTTCCAAGGAGGCCAGAGCAATACCTGAATTCAGATCCTAAAAATACATACATATACACATTTGTTTGATGACAGCTAACAGCCCTCAGAMAAGCTCTGAGAGCTGGTTCCCTGGGTGCCCCTTGTCCTTAGCTACCCTAGCTATGATAGCCAGCATAGATATAAAAAATCTTTGGAAGAAGAGAGAAGCAAAATTCTGACACTAAAGGACTACACTGTAATAAAAGCTTTGTTTTAGAGAGCATATCTTTTCTATACAAAAGTGATATTTTCATCACCAATCAAAAGAGAACCAGAAGACATTTGGCAGATGACATTTCTTGTCATGTGTTATGCACAAGTTATCCTTCTACAGCAGCTGGATTTACCTGTCTTARTGTTTTTGGGTGTCAGAGTACAACTGGATAAAATTAAATTTCCTAGAGATTTTGAATAATAAAATCACTTTCCTCTTCCATGAGAGCTGAGGATAACCTTTTCTTACAYGAATTTCCTGCATACAAAGCCACATTTCTATAAAAGAAAGTTTAAATTTAGATGCGCAAATATTCTTTTTCTGGTTCTAAAAATGATGCCCAACTCCTAGAAAAGAGAGGTGCACAACGTGATCTATGTACTGCCAACAGTTGAATGCTAAACCAGTGTTCACTTAACAATGACTTGTTTATAGAGAGGTTAAAACATCAGAATCATCATTATCATAAAAAGAAGAAGACAAAAGAGCTTGTCCTCAGCTATAAACATATCCACACATTTCACTTCACTTTCTTGGCGACTGAGAAAAAAAGGTATCTGAAAGTTGTGGTGGAGCAGAACTTTTTTTTTTCTTGTGAAACCATTAAAGCTTACTGAAAGAATTGTTCATAAGCATTGAAACAGAGGAGATATAAACCAATAAAATGAAACTGTATCTGCACTAATTAGCAATAGTAATTACTCTGTATAAGGTAGGAGAATAAATGTAACATAGAAAATAACTAATTCTTAGGGTAAATTAAGCAGGAAACAGCAGACTAGCATGATCAGTGCCAACAAAATCCCCAGCTACATAAAAATATATCTAATCTAATGTAAAATCTTTTTCTTTTTTTCAAGTTCTACAACTTGAAAAACAACAAAGCTGTTGGGTTATAAGTGACCAAATCACCTGAATGGCTGACAACAGCAAACCCATTSTGTTCCATGTGTACACAGGGCTTGACATCTGCAGAGGGGACAGAAAAGAATAACTATATTGATGTAAGAAGCATGAAAAGGAAAAATAAGATAATTCAATGGGAAAATATTTCTACACTTCTAAATTTGAAATAACTTAATCCTAATAGGTRTGTATCTGGGAGCAGGCTTGATTCCAATACAGCAAAACAGTTATTTTGGAGATATGAAATCACTTTATTGCACCCACAAAAATAAGCAGTCAACACATAGAAGTTTTCACTGGATACTTCCCCTTAATGACATTTTGTTCAATTATCAACAAGAAAGAAAATAATTTACTAATAAAATTGAGCTGTATGGAAAGTAGAGCACTGGGTTCAAACAGAAGTTGCTGCCTCTAGACTCCCAAAGGTTTTTATTCTTTTCACTTCCCCTTAACTTTCTATCCTTTTTAAGACACTAGAACCACATGAATCATACAAACACTTTTAGGAATAAAATATTTAATAGTCTTAAATCTGAACAATGAAAGAGTTTTCAACACAATAGAAATCTTGGAAGCTAAAAAGTGGGCCTCCTCTATCCTTTACCCTGCAGACATATACATGCACACATATCCTATATCTGAGAAAGGGGAAGCCTAAATGTACTGTCTAATTACAACCTAACAAAGAGATTATCTATTATTGGAAAGGAGATTTTTTTTTCCCTGTAGTGTAGAGGATGGTCCACAATCTTTTACTTTGAAACTTTATATTACCCTTAYTGAATACTGGTAACGACAGATCCTGTTGACAAATATTTTTAATGAAATCCTAAAGCCATGACAATAAAATATGAAATGTAGGTTTAATTTTAATAACTCCTTCAGAATCTTCATCAGTATTTAATAATCATATGGTGGATKCCTTTATAAGCATTTAAAATTATATGTGTTATATTGTTCCATTACATATACACCTATAAATGGTTCTAAGCTTTCACAACTTTTTTCCTAAGGTGTATAGGAAGATAATTGTCCTGAAAAAAAGGTTATTTTCATCAACCCACTTTTAGCATTGGGTAGCAGGTATTCACACCTGCCACAATACAAAACAGATGGTCAAAAGCCACAGTCATTAATTATTGCATTAGAGACATCCAGGTGCTAAAATTGTGGATAATCTGCTGAATTCCTTCGCAAAGATCGTTTATACAGGGAAGGTAGAAGCTTATTTGTATTTTGGACTTTTTAACCTGGTATAGCAGAGTAGTGATATATCATGTTGCATTACACTGCCTTCCATGCAATCTTACAGTGTGCCAAGATAACTAATAGCTTTCATAGTGTATCATGAGGAAATTTAAATGCAGCACCAAAACTAATGTACAGATATAGTGTCCACTCCTTTCCTTCCTACTCCATCTGGTAGAGAGATATTTTCCAATCTGGGGGAGTGTGTAAAAGGAATAAGCAGTTATTATCCTTCTATCCACTTGCAGGAGTCCCTGCAGCTTGCCCAATGTCTCTCATCTGAAGGTATGGTGGTTGTTTATTCTCAGCCAATGCCTGCTGTGATTTTGTTGCTGTAATGGGGTTGCATATTGTAACACATTTGAAAAGCCAGCCATCTGAAAAGCACTGAATCCAGTAAATTTTCCCCAGCTTTTCCCCTTGTTTCAACACACATAAATTTTCAACATGCAGTTTCTTTCTGGATTTTCACCTTGAATGAATCTGAAACTAAGAGTGTGACACAGAAAAAAAAACTGCCTCAGCTAATGACGCACAGTAGAGTCCATCTTAGATCTGTTGTGAAAGTCAATTTCTTGATGAATTCACATTTTGGATATTGTACACGGTTCCAGGTCAAACTATGAATCTATCAGGGTTGAATATTAATCAAGCTGGCCTCAATTTTAAATATATTACCAGTTACAGCTGATTTACATAAAGAAAATGACCAGCTAAAAGTAGAGATATAGACCAGTGTCTCCAACAGAAAAACTAGTAAAATTGTACTCTTTCTTCTATGTAACACCCCTTTTCTCGTGTGTGATAAAAGGATGGSAGCTATCCATATGTATCGAGAGATTGCTGTATGCAGAAGCCACACTCCTCTCCACACAAGCAAAGGAATCATTTTAGTTGAGAGCCTAATGAAATAATAATCACTGGAACAACAGGTATAATTGCTGTCAGCTATTACTATGCTACTCCATTGGARTGTATGATTTTATTTTGATTGTTCTTTTTCCTGCTTGGCAGATGGATAATTGTCTTAATTATCCATTCACACTCTGAAACCTCTTTAACCTCAACCAATTGCTTTCTTGAAGACCATCAAGCAGAAAACATGTTCATCCTGCTAAGCATGATTATAAACTGTCTTTTTAATCATGCAGCAGCTTACCACTCCAAGCAATGTTTATCCTATTACCATAGTAAGAGAAATAGTTTCCTGTATTAATATAAGCCATCCTCTAAGAACCTATGTCCTACTGCCCACCATGCTGACAACAAAGGAAAAATCAACTATGCAATCTGCTTCCCTTCATCCAACATGTTGTAAAATATTTCTGCTCTCCAYGCAAAATATAAGCTTTCCTCACTTTTTTAATCCTCCACTGACCGTAATAACTATGAATGTATTCCCCTTGTACTTATTATGTGAGGAGCATAGAAAGTTCACTACTGGGACTTACCATTTCTCACTCAGATACTGCATTAATTTTGCAGTTCCTAAAAGGGAAAYGCTATGTTTCACTAATCAAAGATTAATGAGTTCAGTGTTTTCTGTGGAAGCATTTTTTAATGCAGAAGAGGTTCCCATAACCACCACTGATACTCTCACATTTCCCCATTTTTTATTTGAGTTGTAACACTGGGCAAAGGTCGTAGGGTMATGAAATCAGAGAATGGGTTGCTTTAGAAGGGACCTTGAAGATTATCTAGTTCCAACGCCCTGAATGGACAGAGATACCTTTSACAAGACCAGATTRCTCAAAGCTCCATCCAGACTGACCTTGAACACTTCCAGGGATGGGGCATCCACAGCCCCTCTGGGCAACCTTACAGTGCCTCACCATCTTCCATTAAACGTCAATTTAGTAGACATCTATTACTTTAATGTCCTGCGACACTTAAAGCCTACATGGTACACATGGAAATTCAGTCTAGAAAAAAAATTAGCTGAGAGTYACTGATCAAAAAGTCTACATTCTCACAATTATGGGGACTCTTGTGTCAGGAGAAAGGACAGCACAGCTTGCACACAAAACATGAGCAACAAACTGCAAAAAACCCCAACAACTACAGGCAATGGCTCCTACTTGGAACTGAGAGATCAATTGTTCAAGGCACTGCAGGTAACTCTCTTTTACACAAATGGAATTTAACTTTAGGATGAATATTGATTTAAAAATATCCAGTGAGACTTTATTTCATAGGTGTTTTTCAGAGACGCAAAATTGACTTCTCCAATTAAAACTTTTTCAAATTCAGAGGGCTGTCTGGTGCTCTGTTCTAGTATGGGATGAAAAGAATTCTAAAATCTCACAGAGGCTGTAAAACAGCAYCATTTTAAAGACAGTCCTATTTAAAATAGTATCTTTTCTATCTATCTTCCCTATATTCAGGAAAGCTCACAGCAATGTTATATAGAAATTTGTAACMCACAATATATAATAATGATATGTGAAATACATGCATTATGTACATGTGTAAAGATGTTTGAATACTAACATATATTAAAAACTAAAAAAAATTTAATTTCCTCAAAAAAATATAGTAATCACAAGACCAAAGATCAGTCATTACTTGTGAGAAATGGAAGAGAGGCTTTAAAAGTATTTAAATGTTTGATTAGAACACTGCTGTTCAAATGTGAAATTCACTACTACTTTTTTGTTATTTTTACTATTAATATTATTGTTTTAATTTTATTGTTTCACTTTATTTCAGTTTTTGTCTCAATCTACAAGGTTTAGCTTTTTTTTTATTTATTTTTTTTCTAATTCTTCTTCCCATCATACTAGGGTAGGAAAGAGAGACTGAGTGAGTGGGAGTATTGTACTTAGTTGCCAGCTTGGGTCAAACCACAGCATAAAGAAATGGGAAAAATTGATGTAAACTGAAATCCTGGAGCGTATGAATTAGATGTCTTTAAAGGATGTCTTCTTTTTCATTCTAGTTACTTGGATATTGCTGTTTATTAAATAGATTTAAGTATTCCATCTAATCTACAGAAAACATTTCCAAGTATTGATCTGCTACTAAATTATCATACATATTATACAAGTCTTTCCTTGTACAAACCATAGAACAAGACTCACTAATTCTTTAAAATAATATGAACCTTTAAAACTGCTATTTTTAGGTCGAGATTCACATTCTGTGAATTTCACATTTCTTTTATTTTAGGATTTGAGAATGTCATTGCCATTGATTTCTTCCATTACATCTAATTTCTCCTACTGTCTCCTGAGAGACATATTCCCTTCTACTGCCCAGGTACAGCTAAATGGAGGTTTGTCTCCTCTGACAAACCCCACTCAATTATCAMTGTCTAAAATTTGGCATTAAAGTCAGTGTGTTTCTTTCTTGGATTTTCCATGCTGGCTTCCATTTACTGTTACGAGTGAAACACAGTTATAATGAAATCAAACATGCCATAGAAAACATGACTATGAGTAATTCCCAAAGTGCTACAGTAAACCCTTAACAYTGGAAAGAAGAAGTAACTAAGCTTTCTTGGCTACAAAAAGAAAAAAAACCAACCAAACAATCTGAAAACCAAAGGAAAAAAAAAAGAACAAAATAAGAAACAACAACAAAAAAACCCCAAAAGCAAGAAACTTTTCTGGCAGACTTTCTGTACCACCAGCATTTTGGGCAGGTTTCTGTATGATGCTATTCATTTTTGTTTGACACTGATGTATGAAGTCTATGATGTTCTCCACATGACTCCTCTTGGTGTTTCTTCAAAAGTGTGCTCTGAGGCCAATACAGTCCTGAACAAAGAAATTGTATTTCCACCACCTCTTTCAGGGATGCATCAATAAGAGATGGGAAGAGAGAAATAAGAGACTTAGACAAAACAGAAAAATAAAATAGCATGACCCAAACATCAGTCCTTGTCGTTTTCCATTTGAAAAAAGGTAAGTTACAACTGCTATGAAATTTGCCATATTTAAATTCATTTTGGGTCATCCAGCATTTTTAAAAAAACATTTAAAAAACCAAAGTAAATATGTTTCAACTGGTCAACTAATTTAAGTGAAAATTAATCATAATAATTAACTTCTATAAAAAAAAATTACATTTCTCTTCTGCAGAGAAAGCTTCCATATTTCATTAGTCAATCAAATTTTCCTCTAAGACTTTCTTACAGAATCAAGAKCTTCTTCCCCAAACGCAGCATGCATACATTATCAACAGTTAGTCTGCTTTTCCAGACAATCTCAATAGCCTATAAACAAGGTGTGTTTTTRTGTAATTCAGGTCATGTTTTTCTCATCTGATTGGAGCTACTGACTTTATGTTGCATGATTTGTCCTTTATAATCTGTTATTTCTTATTCTAAGAAGAGCAACATGGACAGCGTATCAAATTCACATGTTCTTCCTCTTCTTCCTCTTTATCACTTCTTCTAGGCAGAAAATATCAAACAGCATCCAATAAATAGTGTAAAATCTAGTTTAGGCCYGACAGCACAAAAGTGACCTCTAGACTCTACTACCCACACACAAATTTTAATGACCTGTAAAAGAAAAAGAAGTGGGATGAAAAACTCAAGCATGGTGACTGAAATACTTTCTCAGTGTTCACAGATCTTGGTGCAGCCCAAGATTAAAAAAAAAAAAAAAAAAAAAGAAACCATACCAATCAAACAAAAAACTGTCATGGTATATATGTTCCATCTTTTTTTCTCTGGTATTGAAAAAGTATCAAAGTAGATGTGTTATACCAGACTTCAGTATCCAGACTGCTTCCACTCAAACACAGCCCCTTGCTTCAGGGTGCTTTTTCCCATCTGAATTTCATAAGGGATCTGGAAACTGAAAACAGTCTAACAGTCTCACAGTCTGCAAATACTACATTCCATGAGGAAAAAAAAAAATATATATATATATATATGGCTCATTGAAACAGGCAAGCCACTGCCTCAAGCCCCTTCACATTGTCAGGTTCCCATTTCACCTCCTATCTGAGCWCAGTGGGAGCTATCACTTGCACTGCCACAAAAAGCAGTTCAGATAAGAGGAAGCAATCTGGTAAAGCACTAAGCAGTGCCTTATAACTCTTGTTTTATGCCATTTAACTCAAAATCCAGCATATGAGCTGCCAGTTCAATGATTCGGAAGGTCTTTAGGTTTTTRTTGTGTCTAATGTATTTCTAGGTTCCCCAATATATAGATTATACATAAATATCTGAGACAGCATGGCTGGAATTCTGCCCAAACAGTTGTAAAAGTAATTACAGCAGTTAAGGTCAATGTAAGGACWAGCATATTAATTTTGTGGCACATTTTAACCTTTTTTTCTGATGCTCTGAAATGTAAGCTCTTTCCTAAAGTGACACTACCTCTTATTTGGATTTTCAAYAGTCCACGATTCAAAAACAGGTGAGAAACTCAGAACAGGGAGCTAATGTGGTTCCAGTGTCAGGTGAGTGGGTAGAACACCTTCCACCCAGAGGTCACCAATGCATCATAACACAGCTGTGTGCAGCTGAGGGCTGTCACTGCCACAACAGCTGCTTGATGCAGCGTGTGGGATGATGCTYCCAGATCAGGTCCTAATGGACAGATACGTGTATCATCTAAAACAACATAAATCTCTCACAATTGCCASTAATTGGCTCCCTTCTCAGCAATTTCAGCAGCAATGCTGCAGATCTCAAAGCCACTGAAATTAAACAGTTATCTAATCCTTAGAAATGAATAAAGTAAAAGGTTCAGAGAAAAGCAGCTTGCACTGGTGCTGTCTGTGCTGTCCATCTTCTTGGGGTAATTGAGGTTCTCATTTTCTAAGGCTGTCACTCYGACATCTTCCATCAGCAGCAACATTCACTCGATCTTTGCATTTCATTTTGTTAAGACAAGAGAAAGAGCAGGAAGGATAAACRGAAAAATAAACCTTGCAGAATGAAATGAAGCACTTCAGTATAGTAATCTTATTTACATCTGAAAACTGCTTGAACCACAAATTTGCAGTGACTTAGCAAAAAAAAAAAAAAGGTAAGTTTCTGATTGTTGAGTACATGAAGAATGAATAGCACAGTGATATTTCATCTTTAAATACTTATTCATTGAGYCCTTTTTCCAAAGCCAGATTGGACGCAGCATCAAAATGAGTTATATGAGCCACAGAATAGGCATGACTATTTTTTATTACATGAAATTATGTAATTAAAAAGACTCTTCTGTGAATTAAGTCATTCCTTTCCCCGTAGTGGTATTTCTTCATGTTACTGAGATGGTAAAAAAGAAGTGTAATTAATCCACTGTCCCTTTATCAAGACCAATAAACAGAGAGCAATAAAATATAATCTGATTGTGCCATTATCTCAAATGAATATTTTATCATCTGCTAGCAACTAAATAATAAATTATTTTTCAACAGCTTTTTAATAAGATGAGAGATGATCAGTACATGCKATGAAATGTTTTAATACTCAGATTGAGTAATCAGTCTGTTTTCTGTGAAGAAAAGGATGCCTTGTTTTGCCTCTTTGGAGAAGCACAAAAATTTTGAGACTTAGAAGGATTAATAATAAGGTGATTTTCTCAGGAGCAAACTCAAAAGTTCTTAAATTTGGCACACTGAATTTCACTTTCAGGTGGTATCAGGAGAAGTAATTTCACCAGTTGCAGATGGGGCCCATATTAACATCAATCTGCAATCAGATATTCATCTCAGTGGTCAGTATCTGTAACGACCTTCATATGAGCAATCACAAATTTGGAGGATATAAATTTGCATTAATGTGGATTCCTAGTCAAGCACAAATGCTACCAGTCCTTCTTAATGCTAGAACAAGAGATTCACTTGGCATCCAAATTTTGGTTCATTTTCTCCACTTCTCACTAAGTCTGAGGGTGCCTATTTTAAATGCACTATCTGGAACACTAAGCTTACTGAATTAATAGCAAAATAATAACACTACTATTAATACAATCAATATCAACACAGGAAAGTACAGAACTGATGCATTTTATTTTCCAGACTTCCCAGGTTTTTTCAACTAGTTTTCTCTTTTTAGTAGGCAAAGGACTTGAAAAATTTTTCCTAAACCCATTCTTCTTGGAAGAAGTTTACAGCTGCTCAATCACCCTGTAACTGGCACTGTATATATGAGATGGATTTCAGGGACATGTAGAAATAGAATATTTTCACTTGGAAAACAATGTGTGTTCAAAAAATAATAAAATCTTGCCCACATCTGGGACAAACCAGCATAATTTTGTTCCCTTTCTCTAAGGCAGCTCTAATCTGCCATAAATAGATAAAAGCTGGTATTGCCATTCATGTGTCTGATTATTGACTCATACATGAGCACTTTTGAATGGTAGAACAGTGTGCTGTCCCTCCAGTAAGACCATTGCTTACAAGTGCTGGACTTAAAAATCACATTTACAAATGCAGACCCTTTGGATTTCCAGTGTAAGCAGCAATGGCAGCTTAGACATAAGTGTCTTCAACAAAAAAAAGAGCTCCAAAATAAACAAACAGATTTGATAATTGTAAAAGCTATATTTTACAAGTATATTTCCAAACACCACAAATATTTATATTATGAACAGATGAAGCTATTAATTTTTAACACTTGCACAATTTGTGCACTCTACAAGAAGCACTCTACAAGAATTAAATAATCAATTTTTCCACTGCTCAGATAAATTGTGAAGTATTAGAACTAGAGCTTGGTGGCCACAGACATATCAACCGGCCCTGAAACTAATAGTATGCATCATTACCTAAATTCAATGGCATATAATTCCAAATGAATGTAGAAATAATAAGCGAATGAAAAAGGCTAGCTCTGTCAAAAAAAAAAAAAATCTAAAAGAGACTTCTTCACCTCTAAGAACTCTCTGAGACATCTAGATTTAATCCTTTCCGACTGGTACAAATTTGGAGACTCACCAACCAAACTCAATTAAATTTTTTCACAGTATTCATGCTACTACTCAAAAGATGAACATGCAAGGTGGAATATTTTAGAAAAACTCCACAACTTTCTATTGTCTTACTTTAGTTATCTCTACTCTATTTTCAGAGAGATAAATAAAAGGAGAGAGAAACAATTTCAGCTAATATAAGCTTGGTTGCTAGTACCAACACATGGGTAATGCTTAAAAAATATTGCTAAATATCACTTTTTCCTCAGGACCACTAAGCATTCTATTAGCTCTCAGCACTTCTGAGCACCTTACTAAGCATTTTGCTTAATAGTATGGAAGCATTAGGTTTAATAAACAACTTTTTCACACACATTTYCTAAAACAGCTCCTCAACTGTAAAGTGGGTTTCTACTTGATTTTATATTTGCTTTGAAATTACATGAGACTCCTAGAGTTTTAAGTACACTGTAAAAAGTTTTTCTATGTCTGCTTCAATACATAATTTTAGCTGATCCATGATATCATGAAATGAAAATAAGATCAACCACAAGACTGCTTAAAATTTTCTTGACCTGCAAAGCAATTTTCATCATTTGTAGAGCAAGAAGCCACCTAGGTGTTGCTTAAAATATTATGGCTTTATTTTTTCTGTGTGTGTTTGCATACATACCTGGTTTTCAACAGCTGGAATATCAGAATACTGAGAAATTACACAATGTGATAAACATTGTGTCAAATGATACAATCTAGTCTAGTGACTTGTAACATTTCTTAACATTATACTACAGTGTAGATCTTTGTTAGTATAAATATATGGATATATCACCTCTGTATGATCAGAGGTGACAGGTCTATGTAAATGTGATTATCTCAAGTGAGCCAAATATTTAATGAGCAAGATTCAGTTGCCATTGTAAAGGAGGACTCTTTAGGAGAGACAGAGCCACTCTCTATCACTGTGCTCATCTATGTACTTTCCCATATATTTTTTGTTTAATTTCTGTAATACACATTWAAAAGGAAACAAATACTTCACAAAAACATGAAACAAAGCCAGTAAATATCACCAGATTCTCTAGCTTCCACCTTGTTACAATCACTGTAGATGCAACCATATTTATAGTGTTACAAGAACCATTGTAGAGATATTCAGTAAATTCCTGCTGTAACAGGCTTTTCCTACCTGTCATAACTTCATTTCTTCCTTTTAACAAATCCAAATAAAATACAATATAGATGAAAAAGTACTAATTCATTCATTTCAATGCTATGAAACTTTTGACAGGTCATTCAGAGACTGTACTTACAAACTTATTGTAGACCAGTTTAGGACAGGATGAAACAAGCTGCCAAATGCAAATACACATCATTTGCATTTAATCCACAGCTACCCTCTCACTTTCATTTCTTCACCGACACCTCAGGGTGCCAGCATAGAGTAAAACTATGAGWTGTTAAGAGAAATACATTACTATTTGGACCAGAAATAATTCACTTTTTCTATTAAGAACTTCTCATATTCAGGAACACTACAAGGTTATATAAAGGCAGATTCCAAACACTGATAAATTATGTGTGTTTCTCATACAAGCTGCTTGAGGACAGGGCAAGAAAATGCCTATATAGAATACAAATGCTTTTTGAATCAACATCACTGAGGATATTTTAAAGAAATATCAATGACATGCTTGCTTGTTCTGTTATAAAATCTCATAKCAAGGTGAAGATATACATACCTCCTCAAAATTCTTCACAATGAGTCTTTTCTATGCCTTCCCCAAGTTCCCCTATAAATAATAGATTTCATCTACATCTAAAAACATCTCTTTGAAAGTGCACCAGTAAGATAACAGTTGTGTGGTTTCGCCACAGATGATTGCTGAGCTGCTYCTTTTCTGCTGAATATATGCAGGTTGTTTCACTACAAATATGTTTGGTTTTTAGTCAAAATATAGTATTGTCCCAAGCAGTGACTTAGCTGCAGAACATTAACATTGTGATTAATTCATTGTGTCTGATTCATTGTTTCAGCAAGTCTGTCCTCTGAAGAACTAAATGATCTCGAGATGCTAAATTGAGTATACAAAGGACCAACGGATACAAAATTTAATTTAGAGCACTAACAGACTAATACCCTGCACAAAAAAAAAAAAACATCAGATGCCCTGATTAAATGCTGATATCAACTGGTTCAACACAAATAGGATCTGCATTCTGTTGGCAAGAATTGAATTTTTTCAGACATGGATCATTGACACAGCGGACCATAACATCTTCTTTAAAAGCATTTTATGATCCATTTATGCAACATGAGAGCAATTACAGACAAGTTCTGGCAGCATGGCTACTTTCTATGCACATTATATCCTAATGCCAAAAAAACAATGGAGTTCGCCAGAAGGAAAAAAACACCATGTGTTTAACAGTATCATGTTTCCACAACTTAATCTAGTTTTCTTCTTTGTCATTAATACTGTTACTATGTAAATTCTAAGTATTGAATGCAAACAGAAGAGGAAAAGAAAATGAAATACCACATCTATAGTAAATTATGATCTCAATTTATCATCCTCCCCCTCCCTTTCAAGAATTATAAGTTCCTCAAAAACAGAAGTTCAAAATTGAAATTTGCAAAGCATTTTTCCAAACAGCTATTATTAACCAGAATATAGGCTCTGATTAGCATGATTTCCATTATTATCTACATAAAAAAGGKAAAATAACTGTCATTGTCCTGTTTTCATTTCAAAATTTGACAAGCATCCCAGTAGCTGCTTGATTGTGTACAGAAATGGCATCATTTTCATAGCAAGTGCACCTAAAGCATGCCAAAGCCAGAAACTGTATGCTCCTTTCAGTGTTTTGGTGGAATTAAAATAAATCTTAAATGCTTATGCTTATCCTGGTTCATAGACAAAAAAAGACCAAGAGGTTGCCAGCTGTGGTGTAAAAAGTGGATGGATGGATGGTTAAAGTCTGCTCTGGCAAACAGCAGAATGAGCTTCAGAAGATTTATCAAGATAAATTTTAAATGTAGTAAGGCACAGTTTTGTAGTGTTAAAGGCAATTAAGCAGCAGRAAAAAAAAATCTCCTAAAAGGCCTGGAAATCTACTTATCATGCATACAGATCTAAYCCTTCTTTTGTCTCTAAAGAAAAAAGAGAATTATTTATGCTTTGAGATCTGATGCAAGTGATTTGGCTTTTAATTTACACAACTACATAATCCTTGCAGAGAGGGAGGTGCTCTGAATTGAATTCTGTGGAGCCTTATCTTTCCTTACTGACTGAGAGAGGAGAAGTCGAGGGGAGGACAATTGTCCTTTACAATTAGTTGCARAGACATGAATATTACTCCTTCCTCCCTGCCTCCTGTGCTAAAAAACATTCTGGTCAAGTCAAATTATTTCCAGACCTGTGTTGCAGCTTGGTCCAGGGTAAAGAAGCCAAAAAGCTTTTGCATAATATCCATAGATGCTTTATTAAGCCACACGGTGAGATGTTCTCCTCACAGACACACACTCCTCTCCCCCCCACCAAGGTCCCGCTCTCTCCCCCAAGGGCCTCCGGCTGACCTTGGTCTCCAGGCAGTATCGAGGTGAGGCCCAATCAGGAAAAAGGGAGGGAGAGCCTCAGGAGCGAGCACCTATGTTCAGGCATAGGAACAGAGGAAGGAGCCAATGGAGTGTGACTTAGGAAAATCCCCTCCAGGGCCTCCACAACTCCCTGGTTTTTATATTATTAAGAAAGTTTTTCTGAAGGATCAACTCAATTAACACAAAATGTTAAAAACAGTCAAAAGCGCCTATAAGAAAATTTTCAAAATGCAAATAATTCAGAGTCTCCAGTGTCTAAACAGATTTTCTGGAGTGCTTTAGAGCTGGCAGGAGGGATGCRGTGTTTCCTTAGCACGGTTTTTCAGGAAACTGAGTCAGGAGAAGGTTTCTTYAGCAGGGGCTGTTTCTCTGTCTCCTGTGGTAAAGTGGTCGGCTGTGATAGACTCTGCACAAGGCAGTGTAGGTGGTGGTGTGCCTGTTGGAAACTCCAAATAGAAATCATTACTTTAAGATTTTCTTTTCTTTTCTTTCCCTCCTAATCACGCTCCCTCTGGTATTAYGAAGGAACTCTGGGGAAAGGGATTAGTGGAGGGAGACCATGGGAGAGGGAAAAGGGTGGTAGTGAAATAAAGATTGTTTGGAATTCACTTGAGTTAGCAATATGAATTAAGCATTTAAAGTTTAGCTTGTAGAACTACGTGTTGAATTTTAACCCCTTTACTTAAGAAACTTTTGCTATGGTACAAAGGGCATAGGAAATGCAAATTTCTGAAGCTTCTTGCATAAAGAACAATACCAGAGGAGACTAAGGGACACAAAGAACTCAGATAAAGGTGCTCCTCTGTCTCCAAGCTAATCAGAGCCACAGATGTACTCAGATAAGCACCAAGAGACAAAGGGCACACGCGCAAAGGGAAAAAGTTCAAAAGTTCAGTCATGAGGAAGACTACAACCTTCAGCCTCAGAGACCACCAGAGACCCCCCCCATGGTGCAACCATCACAGCCAACCACGCATGCTCAGAAGGGCGTGGACCTATTTAGCATACAAGGCGAGGACAGGCGGGGCCAGGGGTTGAATATGCATGAAAAAGTTGTGCAATGTATTGCATATGGAACACCTTTGTGAATAAAGATATGGGTCAGACTGGGGCTCGGCTCRGTGCACAAGTTTTTCACGAGAGCTATCTCGCTTGTGCCAGGAACCGACATACATACCCACTTCATAACTACACCAGGTTGTGGAGTCTATTTATTCCGTGTATCACTTCAGTAGGAATTTGTGGGAACATAAAAAAGGGGTAAGAGGACAATGGAAAGGAAAAGGGGAAGGTGGGAGGGGGGCAGGAAGGCCACAGGAGCTGGGGAAGGGCATTAGAAGAAGTGGGACTTATCGGACTGGAAGGTYYTTTWWTWWT
>JACDOX010000007.1:2404497-2422346 GCA_014549065.1 Cardinalis cardinalis
TKKYTTTAGGCTGTTGCTGGGGCTTGATGGTTGCTGGTTTTGGTTTCTATTTCCTTGGTAGTGCCAATATAGCATCTAGAGACTATTAAACGCTGACAGTTTATATACAGCAYGAACGGGACGGGGCAACTGGATCAGTTCTTTGAGAGGTTTATTTTCACATCAGTCTCATAACATTGTTTAAACAATGGAGACAAAAGGATGTGACTATCTCACTGATTCCACAGAATGCCAAAGAAACTTGATGTTACAGCAAAGCATAAGACATTCTYAGAGTAAGTTTCATCTAATCACATAGAGAAAAGGCATATTGACAATAATTCTATCTAATAATTTTGAAGCATACGTAATTCTGGTTAAAACAATAAGGGCTTATTCTCAACACAACAGCTTGTTCATAAAAAGCTTAAGCACAGAGCTCCATTCRTACTTAACTTTCTAAAATATACATTAAATAAACTTGTTGCAACTTAGAAGGCGAACTAACACAGCTTATTGTTTTATTTCTCACGTCTGCACTAACTTAGAAAACTTTTTTCGCTGCTTTAGCATCYGTTCCCATAACTTTYGCTTAAGGCTTGCTTTCTTAGCTTTCCTAAAACCCTCTGATTTTTATAGATTCCAGCAGGTAGGTGTGTGGAGGACTTCTATGATGTAGATAATATTTTGCAGGTTTGTAGTCTGGTGCATGTATGCTACCTTGCACTGGAACTCCACCAGGGCCTGTCACACCAGCTGCTTGGGGGCCTTTTCTTCCTTGTATTACATTAAATTCCACAATTTCTCCATCTCCTAGACTGTGGAGGTATTTCCTGGGGTTATTCTTTTTTATAGCCGTCCGATGAACAAACAGATCTTTGTTATCATTCCGGGTTCTGAAAATGTATTTGTTTTTTACATTGAACCATTTTACTGTCCCCAAAACGTTAATGGCAAGGACTTTTTTCCTTTGCCAGTGGGCTTGTGTTGGTGTTTCCGGACACATTGCTGGTGCGCTGCCATGCGAAGTACGTTCTGCTCCCGGCGCTGGCGGCCGTGCTCAGGCCCAGCCCCCTCCTGGGGGTCTGTCTCGGCTGGTGTCCRTGGGCGCTGCCAGTGCGGGGCTCTCAGAGCAGTGACGGTGGGCAAGGGGGCGGCGGTTTTGCTGCCAGGACTGCGGTTCTGAGCCATCCCCTGATGGGGCTGTCCGCCTGCCCCGCGACAGTGGCACCCCGGGCCAGCTGGTCTCACTTGCCCGCCCTCGGTCCGAAGGACCACTGGACACGAGCATCGGCCGGCTCGCTCTGGCCTTGCTGAGCGCCAGAGGAGCGGCCGCGGGCTTTCCGCAGGGGGAAAGGAACACGTCCATCGGAGGAGGCGTGGGGAACCAGAGGGGAGAAAGGGAGAGCCCACGGCCCTTGCCATGTGGTCTCCACCATCTTGGGCAGTGGGAGTACAGACGAGAGAACCCGAGGGAGTCCCTCCCYGCAACAGGGGCGCAAAGAGGGGAACATGGAGGAGGGGTTTTCRGCTAGTGTTCATCCCCAAGACTCACAGCGCATTTTATCAGCATACCAAATAAAGAATGCAATTCTGTGTTAGCTCTTGACCTTTCATAAAGTACTTGTAAGAATTCATCGGTTACGACTCAGTTCCACAAAATATAAGGAAAATGCTTAAATAACAGCTGTACAAAATTGTTATAAATTATCAAATCTGTAGCCAAATTTATGAAAAATTTAACAAAGATTTATTAGATCAATAACAAAAAAATAGCAATTTAGGGAAAAAAAACCAACCACAACCAAGACAGCACCTGCCCCGGGTAGAGGTGTTGGGTGACCTAGAGTTCTGGCTGACAGAGAGACAGCATTCCCCTAGAGGTACACTCCAAGTGCTCTCAGCAGCCAGCTTATATACAGTTTATTCTGCCTGAGGCAGAGATGACCACATATTTCTTTGTGTCCCTTTAMTTGTAAAGTTGGATCCATACATGTGTAGAAACAGACAAAGACGAAGTCTGAACCCAGACAAATGTCTGAGTACCCAGGCAAAAGATGTTTGCACATGGAGAGTACGTGATGCCAGCTCCTGAGTACCGTAGATTTAATAATTTCCAGGTGCACGGTCTTGTGAGCTTCCTCAGGACATTCCATTCCAGGTGGGTCCAGATGGTATCTTCTAGGTGCATGGTGCCACAGGAAACCTCTGATGGCCCAAGCCTGTCTCATTCATACGAGAACTGATCTGGTATTGTCCTGGCGGCCATCAGGGAAGTGGTTAGAATGTGCATAACTCTGTCCTCAGTCAGAGCGACTGCAGGCTTAGCTCATAGCCCAGACCTCCCCTATTCATAAGGTAACAGCTTGATATTATCTTTAGCGTTGTCCGGGAACTGGTTATAACATGAATAGATGCTGTTCCTGGCCAGAGTAGTTACAAGCATAGGCTTGGTTTCTCCTAATATTTTATACATACGTATATCTATTTCTACAGCATGAATTATCTCTACCATATATAACAAAAATACTTCAACTCCTCCTCTGAAGAGCAAAAAWTTTCTTGAAGAAAAGACTCTTTAAGGTAGAGGTAAATTTCTTGTTRTGCGTGGGTGAGTGTTGTCTCCATCTTAGCCCAGTCTCTTCCCAACACCTGAGAGTACAAGGAGGAAGGAACTAAAATTTCAAACTCACCACACTGGGGTAAGAAAATTCTCAGGGTGGTCTATTGCAGAYGTTTTCCAGGAGAAGAGGTCTCAGACTAATTTAGAGGCCCCACATTGGGCGCCATTTGTTGCAGCTTGAATCGTTGCTAGTAGAGTCCAGGGTAAAGAAGCCAAAAAGCTTTTGCATAATATCCATAGATGTTTTATTCTGCTGCACAGTGAGATGTTCCCCTCTCAGACACACACTTTCCCCCCAAGGTCCCGCTCGCTCCCCCAAGGGCCTCCCGGCTGACCTTGGTCTCCAGGCAGTATCAAGGTGAGGCCCAATCAGGGAAAAGGGAGGGAGAGCCTCAGGAGCACCTGTGTTCAGGCATAGGAACAGGGGAAGGAGCCAATGGGGTGCAACTTAGAAGCCCCTCTTTGAGAAAGAATGTGGTGATTTAAAAACAGAGAAAAAAGCTGTTGTTAACACCAGGGAAAATGTAATGTGTTTGTTGTAAGCAGCAAAGCTTGTGGATGCACCAGTAGGGACCTTAATAAAACAGTCCTGAAAGCCATTTCATTACTGGTTTATAGGCAGAAATATGAAATTAGAGCCACAGTTCTTATCTCAACAGCCTTGATTGCAAGGCTGTTCTCATTTTTGTCACCTGTACTGTCAATTAGCTTTGTTCTTGCACATAAGTGCTTGTGCTTGCCTTCACAGTCACATATGGAGTTAAGAGTGCTTATGCACATCAGGTCCAACAMCTCCTCTGCAATGCTCAGGATGTGCTTCTGAAAGAATTGTCAGGATCCAGTTCTTCAGTGACCCAGGAAGGGTCCATGGATCCTCAAGGGGCCAAGTGCCTAAGAGGTGCAAACTGGTTCAGTTGTTCTCTTTGAGCAAGAAACATARTTGAATGAGAAAATGCAGACAAGTTTCATATGACCCTTTTCCAGGTTGGGTTTTACCTGCCATGGTAACAAGAATGTACCATGCTCAGGCTGACTCTGAGGCAGAACAACTGTTGAACCAGTTTATACCTCTTAAGCACTTGGTCCATTGAGGATCTGTGGATCCTCCTTGGAGCCCTGAGGATCAGCCTTGCTGCTGCTGATAGAGGTTAAGACCCATGATAAAATGCTCAGACCATTGAGCTGTTTCCATTGAGCATGATTGATAAGGGAAAAAGGGAACCGGGAAAAATCATCCGCTGCTCTGCAAAGAGACAGTGCACACTGAAGTTACTTCCCTGGTGAAAATATTAAATAAGGAGTTAGATTTGTTAAAGAGGAACACCATTAAATTTTAGGTGAACAAGGTCAGAACTGGTGGCTGCTGTGTCATACCAGCACCTAAATGGTGGCTGAGGGCACATTTTGCTGGAGGCAGGTGGTGTGCAAGGGAAAGCATAGGAGCAGATGTCAGCATTTCTCTGCCATAGGTACTCATTTTGTCCAGGGASCAGGAAATAATTGCATTAGAAATGGGGATGCTAGGGATCTCTGGTATGGTGCTGAGAGCCCAAAATAGTCTTTAGATTTGTTACCACCTAGGTACTGGCTGCCCAAAGGTGTTTTCCAGAGATGTACTTCAACTTATCCTGATCACCAGGTCCCTGGAGCTCAGCAACAGCCATGCTCACCAGCATRTGAGCTGCCAAAAAAAAAAAAAAGATGCATTATAATTATTCCAATAAATTACACAGACAGAACATGGAATCTTCCCCAAGTCCATTATTGCAGTAATTATCCCTAGGTCCRTTACTGTCATGTTATTTGGGTATAATTTAGAGAATTTAAGTGTAATTTGACAGATTTGGGAATAATTTGGGCAACTGAAGGGAGCCATAAGGTTAAACTGTGGGCTAAGTGAAACTTGCAGACAAGTGACAATACTTGAAGAGCTTAATCACCATCCACCTTGTTCACAGTGTGTGAGGATGCCGCCAGCACTGGCACCGAGATGGGGAACGCCAGCAAAGCTGTGGTACAATCCTCAGAAGTCATACAGAGATCTGGGGGCATTTTCCAGCAACAGTTTCTGATAGTTAATGTCTCTGGTATTACCCACGGTAGCRTAAAAATGGGGGAGCTGGGGGATCACTAAGCATTGTCTGTCCAAGGTCATTCATCAATGTCCTTTGCAAATGATTTTTAGGTCACTTCTGAATTGGTTCTTCATTACATAAAAYAATGATGATAGTTAGAGGTACTATGCTGACTTTCTTCAAGCACAACAAAATTTAGGGAGAGCCCAGAGCAGGAATCCTTAGTGCATGATTCGTTAYCCTTGTGTTTGCAAAACCAAGCTCACTATCCATTAGAGATGTCTTTTTCTATCCACACTTAATAGCTGTAGAGGAACATGATGCAAAATCACAACAACCTTCAAAATAGTCCAGTTATTCAAAAGAGCCCAATAATACAAAATAAATAACACAGTAAGTCCAAATATATAGTATAATAATGCAAAATAGTATGATCAATCAAAAATGTCCGCTGTGTAATATCCACTCAACAGCTTCAACATCTGCAGGATTCTGGATCATTTTCTTCTATTGAACTGAATTTTCAGGATAGAAGGTAAGTGACTGCACAGCTTTTATCAGCTATGGGCAAGTCTTAAATATGCTCCGGGCTTTTTTTTCTCATTACTTGCTTGTCAGCCTTCCTTTAGGGCCATTGCCCACCATGGGAACACCTGTGGCTGTCCAGGTAGGCTCTTCCCRGTGTAGATCAGCTGTCTCTAGGCCTTGGGCAGAAAGCTGCTTTCATTGTGGTGACCATTGCTCTTATTGCTAAAAAATTGTGATAAAGGGATAGAAAATTAACACTATATGTATCTTTATTTACACATATATATCAAAATATAATTACTAGTAATGTTAGATTCATGTAAAAATATTATTTTCAAAGTTACAGAGTTATTTTAACTGGGACACYAAATAAGAGCAACTTGACTCAAAAACTCCAAGTCGAAAAGACTGGGCATTTCACACATGGGAATTTCAGACAGATCCAATTTGGTGAAAAGACCAAAAAAGGTTGTTTGTGGTATAAAAGTTGTTTGTGGTAACTGTCCCTGGTGAACCCAGCAATTGAGACWTTGGAATCCTGGTGGACCAATCTCTCCGTCATATGGTAGAGGAAGCAATTGAAATCTCCCAGCACAACCTGCTTACTGCTTCGCTGTCCTAGTAGCCTGGCAAACCCACAGAGCAKCTGTCATTGCAGAATCAGGGGACTGATCTCACTACCAGCAGGATCTGGGAATCCTTTTCACCAGGATCTATGAGTCATTTTTTTGCCAAAGAATTATTAAAGTCTTTCTTAATGAGACTCATCCACTCATGAATGTGTGATGGGTAGCAACACCACTAGTGAGGATGTGCCAAGTTTTGCYGCTGCTCAGAAAGATGAAAATGACCAAAAAAAAAATGTTCCCAGTGAGCAACTTGCTTTCTTGGTTAGCAAACATTAAGTTCACCTGTGCAATGCCACAGTTTAATTATAGAGAAAACTTCATGTGTGTGCTGTTCCTGCACTCAGGAAAATACATCTATTTTCCTCAGCAGAGAACTGGGTACAAATTCTCTGTACCCAGAAAAAAAAAATTAGGAAAAATTATCTTCTCTTTGCCCAGACCTCAGAACAGAGTTTAAATACATAAGAGGAAAAATTAGTCTATCAGAGGTGCTCTGATGAAAAGGAAGACTATATTATGCAAAAAAACCCCTAGCTTTTAACCTGACCATGTAAAAACCTGAAAAATTGATGGATAGATGAATGAATAAACAGGATAAATAGAAAAGTTTGCTTGCCCAATTTATAGCAGTAGATAAACAATTCTGGAGGACTGCTGTCATCTTATYGCAGGGGTTCCACATTGTTGTCTCCTTATTGCAAAAGTTTCATACCTTAGTATTTGCTCAAAGGCAGCTCCTCAGAGCACTGATTCTTTCTTCTTCACAAAGCAGACAACAGATGCCCTCTTAACCAGCCACCCCACTCTTTTATAGCACTCTTCTTCTCATTGATTACAGCTGTGGCCTGTTAAAGTCAGGCCTGTTCCTAATCTTTGATAATGGGCCCAGCTGCAACTCCTTAGGGGTAAGATTACGTTCTACACTATCTTTGTTTTCTTATATTCTGTCTCCCTATAGAGGACCTTTTACAAATGACATTAAATATTTGTTCCATGTTTTTATCTCAAAACCTCCTTACTGAAGACTTAGTATCTCCATACATAGAAAACCTTTCCCAGGAAATGCTGAAAGGATTGTTTTCCTTTCACTAGCTGAAAGACATTGATTATGAGAAACACCAGGAAAAAGCTTTATCTTGAAAGGTCTTTTATTGTTTGTTTCCTATTACTATTATTTATTTCTTATTACTATAGACTTAAAAAGTACTTCCAGGGATACCATTCAGGCCACCCTAGMAACTACTGGGGTTATGCCAAAGAATTGGCCCAAAACAAATTAGAACCTGAACATTCTAGGAAGAAAAAAGAAAGCTGGTTTATTTTAAAAAACATGTATCAAGAAATAGGCTTTTTTGTAAATAAATTSTCATTTTTATCAAAGGCTTATTTTACAAAATCTATTTAAATTTATCTATGTTGCAGTTTACTTTAGGATCCTGCGTATTCTAGCAAAATAATCAAAGCAATTAGCAGGAGAAGAGTCATAGCAGAGGTGGTTTTCTCTCTGTATGTTAGAAAGACGACCTGTTCCCATTCTGACAAGAACCAAAAATATCATATTTGAAATCAATTTCAATGTTTTTACTAGAATGCACTAAATATTTAAAAACACATTGAATAGCTAGTTAATGTGCACATGCACCATAACATTCTTTCATCTTCCTTGACGATATTTAACGCTCTCTTGGAGCATGAAAACACCGAACTTATTCACAAGCTACAGGGCACAATTATTTGCCATAGTTCATTGTTCTCTACATAGTCTACAAGTGCAATTATGTCCTGATTTTCATTACAATATTACTGAAAATTTGGCTCCTTTCCCTGATTCCTATTCTCAGATAAACTGAGAAGGAAAATAGGGATTGGAGGCTAGATAATCTCTCCTTTCCAATAYCATAAATCCCATTAGGGAAACTTCTTTGAAGAAACGAACAGTTCACTGATCTGAGCTTTAGCTGGGGAGAATAAGTCACAGCACAGACATCACTACCTTGTGCAATAAAACAACAGTACTTGCTGATGATTCAGAAAACTCACAAATTCAGCAGAATTTTTGAGTCTATAAACTAAGTCCGATGGCCTCAAACTAATTAAAAGACATGATATATTTTGTCATACAACTATTATTTCAAAGAATTCCTATAAAAAACTATAAGCCCTAGCACAATTCTCACTTTGACRCATAACTGAAATAAGGGAATGTGCACTAATTCCATAATACCAGCAAAATTTTGGTCACTTGATTTCAGTTTTAAGACCATTTGGAACACTACATTTTTCAATTTGTCAGTGATTAATTCCCTAGAAAATAAAAATCTTCTACCCTGATTTGTCACAAATGTCCCTACAYGCTTCCAAATTTTACTCATAAAAGCAAGATTGTCTTCTTTAATGTAATTGCAATGTAGCATCTCAGCACCCCACATTAAATTATCTCAAGATTTGCCATTTGGGTTTGGGTTTTCTTTATGTTTATTTTTTCGTGGGACTTAGTGACCCAAGGCATTTTAAATTTATTCAGGGGAAAAAATAAACAAAAAATCCTACCAACACATCACTAGCCGCATCTCACGCCAAATAAAGATTTAAAATTAAAATATGGTAAAGCAAAAAAATGAAAAGGTTTTAAGTGGAAAAATTTCTCCTCCGGYTTGCCTTCTCAAATATTTATGTTGTCCATTCTATGAATTAATACATTCAGTAGCATTTTAGCAGTCCCCAGAGTCATAACTGAATTGTTTTGAAAGGAATACCTTCAGTGGAAATTTGCAAAGACAAAGCRCCCAAGGTACAATGGGTGAAAGCCAAACACGTATAAAGTTTACTTATCCTATAAACAGTTTTTTCAGGGGACRTACATGTAGTAGCTCTTGGATAAAGGAGGTCCCATCATTTTTTAATGCGTTTTGGTTTTTTTTTTTCCTAACAGACGACAAAGCCAAAAAAACCCCATGTGTATATAAACAGAGGTTTGACTCTTGTTACATTACCTATTTCAAATGATAATTTTTTAATAATTCTTTRTTGTCACACATCCAGAAATCTCTGCTTTTCTGAACTCTTAATTTGCTTTGGCCTTCCTACAATTATAGTTTACTCTTTCTCCTTCCTATCCTAATGTCTGGGATAAGAGTACTGATTGTTGACAGAGAGCTGCTAATATGACTTAACACTTCCTTCAGGTATGTGTCCTTTTCTCCATTCCACTTATTTGGAAGATGAATACTGGAATGGGAATGTGATCAACATGGYTGTTCAGAGTATAAAATGTAAGCTAAAAGGTGCTTCACTCACCTTCAGAAGAAAGTAAGCACATCTATTCAACAATTTCAGAAGTGAAACATAACTCCAAACTGAATGGAGTTCTGATCCATATCTACATCTCTATGTATCTGCCCTGTTTATGYGCTTACTTTCATCAAGAGTACTTTAACTGTGCAGTGAATAGTTACTAAATGCCATGTGTCATTCTCTAAGCCACTGCACACAAAAATTAATAGTGTAAAGTAACACTTGTTGGGCAGATGTCTAGAGGCAGGGTGGTTGAAAGAAACATTATGGTTAATCAGTTCTAGAGACATGTATTGTCCTGYGGTAGAATCTTTCTTTGAACCACTCAACTCCAACTATTTGATTCAGCTTCAACCAAAGGTCTCAAGGTGGGTGGTAAAAGTAGTTCCTTCATATTTTGTGAGAAGAATAATCAGAATTTTTGATGAAATTCTAGATTGTCACAACCCRTAGTATTCATAATTTAGTATAAAAGTTTCTTTCAAGTTGGTGATACTTTCCATATGTGCTGTTTTATGGTTCTTGCTTCCTCTCTTATCAATGTTTAACATCAAAAGAAAATTAAAGTTACTAAGAAAAAACACTTATTTTATTAACAAATAATATTAATAGTCAATAAAATTGATTTCAGCTTCACCTAAATAAAATTTAACCAAACTGGGCTTTTCTCAAGACTAAAACAGCTAAAGAAGTTTGCATTCATGCACCAGCTCTAGCAGTACTTTTGCTGGGGAAATAGAGATTTAACAAGAGGAGRAAACTTTGAAATGGGGTGAGATACTTTCTTAACATTATATCCAAAATATTTTATTATGGGTCTCATATGAAATTAGATCAAGCAACTTAAACTCACCTTCTAGGAAATTTCCTGCTCTGGTTAGACTGTAACTTCCATTTACCGTCTAGTGAAGTTTTATAATTCTACACTGAGAATGCAGTTCCTTGAAGGTTAGTAATATTCCAGTACTCTCCCAGATTTTTCTCTTGTCATCTAAAATTTGTATAAATGCTGGGAAAGATTTCTGGAGCACTTTAATAAAATGAGTCTTGGTAAATACTTTTAGGTACACATTTCAAGAGTAACGATGACATGAAAACACTGCAATAAAATAGAGAAAAAGAAAATTCAAAATATAGCTTCAATAAATCAGTCTGGTCATAATAATGCTAAATAGAATTTTACACTGCGTTGTGGTCACAAGACCAAGGGTTAGATCACATTTTGCTCAGTTTACTCAACTGACTTACAYAAACTCATCCCAATGCAGCAAAAAGAAGACTTTTGCCCAACCTTCCATATGGGAGATGAGGGTACAATGGAACTGACAAAGGAGCCTGATATTTTAAGCYTAATCAAACAAAAACTATGGGAGAGATAAACACAGATTACACCCTGGGGTAGGTGACCAAGAGATACGTTGTAAGCTTTGTAATGATTGCCACTGATATAACTGATGTCATGTAGTATGTATAACCAATGGGAAATTGTTACCAAAACCAGAATCTTTTATATAAGTAACATACAAATTTATCCTATATAAACCCTTTGTATTCTCAATAAAATTGTCTTCTGATCCAGCTCAGTCATTCCTGTCTCTCTATCACCAATACTTCCAGGCCAGACAGAATACAATACCAGYTACATTTTTTCCCACCTGAAGACTGCAGTTTTCAGGAGAGTGGATATTACCATGCAATCCCATTTATTTTCCCAGGTACAGAAAAAAAACTCAAAAGCAGTTATTCAAGGAAATTATTTCTCTTGACTGATTGAAAGCTCTTTCATATCTTCTAATTAACTATATCCACTTAAAGCTCATTGAATAACATTATATTGAAGGCACTGATCAGTGCTTCCTCACTGCTAGGGAAGGGAAGGGAAATCAGAGATGTTAATTCTTTTATAAGGTGAACAATATTTTCATCATCAATAGTACCAGATTATTACAAGGTATTTTAAAAGCTACATACAAAAACAAGTTAGCTCCCACAAATGGGTCCARATTCAAAATATTTTCCCATATTACCTTGGGGGAAAAAAATCTGTATCTCAAAATCTTAGCAAAATTGGGATTAGAGAAAAAGAAACCTCAATATTCCCACGAATTCTGGAAACTCCCACATAGCYGGAGTTCAACAGATTTTTCATCAGAGTGCAAGACCTATTTATTCAAATGCCTTTTGACTACTATTGCAAATCTGTTGGGGCTTTTTTATATTGAAAATTATTTATTCTACAGGARGGAAGTGAGAGTAAATATGAATTTATAAATAAATAAACACAAAATATAAAAGAATACTTAAGATAATGTGCAGAGCATTTTATTTTAATTACTCCAATATCATCTTATTTAGTTAACTGGCACATATGGAATTTTCTTAGCTGAAGATTTTTCTGATAGGAATCAGCTTTTCCAGTACACTACTTCTAGGATTATTTGAGCTTCAGATTCAAATTTGATTGCTAAATCAAAAAATCCTCTAATCAATACACTGTATTGTTATGATTCTGTCCTGGTTTCATCTGGGAAAGAACATTACACCAGCTACCAGGAAGAAAATCAAATCTGTCCCAGGCAAATCCAGAACACGTTCTTAAATATGTTTAAATTTTCAGAACATATTCAATTTTCAGAACAGAAATATTCAATTTTCRGGCTTTTTTCAGAACTCAGTGATAATGGGGAAATTTATAACATATTCAGTTAACAAAAGGAATTAGTGTGCTCTAATTCTTAAAGTTATTTACAGAAATCCTTTTACTTTAAGAGGACAAGATCAATATTTTGTTCATTGATGCAGTCACTTAACTCTTTGTCAGTTTCAAAGTCCTCATGTCACTAAATATTCAGATCACAGAGATCCCAATTCCCTACACTTTTCCTTGTCCTGGAAAGATTTCTGCAGTAAATGAAMGGAAATTGTAGTTATCTTGGTTATGCAAGAATGCCTACACTCTGAAAACCTAGGCAATATTCTTATTAATTTGATGTTTCCTCAATGCAAATTTGCTCAGCATTGGGCTTTTTGTTTTGTTTTGGTTTTATTTTTTTTCCAGTAATTCACACTAGAACTTTTAAAATAGAAAAATGTCAACATTTTATTGTTAAAAAAAAAGTCAACATGTTATTGGCTAAGAGGCTGCTTGGACAAAAAAAAATCAGTACATCTTGCATTATGAGTCTTTTAGTCTGTTGACTACTTTACACGGTCATTTGTTGATATAAACCAYATCCCCAAGGTCTTCTCAAAAGTAACCTAGGTTTCATTGCGTTCCAGAAGCCAAATCCTCTGAATAAACAAACTTGCAGGCATATAGTGATTGGTTTCATTTTCCCCCAACTCTGATGGAATACTTCTTGAAAGGAGTAATTTAAAGAAAACTTATAATAAGTTCTATTTTATCATCTTCTTTAGTCAAAAACAGAGAGATTCCTTAAAATTATAAAAATATTTTCTTAACCTTACAAGGTACATACCCAGGCTGGAACCTGTCAGACATATATTCTGGAAAGGATAAGAGCCCTATGCATGTTCTACATCTTCCAGCTCATGGATACCACTTGTGACACTTCCTTCCATCCTCAGCCTTTCAGGTGCTACAGCATGTACAGTCAAAGTATCACAGAGAGAAAAGCAGGAAAGGGAAGTTCTGTTAAGGCTCAAAAACCAAAGCTATTCTGGCTTTAGCTTTTTACCCTCCATAGTAGTTAGTATGCAGAACAGACACTCACCGTAAAATATACCAAAAAAAAGAACATCATGAAATCTCAACTGAGTTGTCAAACTCCTAGGAAACGGATGTATATACATGGTTAAATTTTTATGGATGCTCCACATTTCTGAAAATACTATATATTTACGGAATACGCCACAAACCATTATTATACATTTTGATTCTGTAGACCACAAAGTCTTATTTGCTCAAGATGAGGCAAGACCTGCAAAAAACCAAAATCAAATATACAAATAAAAAGATAAATAATTTATCAACTRGAGTTGCTTCTGGAGAATATTTAACCAAGATTTTTGTCTGTTTAAACAGAAAGAGAAAATCCACATGAAACATTAAATCCAGTAAAATCAAAACAATACTTTTTCTTTCAAAACTAGGTATTCKCCTTGGAAATTCAATAAAACATTTGATCTTTGTCCCATCAAGAGGGAAAAGAACTTCTCTGTTTTTGTAAATTAGGAAAAACCTTGATCAATGGCAGTGGAATCAATTGCCTTCTCAACACCACCTGAGTGGTGCAGTTGACACACCTGAAGGAAGGAATGCAATTTAGAAGGACCTGAACAAGCTGCAGAAGTGAGCCCAGGGGAACCTCATTAGCTTCAGAAAGACCAAGTACAAGGGCCTGCATCTGGCTTAGGTCAACCSCCAGCAACAATACAGGCTAGGGGATGAAGGAATAGAGAGCAGCCCTGGGGAGAAGGAAATARGGATATTAACAAATGCACACTTGCAGCCCAGGAAGCCAACATGTCCTGGGCTGCATGAAAGGCAGTGTGGCCAGCAGGGCCGGGAAGGGGTTTCTGCCCTTTGCTTTGTGAGACCCTCCTAGAGTACTCTGGTCTTYTCTGCAGTTCTTAGTACAGAAAGGACATGGACCTGTAAAAACAAGCCCAGAGAAGAGCCACAAGAGTGATCAGGGGGATGAAACACCTTTTTGTGAGGCTTTCCTGAGAGAGTTCAGGGTTGTTTAGCCTGAAGAGAAAGCTCCAGGGAGACCTTATTGCAATCTTTCAGTATGTGAAGGGGACCTGTAAGGAAGATGGAGAAAAACTTTCTATCAGGGCCTGTTGCAACAGCACAAGGGAAAATTGTTTAAACTGAAGGAAGATCAATTTAGATTTTGTATAAGGAAAAATTTGTTTATAATGAGGGTGGTAATATACTGAAGCAGGTTGTCTGGAGAGGTGCTTGATGCCCCTTCTCTTGAAATATTCAAGCTCAGGTTGGACAGAGCTATGAGCAACCTGATGTAGTGGAAGGTATCCCTGCTAATTGCAGGGAATTTGGATTAGATAGCCATTATAGGTCTCTTCCAACTCAAACTGTTTTATGATTCTAACTATCCACTGGCCAAACAACTAATCTTCCAACTCTGGCCAGCCCTGTCTGGTGCAGGTGGTTCCAGACACTGGGCAACCCACACTTCTCTTTCTTTCCTCCTGAAAGCAGAACTCGCRTCTCGGATGCATTGTGGCAGCCTTCGTACCTGAACTGGTCACCATCCAAGCTTACCTTTGGTCTCTTCCAAAGGAAGGAAGAGAGTGTGTACAACATGCATGTGAGCTTATAGGCATCCTTGAGCAAGYAAGTTTCACGTGGCATTTCCATGCCCATTATTTTCACATATAAAAGCTTCTGGAATATTTCTTTTGGTGCTGTGATTAGGAATGACGCAATTGGTGTTCCCTTRGTCTCACACTTAAAAATATGAGATAAATAAAAGCACATTAACTTAYTTAAATTTTATAGACTGATATTAAAAATACAGTTGTCAGAGGAGCAATAACTGCTGAAAATAGGTCAAGCTATTCAAAGGACTGATATCATAAGAAATAAGCAAAATTTTACCCTTTTGCTGCCTGTGCTCAAAACTAARAGCATTTGTTTTCCAGCTTAAAAATCCTGCTTAAAGTCTACAAAATAATTCAAATGCTAGAAAAATTATATGCTTAAAGAAATAAAAGAAAAAAAWGACAGAAATAGTCAAGTTGAACTGTGAAATATGACAGTATTAAAGTTTGAAGACATTCGTCTTTAAACTGTAGTTTTCTTCCAAATAACATGTAGCCTAACCTGCCAAAATTAAAGGTTTTTCAGATGTTAGTTCACTTGCTGTAATACAAGAAAAGGTCAGAAAGCAAACTGAAAAAAGAGTCTAGACAGCTTTAACCTCAAGGCTTTACTTTATTCCAAGAGACAGGGTTATCAGTCATATTATTTCCTATAAAAATAAAAATAACGAACAAACAGAAAAAAAATCATAAAACTCAACATTCAAAGATATGACAAGAGGCTACCATTCTGATTTTGGAAGTAGTTTTAAAGCATGTGAGGCAAATTATTATTCGTCTTACTTGAACATTCAGRTAGTATTTTCAGCTTCTGAAACACTCTGTAATGGTTTAACTTATTGTGAATTTCTCAGTTATTTTAGCATGCAGAGGTAAGATGGGGGAAAACAACAAAGAAACCCTTGAAAATTGTTTATACAAAAATGCAGACAAAAATTGACCTCACTTGAAGTAATTTACCTGTTGTAATTTATGTACATGTGATCTRTTAGATTAAGCTAACTATTCAATCAGAATAATTCCATAGTTTTAAAGATATTTCCCAAAACAATAAGGAAAAAAATAGCAGCTATGATTGGAATTTTGCAAATCTTAGAAAAAGAATGAAGAAATTATCTTGTTCCTAACACAATTATTACTAGCAGTAAAAATTAGAAGGAACATTTAGATTAACCTGTGAAATTTAAAAATCTGTAAAAAAAGTAAATTAAAACAAATTCATTGCAAAACAAGATTGGAATAGAGGCATTAACTGTTATAAAGTATTGTGTTACTAAATTTCTTATTCAGTCAAGCTAGATTATTTCAAATATCCTCAAAAAGTAAGGAAAACTCCWCCATGGAGGTAATTGCACAGGTCATTGCCAGAGCTGAGACAGAACTACGACAATATACATCAAAATCTACATAAACGGGAAAGATTGTAGAAAAAATTAAAAAGGACAGACACATATAAGAAATTACTGAGCGGTAGCTTTCCGCCAACACACAATCTTCATTTTGCTCTCAAAAAAACCCCACTTGAAAAACCTGATTAATTTACTTTAATCATTTTGATGAGTTAGAGCATTTTTATTCTGAAATTGACTATAAAATCATTTTACCTTTGACGTAAAATCTTGAAGCCCTAGAAAGGCACAGTTAAATGCTTTTCAGTAATTTTATTTTTATTAAAAAATCCCTCTGTTATTCCTATAGTCTTCACAAACTTATTATGTAGAATAAAGTGCCCCAATATTCCTGAGGCAATGATTTTTCTGTGTATTCAAGTGTCCCATATTAACTCTCACTTTTCAAAAACTAGAACTGACAGAAACAGCCCTACAGTTTTTTGTGCTGCTACATGTGAAATAAACCAATCAACCAAACAAAAAAACCCCATCTACTTTCTCAATTTTCACCTTTTATATGGAGACTGGAAAAAAAATCGGGTTATTGGAATGTTTAAATTTTTTGAAACACAAATAATCATACTTCTGTTGTACAAACTATTGCTATTGWAGAAATTGAACATAAAGGCTACCAGAAGCATTCTGTTTACATGAATTTTACTCTGGTTCTGTCTTCACAAGTATGCAACTACACAAATACCTCCTCTTTGTCCAATTCTATATATACAAATTTGAGAGGTCTAAACACTTGTCTATTCGAGCTTCTTCATTTAACATTCATTGGGTAATGTTCACCATACACACACATCGTTTCTAAAAACATTTTTGTTTTTAATTTTTCAGTGTTAAATATTTTTACAAACTTCTACTCTGCTCTGGAAAGCTGTTCTAGAACACTTTAAATCAATTCTATCTCCCTAATGACATTTAATATATTTACCCTCATATCACCATTTTGTGGCAAGGAAGAAAAAATATCCAAAGAGGAGGAATACATGATTTGTTCATGATGCCACAAAAGTGGTTAAGTACATTGAATCAAGGTTTTCTCACACCAGCTTCCAGCCTCTTAAATGTGTTATTTTGCTGAATAAGTTAAATTCACTGTTTTGAACCATACAGGACTCTTGAACAGAAGAAAACATTTGTATTCCATGCCATATTACAATGAAGAAAGATTATTTTTTCCCAGAGGAAAAAGAAAATATTTTAAAAGCTTCTATGTARTTTATGTTTTCGCTTCAGAAAAAGGTAAAACACCCATTTACATCCTTTCACCTTTCAGCAATTCCTACCTCCTATAACTGCCATCTGTTTCCTACTGTCTACCACACAAATATGCGAGGTTTTTCAGTTGGTAATAAAAGTTCTTTGTGCATGCCACCTGACACTAGCTTTCAGCTAATTAAATAATTTCTATATGAGTGCTGAATAAAAATAAATTATTTAATGGGAAAAATGCTGAGAGCCAACTGAATCTATTGAGAAATATCATAGTCCTCAGAACAAGGAGCAGAGACAGTGCAAGTCTTAAAAGCAATAGAGAGTGAGCCAGCCAAGCCAGCCATAAATCCTGCTGCAGGTCTAAGGAAGCACGTTCTGAAGCAGAATGCTGCTCTTGGGGAGATTGTTGTGATGTATATTCTGCCCTGCAGCTGCTAGTTCCTCCTCAGCTCAGCCAGTTTCCCTTGGGGAAGCCAGTACTATCTGGAACATCATTTCCAGTCCCAACCTGCACAGTAGCCCTTGCTAGAGACACAAAATGAAAACCAAACAAACTGAAAACCAAAAAACCCGCACTAACCTAAAAACCCTACCAGCACTCAAAGGACACTCACAAATGAACACCCAAAGCCCACTATAGAATATGCCCTGAAGCCATGAAAAGGAGCACTCACACAAGTGATACCTATAGGATATTTTGAATTTATTTTTCCTTAGTCAGTTTTTTATGGGGTTTTGGTGGGTTGTGGGGTTTTCTTGCTTGTGGGTTTTCGTTTTTGTTTTTGGGGTTTTTTTT
>JACDOX010000007.1:2422391-2440738 GCA_014549065.1 Cardinalis cardinalis
TTTTTTTTTGTTAAGGCTTTAATTTTGTATGCAATTGAGAAACAGCACATGACAACCTAGACAAGCCTATGGTTAATTTGTCTGGTTATCACCAGAGACTAACCTAAGGATTTCCTACTGGCAAGGTTGTGCAAAAGTACTTTGGGTTGTTTGTTACCATGAGCTCTAGGAWGACCCTGCTTGAACAGAGATTTTGGATCAGATGATCCACTGTGGTGTCTTCCAACATTACCCATTCTGTGACCACAGACTGAGGGTTTATCATAACTTAACACGCTAATTATCAGAATGAGATCACATCAGTTAAAGACAATGCCTGGGAAAGTCTAGGAAATAAATATAATTTCAAGTTCCATATTCACAAATACATATTAAATTGTGTACTAATACTGAATGCCCTTTGAGAAAGTTTTCTTTTTCTTCCTCTCTACAAACAAAAGACAAAGGAGGGGAGAGCAAGGCTCTTTGTTTATTATGGTTTACTGTTGCTTTGCACATGTGTTTCTGTCGTTTCAGGAGGCTGTTGGCAGAGTAACATACCTCGACACTGCCTTCATCACAGTGTGAAAAACACCAGATGTACAAAACTAACGTTCAAGTTAATCAAAATATTGCTTGACAAAGCAAATAATTGAATTGCACTTTCAATGCACTGTGGTAGACAATAATTAACAAGCAGCATCTTCAACATCTGGATACAACTTTCAATTTCCGTTTTAACATCATAGAMTGCTGTCTACACATTTTTTAATGGTACCCCTGATAATAATATATTCTGTTTTTAATCATATTCCACGTTGCAGGAAATGAAGCTTGCAATTTTCCCAGGTGCTTATCAAATTACTACTGCAAGCTAATTCTCATCCCCCAAGTTAAGAGTTTCAACACTGTGCACATTAACGTCCTGCTTATGTTCTTCCTGTACAACAGAAGGTAAGTTAATATGTGCTTCAATTATATCCAGTTTGTGCATTTATAGCACCCTGTGGGCAGCACTAAGAAGGCTGTAAATGTACTTATTCTGCTTCTTTAATGCTCTACTGTATTATAGGGAAGAGGAGGGAGAAGGGGAGAGAGAGACAACTGCATCATTTTATCAAGAGAATCAATAAGGAACTCAACTTCACTGTATTGATTCAAGAGGGCTGCTAAGGCACAGCTCTCATTTTACTTGTTACAAAAAAGCTTACCTGAGCTTGACTTTTATATAAATTTCCCTCTTCTTCACATRTGCGGATGAACACACACATAAGATCTGTGTTTGTCAGCTTTAATAAAATGCACGTGAAGCACAATTTCAAGTATTGCAAACATTTTACCTTAAATTAAAACTGAAGATTTATTTCATTATTGCCTCTGCAAACTGTGATATTGACGAAACAGAACAGTGTCTTAGAAAAAGGCATCTCTTTCTTTTCCTAACTTTTATATTTTATTGCATTGCAGGCCAGCCTGAGGTTCAAAAAATAGTTGCATACTAGCACTCATGCAACYTGGATTTTTTTCCTTCCTATTTCCAATCCAGTGTTCACTTACCTGTGGAGAGTAAGGGGCATACTCTGTATTTTAATTACTTATTATATTTTTAATGGTAATCACTTTCCCACTTGTCCTTCGTGGAAATTTTCCAGAAGTAAAAACCAACAGTGTGAAAGAAAAAAATCCAAAGTTTCATAGAATTTTTTGAAGGAATATAAACCTCTCCCACATTAGGGGATGTGACAGATGCATTTCCTGTAGCTTAGAAAAAAACCCAAAAAACTTGAGAAGACTTATATACAAAGTTTTAAGATAAAAATATTTCCTCTCAATTTTTATTCAAATAGCTCTTGCTATTTAAAATTTCAAAGGGAAAAGTTKGATTTTATGACTGCTAATATTTAGATTTCACTACAGAACTGTTAGATTTAGGCAGCGTGATACTTCCCTTTATCCTTTTTTGTCCACCATATCAAAAAAACCGAAATCAAAATTTAAAAAAAAGCAAACACAACMAACACACAAAGAATAAAAACTAAAACCAAAACTGTGGTTCATCAAAAATCCACATATTTGTGTCATATTCAACTGGGCAAAGTTTATAACAATTTAATCCTTTTCCAGAAAAAGTGTGATTTGAGAAGTGATCTCACTGAGGTGCAGATTACATAGTTCCTTTTCAAGCATGTTTTCTGCACTTGTAAAAACTTCATAAACAGAAGGTGCATCTTTTCATTTATCATACTCATTGTGAAATATGTGAGTGTTCCTCATCAGCAACAATCAAATCAACACTATTTTCAGTTTTCTGTGCCTTGGAGAATGTGCCCTTTGCGTATTTGTGTGTGACATAAATTTGACCAAAGGGAAATGGAATTKCTTTTGTATGCTCATTTCTCCTTCAGAAGTCCTCAGGCTTGGCGTCTAAATGTCTACAGAAATCTAGAATGCATTTTTACTGCATCACCACATAAATCMATTATGATTATTTTAAATCAAGTTTTCTTTTTAACATTCTAATTTCTCAAGCTTATGATATTGATGTTCTTCTCAATGGCTACAGACATTCTGAAACACTGTTGAAGCAAACRTTAGGTAAACACATATTGGACTTTCTGTTATAAACTGGTTACGTGCACCTTCAAGTCAACCATAAACAAAACAAACCCAGTTTATCCTTTTTTGGAGGAAGATAGAGAAGGAAAATCCCAAGACTTCCCACTGTGGTATCCCCAAATATCTCCATTTCACTAGYTTTTGCTCTGCTTTGCTGAAAATTTCCAACTCACCTTTACAGGAGATATCATAAGTTAATTCACAAGTATGTATAGAACACTAGAAATCAAAAAAAAATTATTTTCTGCCCTCTGATTTTTCTAGTAATCCTAAGAGTCTTCTAAAGATGAATTTGATAATAGTCAGTGGTTCTTAAACCAGATATGGTCAAAACACAGAGTGCACGTTCCTACACATACCACTTAAGTCCCATTTCTCATGTCCTTACTGAATGTTAATACAGAAGGCTTTGCAAAAGTTATCGTTAAACTAAAATCAAATGATCAATTAAAGTCAAAGAATGTGAGGTACCAGTATTGGTTCAAATCCCCTTTAGATAAATCAAATTCCAAACTCAAATGCATTTATATGGTCTACGTTCAATCCAAAAAGGCCCTTAATTTAGCAAATTTAAAAGAATGAAATATGTTTAAGCCATGGAATCAGTAAGAATAAATTTTAAAAAATCAAAAAATATGTTGACTTTTATAATTTTTTTCTTGGCTGGGRGTTTCAAAGTAATTTTTAGCTATTAAGAAAGGGCATGAGAAATACAGTTTTTGTTTTTCATTCTTCAYTTTTTTATATATATCTCACCCATGTATTTAAGTAACTGGATTTATCCCATGGGATGCATTGTCACAAAAGTAAACATTCAAATTAAGTAATRTGGATAGAAAATGAGAATAATATTCTCTCATCCTATGTTCAGTCACTTACTACTTTTAATAAATAAGTTTTAAGCTAACCTCATTGAATTTGGTGGGATTATAGCTACAAAACCAATGGAGAAAACTAAGCAACCTGAATAACTGCTTAGAGGATGAAACAGAGTCCTCATGAACAATTGTTTTTCTCTATTAATTCGCTACAGAGAAATATGCTGCATTACTCTTCCTCAAACAAGTCCTAGTTTTAAATCACTACTGTGTCTCCTTTATTTGACGGTCTTGAAAGGAAGGGAAATAAAAAAAAGAGGAAAAAACCCCAAACCCATTGTGGTTACTTGCTGCTGCCTCCTCTGGGGAAGCTTTATTGGTAMCAATCATCAGTCTGGATGATGCAGGCAGCCAATGGATCACTGCTGGCTGGCAGTGTTTGTTGAATACATCTGCCCCCACCCTCTATTTTGGGATTCTTGACACAAACTGTCCTAAGAGACTCCAGTCTATAGGGATGAAAGACGCCAGGTACAGGTCTTAATAATATAAATTAGTTGGGAAGAACCTGCAGTCTGACATATCAGCTGGCAGAGTTCTCATATTACCCAAACACTAMATTACAATAAGAAATATGGAACATTAAATAAACAAAAAAYCAAACAAAACCAAATTTTTAGGAAATAATTAGAAAAATATGTTCAATTTTACTGCCAATTCCTCACCAGTTGCACAAAATAAGGTTCAATTACTTAATATTTCAGTAACAGARAAAGAAGGAGAGGGAAAATAAAACTATATGTGAAAGTATGCTTGACTACCTCCCATTAGATATTGCATTTCAATATTCACTAAAAAGATTAAGAAATTCTTACAATTAATCCTTTGTTCATGCTCTGCTGTTGCTCTTTGAGMAGATCAGCTCTTGAGAGAATGGTAACATAGTACTTGGAAAAAATATAGAAAATACATTGCTCTGCACAGTTTTTTCAGGAATGCTCTTGGACACAATTATGCAGTCTATCAGTCTATCTAAGCTCATCCAGAATATGTCATCTTAAAAAAAGATGACATAAAAGGAGGTCCTCCACAAGAGCTTTCAGTATGCTGTTCTGAGTTCTCCTGGAATGTTTTCTTGTGCAAAAGCTGAAAGATTAAACTGTGATGAAATGCAATTTTTTTCTTTGTTCTAAAACAGCACTGATAGAGAAAAGAGATGTTATTTATGATAAAAGGATATTTACTGGTGGAATATATGTGTAAAATGACAATAATAAATCTCAGTGTGTTTCTCTGTGTGTAAAAGCATGGAAATACATATACATGCACACAATACACAGAAATGCTTATGCATATAGATATACTCAGATACCATTTCTCATATGTACTGGTTTATTCAATAGTACCTCAGTGTATCCATCCAAGAAATATCCAGTCTCCAAAATCACATTTTTCTTATGGCTTATCTTTTTAATACTTCAGGAAATCTAGGTGGGGTAGACAATGGGCCAACACTTTTAGATAGTTGCCTTATGCCTGTGTTTACCATGAAAAGGAGTGCATACTGCACACATGCCCTCAAGGTTTCATCAAAATGTTCTTCTCATGATGGGTCCCTGAGCCAGCCAAACCTTGATACTTCATTCTGTATATTTTTTTCATTAGAAAGAATCACTGAAGTTTAAGTGAACTCAATTTTATTTTTCCTTTTTCTTTGTAATTAGGAGAAAACTAGAAAGATACGTTTCTTCTTGAAAGCTGGTGTCTTTCCTTCAGATCTGCACAGTACAGAAGCTGTGCAATTTTTTCATAGGTTGCTGCAACCTACACAGTCATCTTTGGCTCTCTAGAAAGAGTTTGCAGTCTTTCGCCTTGAAGGATAGATACATGACTTTTTCCCTTGCCCAATCTCTGTTGTTCTACAGGCTTCCAGATAACCCATGCACATCCCCAATTCCTTATTTCACAACATTCTGAGAAAACTGTCCTGTCTGTGTGAGTTTTCAGTAAGAAGCAAGTTCTCTTTGCTGCCTTGGAGCCCCATGTATCCTGGAGTACAGTAGTCTAATTGTACCAAGTCACGGGCTCCTTTTCTGCTGGTACCCAAAGGAGCACAACACAAATGACACACAACACAGAATAATGAGGTTCCATTCACCTCAGAGAGAAACACGTCAAAATTAGATAAGTAACTTCTGTACAAATACTTACTTCAAAATTAATAAGTGAAGGGTAATTCCCACAGCATTTATACACTAAAGAGAATATTTCAATGCTCTTTTGCACTGGGGACGTTTGGCACAAAGTAATTGTTTTACCACTGACAGGGACTTAGGTGTCATATGCCAGGCAGTCTTTTGGAATTTCTGGTCTATAACAAAACTTCACTTGATTAAAGCACTGCGAAAACTTGATCTTACTCGCCATGTTCAGTCATTGTTTGTATAAACATGGGGATGGTTTTCCTTTTTTTTCACATTTCCTTTCACATTTATTCTGCATTTTATTTTTTTTTAACAAAAGAGTTAGCAAAAGGGACAGGTCAGCATTCAATATTTCAGCTTCGTTTTAAGACATTCTAGTAGATCTCAACTGGCTCCTTTCACAACTGAAACCAGTGGCACAAGTTCCTTATGTCTTAACAGACTGATGATCAGCAACACCAGTGAGATCCTCTGTGCTGGAGAAATACTGAATTCTGCACATGGGAGTAGTCAAAACCTTGCATGATCTGGAGCAGAGGTGGTGAATCATCCCAGCCCTGAGCAAATGATTAGCTCTTCTCTGCAAATGATTAGTTAAGATGCTGRTCAACTAATTGGTTCTTGATGTCACATATTTTGAAATACCAAGGATATCTTTCATGTCTTCTTAACTGCTACCACTGTGTTTCCTGTCACAACATTTCCATCTTGGACCTATAGTTCACTCTTAACCAAATACTGCATCTCATACTTCCATAACATGACTGAATAGATGACTGAGAAGTGAAATGTGCTTTGCAGAATCCCTGTTGCCACTTTAACTTAACTTATTTTACCATTTACACTACTAAGCTTCACCTAGAAAGAAACTTACCTGCAACACAGAGGTAGCAGTGGTAGAGTTTTCCTAATGACATAAATAGTTAACTTTTTTCAGTTGTGTTGATAGTTGAGAGGCTGACCTGGTACAGAGGCTAGCCAGAACCAAAGTAATAAAGCAGGTATTACTTAAAAGGCCTTCAAAGGATACACCTTGGGCAGCACAAGAGCCCTGCCATGGCTTCACATAATATGGACTCAAGATGGATCGAAGATGGACAATGGTCACAAGGTTTCACACTTTTATTAGTTTTGGTCCATTTACATATTGGGATTAATTGTCCAATTATAGTTTCATGTTTTGAAGTCTCATCCTTTCAGATTGCTTTCTTCAATTTGCTGTTGTTTATACTTTTTGTGCCTGAAGCTGCAATGGTGTCCTTGGTTGTCAGGCTGGAAAAGAATTGTTTTGTCTAACTAAACTGTGAAGAGAACTTACTAACACTTTATATGAAGCTCAGAGTTACACACTAAGGCAGTACAGAATCTGAAAAAAATATAAAAGCTAAAACTTAAGGCATCAGTGTCAATCAAAATCTTCAAAATTGTATTTTCAGTTTTCCATATAACAATTATACCATACCGTTGTATGGTAATGAAGGGGGAAGAAGATTTTTTATACCAATGTGGGTATAAGTTCAATGAATAAGTGATGAGACATTTTACCAGCATAACCATTAAGCTATTAAGAACTGGTAGAACAATCTTCCTTTCTCTCTCTTTTCCTTTGTACTGTAGGTATTCAAGATAAGGTAAAAATGATGTATTTTAATTCTTTATGAAGTACTTTGAAAGTAGAATAAAAAATAGCTTTAAATAGTCTGTTAAATTTATATTTCTAGGGTTTTCTTTTAAATTAAGATCATTAGAACTTCGTTAAGTTCATCATTTTTCCTTGTAACATTAGGGTTATTAAGTACATCAAGTATATAATTTTTCACTTGCATGTGTGGCACAAAGCCAAATCATAAGCAAAGCCAAATCATAAGCCAAGCCAAATGGAACACGGAGGGAGAGAGAAGGGGGTGACATAAGAGAAGTATTTCTTAATAACAGAAACCTAGCAAAAGAGGCATCAAATTTGTCAGCAGAACTGCAGATATGACTCTATCAATAATCCATGGCACTTTTGTATTTCCCAGCTGAGGCTATTATACAGCTTTGGATGACAGCCTGCTTCAACTTCATCATGCAATCCACTGGGACAGAAACTCATAACTGGCTTTCAACATAGATCCTTCATATAAAGGGTAATAACTGCAGCCAGTCAGTGTGGTAAGATTATCAGAGACTGCAGCAATGAACTGCAAAATGTGGGAAAGACATTCTGACAGAAACCTGACAAAATAACCTCAGCAGGATAACTCCTTTAAATATCAAGGAGAGAAGAAAGGTACCAGAAAGGTGCCCCACAGAACCTTTTGTGACGCTGTTCAGCTGATGCTTTTTAATTAACCTTATCCAGACCTATCTTCAGACAGTAGAGAAGATGAATAATTAATCAGAAATTTAAGCTACTTCAAGAACAGCGATAAAGATGCTACAGAAGGTTTTATCTGTACTGATGAACATTATTGATGTTCTTACAAGTCCATTGATTTTCAGCAGAAGGATTCAATAGGACTGTCATAGTGACATAACAGTATTACCTAAAAATATATTATCTAATAACGCTTTTATCTAATAATGTATCTATGTAATGTACATAAATGAAACTTAATTTGCCTTATTAAATTGTCAATAGCAGAAGTTTCAAAATTTTTAATATGACTTTTTTTACCATCCACTGTCCCATTTTCAGAGGTTCAATATAAACCTCTTTCTGCTCAGAGCCAGACAATGTCATCTGCAGTTGCTGATTTCCAAACTTTGCACAAAATTTTATTCTGCATTTGAATATGATATAAGCTGTCTTTCACATCAGAGGAGATTCAAGGGCTCAAGCTCCTGCAAACTGCCCCACAATATCAAAGCCCTTTAAGAGTACACTTTTGATTGTACATGTAGATGTAGATGTACTCATTTGGGGGCCACTCACCAGTGGTGCTCCCCAGGGCTCAGTATTGAGGCCAGTTCTGTTCAATGTTTTCATTAATGATCTCAGCAAGGAAATTGAATGCACCCTCAATCCGTTTGCAGACGCCAAGTTGGGCTGAGGGATTGTTGATCTGCTGGAGGGCAGGAAATTTCTAGAGGGATCTGGTCAGGCTGGTTTGATGGACCAAGGCCAGCTGTGTGAAATTCAACACAACGAAGAGCGAGGTCCTGCCCTTGGGTCCCAAAACCCTGAATGCAATGCTCTTCATGCAGCACCATTCAATCCCCATCACTCTGTTTAGCATGGGAACAACAGAGAACTTCCCTAATGCTGTTGGGTCATCAGCTTACAGGTGTAGAGCCTCAATCTAGCCACTCTAGTTTTCTTTTTGTGGCTTTTATTTAATGGTTTTCTAAGGAAAAACTGTTAGTTTTGAGTACACAGGAAAGAAATATTACTTTTATTGGGAATCTGTTAATTTTCATTCAGAAAAACCAAGAAAGATGTTTTTTGGGGTCATTTTGACACAGATCAGAGAATTCCTTTTTTAAATTCGAGCAAGTATATTTTATTGGCTCTGTTGGTCAGTGCATGGCGCTAACAACACCAAGGTTGTGAATTTGATCCCCATATAGGCCATTCATTTAAGAGCGAGACTTGATGATCTTTGTGGGTACCTCCCAACTCAGAATATTTCTACAGAACAATTGAACTCAATAATTTTGGATATGTGGTTTAGGATTGCATCCTATAACTGTCCATTTCTTTCCCTTGACTATAAAAAGACTTAATATTGGTGAATAAAATCTTGAGGTTCAGTTGAATTCTGCKGAAATATTTTCATATTTTGATAGAGAGCAAGTGCTGCCAATTTTCCCAACAAGATATTTGTGGTTCCCAGTATTTGCTTCATCCTTCTACAAAGAATGAAAATGTCAAAACATCTTGCAACATAAAATACCTTTATTATACATGTTACTAGTTATTAGCAAGGAAGCCTCAGAAATCTGTCTATAGTCTGAAATATTAGGTATGATCACCTAAGTTTAAAGACCTTAATGAGACTTCCAATAGAAAATCACTGGAAGTTCATGGCAGCTCTTGGAGTGCACAGGTACTGTGTTAAATTGCCAGGCATTTCTACTGAAGCCTACTGCAATATATTGACCCTTCTTCATGCCTCTAACAGCAAACAACAAGCACAAGGTAGGCATAATTCATGTTAAACTTTCAGCTACATAAAATTATGTAAGATAACTTTTCAGCCCACTACAGCAATGAAGAAATAGTCCCACTTGTCTAATAAACCCTCCTGTGCCTGTTTCCTTTTGGCTATGACCTTTTCTTAACTGCTCTCTTCATGCCTTACTCAGAACAAAACACTACCTTCACATTTGAGGAWGCTGTTTTGTTTCGAGTCAATCCCCCATATAGTAACAACTCAAGGAGTTATGTTGATATATTTCTGTGTCAGATCACAAAAATCTTTTTACATTTTTATAGAGATGCAACAAAACTAAAATTATTTTGGGTTCAAATGTAGCAAAAAATCTTAGCATATTCAAATGCAGTATCATGATTATTCTTCCAAAAAATAAGGTTAAAAAAAAAAGGACTAACTCACCTCTGTGCAATACCTAAGAAGATAATAATTACTTACAGAAAGAGTGAGAGAAAAAGCTATATAGTCATGGATTATTACAGAGGTTTATGTCACATATTACATAACTGTGTCAGACTTCATTCTCCGCTGAGGCATTAATTCTATTCCATGGAAACCTTAAAATTCAGTTATGTTCTGAGTCAGAGTGAAAAACAAGCTTATTAAAATTCTCCATGGGAGGAAAACCCTGGAATCCTTTCACCAAGGTAGGTCAATGGTTTTGCTGAATCCAAAATCTCAAAAACTCCAGGGTTTCTGCTCCTGGCAGCAACCTTCTCCCTGAGTATTATGAGCTTATGGATACTTGAATTCATGATGTTAAATAACCTGATTTAGTACAGGAAGAACTCAGCACTTTTCCAAATATATAAGGTGAAAGTAAATAGAATTTACTCCGTTTCCAGAGGAATTTTAGTAGAATATATTTTCTTCCCCTTTTTTTAATGACAAATCAAACAAATCGTATTAAAAATGCCCAGATTTCTTCCATCAGCTCTTTCTCAAAAAAACCTCTGCACCATGACTTTGGTCATGTGGCATGTTGTATAGTCTTTTAAATKAAACTTTACATCATTTAAAGAATTACTACTACCTATATGGGACAGGAGAATTTAGAATCAGCCCAAACAAATTCATGAGGCAATTATTCATAAAATCACAGGAATATAGGGTGCAACAGACATAATTTACAACAATTTCCCACTTAAAGTAAGACTGTTATTAATACTAAAAAGATCCCTTCATTTGAATATTTTCTGAGTGTTAGAGATGTGAACTTTACAAATCATAAKATCTTAATAAGGAAATAATCATGAACTTCCAATTTTTCACATGCCAACAGCATTCTCAAACCACTTTTTCTGGCATTATCCTCTTAGGGACAAAACACAAGCACCACCATTGCTAGAAAATATTAATTCCTTTCCAAAAATGCACACATTACGGAACATAACATTAAAAATATATGCAAGATCATTTAATAAATGTTTATATGCAGCATAAATCCTTACTTATTAAAATAATAAAAGATAAGCTAAAGACTTTGTTGTGCTGTATTTATGTTTATTGTAAAGGTATTCTGTATTTCAGAAGGTGCAGTGGTTGCCACAGAAACTAATTTTTAGTCTATTGCAGAGTAAATAATTCCATAAATCTCATTTCATATCCAGTTCACAGGTATGATTTCCTTTTATTATTGGGATGGGAGAGGAGATGAAGATAAAATTTTTCCTCCTGAGGTATTTTTTTCCAGTTGTACTTTTTCAGCTTGTCTAGCAATGTCTTTTAGAAAAAGAGAAGTACTTAATTAGAGAGGAACCCAGATCTTGCAGAAGTCCTTGTCTGAGCTAATAAATGCTTCGTGAACTTATGGAAAGTATTTTAGTGTTCAGAACTTCATTGGTTCCATACGTAGAACACAAATAGAGGACTTAGTGAATGTAATTCTCAGTAGATTGAGAAGCTGAGATCATTATTTTTGCAAAATTATTCAAAATGCTATAACTAAAGGTGTTATATAAGCTCAAACTACTACTGCTACTGATAATTGCTTCCATTTATTACTATGCTGGGATCGGTGAAGCTCATTTTTATAAAAAMGGTGTTATATCACACTTCTTGGGACCTGCATATCATGTGTCACACACCAGCATTTTAATGTTTTAGCTTTTATCCAGCATGCAGTCTTGTACTCAGTAAAAAGRCCTGCGAATGTTTCTTTGATATGCAGAGGTATTTACTACAAGAGTGTAATTGGTGGAATTGCACTAAGAATTCAATCTTTACTGTTTTACATCTTTGTATGTTGATACATTACTACCTGTGGAACACCATCTATATTATCTATGTATCTAACAGAAAAAATGCCTTTCTTTTGCGCTGTTTTTCTTTTCTTCCAGAACCCAGATTTTCACATTACCCTTTGCAGCCTATCTTTTGCAACATCCATGCAGAGATGGAAAATAGAAATCCYAATTCTATCAATAGGACTAAAGCACACTGGGGGTAACAGATCCAGCTAAAACTGTGAAGCAAAACTGAGCCAAGGCCAGAAGACAAATCACAACTTCAGAACCTACTTCCTCTGCTTAACTGAGTTTCTTGGCAGGGCCTGACCACCACAGTAACAGGGAGGGAAGCTGTCAAAAAGTCTGAGTTAGCTCTGAGTGTTGAACGTGGCCATGTCCAGCAACATTATTTGTGGAGTTCACCACCAAGCCCATTCAGGGCTTCTTGCAGTACACACRCATTGAACTGTGCACTGAGGAAATGGATTGATGTAAGGAAGAGASGAGAAGAAGTTGAGGAGTTTCTGACACCTGAAAGAGAAAGATGAGGGGGGAAGATAGGGAAACATGTGGAGAATTTGTGTCACTGCATCTTCCAGGAATGTGAGGGATACAAAAGAGGAAACACTGAGTGGTGCTGCTGGCAATGGATCCTTCACCAGCCCCAGCAGCATCTGTCTGTCTACATCAGGTCTTCTGGATTTTCCTACTGCTCTGACATAACAAAAACAGGCAGCAAGGCCAAGGCCATTTTGCTGTCCCCCGGGTTCTGCTGCCCTGGAGAGCTATCTACCTTGGCCATGATGAGAGCCAGGCCAAGCTTTAAAACAGCAAAGCTCCAGCCAGAGCAATTTTATGCAGTTACATCAACATTAGAATCATAGAATATCCTCAGCTGGAAAGGACCACAAGGGTCACAGAAGTCCTACTCCTGGCCCTGCACAGGACAGCCTCAAGAATGACACCATGTGCACTGTTGTATGCAGATATTACAGATGTGATGGAAAGAAGGACTGCTAAGTGTCTTCTATGAATATCAAGAAGGCCTCCACAAAGAATCAGGCAGAGATATCACTTTAAACACAAGCAAAAGTAGCTGGTGGATATAAAATTGTACAACTGTATTTTTTTCAAAAGACTGCCCTGTCTCAGCTCAAATGAGCATAGCGATGTCTCTAAATTCATCTTACAAGTGACATAAAAAAATGGTTTCAAGTTTGGATTGAATGGAGASTTCTTTATTTTGATTGCTCCTAGAGCTAGATCTATCTCTGCCTTTTGTTTGTTTCCGTGTATTCCCTACTCAAGCAAAAAATGCTTTTACTTTCAAAGGAAAGTGTAAGTGCTCAGATTTTAGGCAGATCCTACATTCACTCGAGTCTGACAAGTGGTTTAATTTCTTCACTTTTGACATCTATGTTGCAAACAAAAGGCTAAAATGTCATTTCTCTAGCAGCTGCATTAAATCACACTGCTCAGTTCAGTGTTTCCAAACAATATTATCTTCATTATATAGAATTTAGAGACATATTAGGAATAATCAGGGAAAGGAAGATTACCATCATCATGTTTTCTGACTCATTATCCATACACTAATTTCATAGATAGAACACTTCCTTTTCTGATGCCAGCAAAGTACTCCTCATGTACCTAATCTGAAAACTTGGGCATTCTGGGAATATCTTGTTTGTTTAGCCCTGAGGTTCTGAATGTTTTGGGTAAATAGCAAAGGAATCCAAATGCAGCATTTGGTTTCAAGGAAATACAAGAAAGAAAATGATCACACAAGGAGATTTTATATCTAAGCAATTTATATTCTTACAAGTCTTCAGACCAACATCGACATTTCAGAGCTTGCCAAACATGTACACCCTTGAGCAAAAGAACTATCACACAACTGCAAAGCTGCTACAGCTGATATCCATCAATAATCTGCAGATTCTTAAGATACCTCCTGTTCCTGTCTGTTGGCTATCCCACTCCATCCTCTACATTTTTCAAAAACTAGCGTGTTTAATATTAATGCTGTTGTAATGAATATACATTTGGGAAGAAAGCATTGGGCTGAATTGTACAGCTTAAAAAACTTTATATAATAGCATGATACAGTATAACTTAAACTAAATCATGCTAAAGAATGTGAGCAATTGAAAGGTATTTTAGAACTCCCTAGTCCTTTTCTTAAATTAGGCTTCACACTTAAAGGCATCCAAAATCATGAGATTCAAGAAAATTTTTCTTTCATGTCCATTTTAAGACTCCAGAGGCCTGTAAAATTGCTATTTATTTGGCAGATTTTCTTAGACATCATTTCAGTTACTCAAAAATTCAYGCAAAAATGTCAAAATGAGTGAATTTCTTGATATGTACAAAGTATGAGGTATAAAAGGAAAATCAGAATTGCCGTCAGATGAAGCAAATATTTTTATACCTGACTTTGTAAAAAGAGAATTTTGATTTTGGCACTCAGACATCTGATATCCTGCAAAATTCAGAATAGTACATGCCCATTTTCACAAAATACTTTTACTGAAATGGGGGAAGAGATTAATTCTCTTTTTGCTATATGTTCTACTGGTTAAAATGCACTCTTGTGTTCAGTTTACTGAACTAAAATGTCCRACATAATTTAATATTGTATCTGCACTGATTTGGGGTTAATGTTTTGAGGGGTTTTAGTTGGTTGGTTGGTTTTTAATTCARCACTTCTTATTGCAGAACAATGTTTATTCATTGTAAAATTCTTCACTCGTCTTTCATACAGTATTTCATCAACAGTTAAAAAACAATTCACAAGGAGTTAAATAATAAGAATCTACTTCATACTGACAACAGAAAACACAATAGAACTTGATATCTGATCTTTATTGTAGRCAGCAGTTTTGCAGGAAAAAAACGGGTAAGAAGGCCATGACTGAAGGAAAGGAAGCATTTACTATGAAGGGTAACATTTAGAGCATTTAGAGAGGTTTCTTTCCTCTGGAAATGACATACTTTGTATATGGCTTTTATAGACTTCCTCGAAAAGTCCATAAAACAATATAGTTTAAATTATGGGTCATCATTGTTTAATTTTGCACATAGATAATCTAAATGTCTAAAGCATGTTTGCRCTGGGTTTTTTTTCAAGAAATTCTGATCAATGACATTGATTCTGAGGACACAATATGTCACTGTTAAACTCCAATCTCCTTCTTAATGCACAGTTACAATGCACATTAAATAAACAAACCCAGAACCCAGTACCTCACATAACTTCATTGCCTCAATTAATCAAACAGTTCAATGTCTCTAATTAACATTAGTGTACTATCTGGTTTTAGGACAGGGTAATCATTTCGAGCTGACTCATAATTCACAGACAGGAGCACAGTTTAATGCTGAGCCTACTTCTCTCCAACAGGGAAGTCATACCAATCAGCCACAGGTTCAAAAGCTCCACTTCAACTACAATGTCAAGAGTAYGAATACATACACATAAAAAATAAAATGAAATAAAAATTCAGAAACAGCTTATTAATCAGACAATATTCATTATGTCTGTGTTAATATGCACAGGATATACAAGACTGGGGTTTTCTATGTAGTTAAAAAGTTCTGTAAAGCAGGAGAGATCTAATACAGTTTTTTTTTCCAGCAGCAGATGAAGCAGTCAGTGACTTTGTTTTCATCCAAAAATGTCCCAAGTTTTCAAGACTGCAACGTATTTCTGTAAAATCTACTACTGAAATTATAGCTGCTTCATCAAGAAATCATCAATTGTCTCCATCCAGCTGTGTTTTCACTCTTCCTTGTGGCCTCCCCTTAGTCATTCCTCTTCAGACGTGTACAGACAGAACTCTATTTCATTTATTAAGTCCCATCGGTCTTAAAACGCTGGTCATCTTTTTGCATAGATAGCAACTTCCTTGGACACATAGGGCACAGTTTTGTCTGGTTAAAGTGTTTCAGTTCCTACATTTAAATGCGCCATCAGAAAAAGCACATGGATTTCACTACATATGTMGGGTGGGGGATAATCATAGTATGCTTGTCAGCTTTATTATGATTACTATGCTATTGTATTTTTTTTAATTTAATTTTATTTTTACTTGTAACTCTGTATTGTCCTTGCTCAACTCAAAAAGGGTTTCTTACTCCTGCCTTGATCCAACATTCCCTTCCAGGGCCCTGTTCAGCAGAAACACAAGATCCCATAAAATACTTTTGTCTTTATGAAGCAAGAAGACAAAACAGGGAGAGAATTTTGTGAAGTTTTTATAAAAAGCCATGGCACTTAAACTCTAAGAGCAAACAATTAGTGTTACTATGAAGAGAAGTAAGAGTTAAGAAGTTATTCAATACTGATGGTGCAATTTTATTTGTACTCATAACCAATTTTTTGTCTTTTTGTGGTCTTGGTCGGAGAGCAGGATATCTTATTTTTTTTTATYGTCTATTTAATAAAAAATTTTGTGTCCAACAGAAAAATAAATATATTAGTAAATACTCTGATCAACGTTCATTGCATTGGGGATCAATCTGCTTCCAAAACACCAGCTGAGGTTTTTTTCCAAACCTTCAGCAAAAGGATSATCTAGAAGTAAGCCTTATGGGAAATATTATTATTTTTGTTTGCACTCTTCCTGCAGTTCATTCCTGAGACACATCCAAGACATGGGAAAAGATACAGCATCTGAGAGAAAGAAAGAAAGAATGTGCAAAACTACAAAGACTTCTCTAGGGATGTCCTTCCTCTGGTCTACTGGTTTATAGATTTATGTACAGAACTGTCACTCTCCTAACTGAACTGATAGATTTTCCTTTTATGCCTGAACACTGAGCAGAGATAAAGAGTCAGGCCAATACATATCTTTATTCCCTCAAATATTCTGCTCTTTTTTAACACCCACATTTGAGAAAGAGAGTTCACCAACCCCCCAGATACAATTGTGCTAAAGCAGACTCACCTGGGAATCCATCTATTTATCACACACCACTTTTGTCACATTTATTTAAAGTGACAAAATTATACACAGTATGGAATCACTGCGTGTGTGCAGCATTTTTTTTTAAATTCTGCTACTGATACATGCTTCTAAAAGCTGGCACAAGGCAGCCTACTGAATTTAAATTTTTGTTATTCCTCCATAAATGTGATARCAACAATTCCCCATTCTACATGGTTTCCTGTTTGTGAACAGTTTGTTGTGTACTCCTTCTATTTTCCTTCCCATTGCCTCATGCTTACTAGTTCTCCAGTGATTCTAATTATTGATTTAGCTACGCAAATTACAAAGGCCTAGTCCCTTGATAAAAACATGAAAAGTGAGTTATTCTGGAAAAGCTACATAAATGACATATGAGATAATAGCCCAGATTTGCCTGGAATGCTGCTTTATCTGCCTATTTATCTACTCATAGAACTCCAGCTGTGATACTTTTATATAGATATTGGTAAATTTTTTCAAACAAGCAACTGTCTGAAACATCAGATATTTTTCATTACCTCTTTTCTGTTTGGTTGGTGTTTTGCTTTTATGTGTGTGTCACTCACTACTCCAAAACACAGCATCAAGTTTAGTTAGCTAATGGTTTAAAGTACTTTCCACCCCAGACAGACTTGGACAGATTCTTGAAAAAATTTCCATGAATTTATATTCTCACTTATCTGAGCACCATGGTTTGATAACTTTTACCTCCATTCAATCAACTTTTACTAGTTGCTATCATGCTGGCATATCTCAGCTACAATATTTGTAGGAGACAGTACTGAAATTAACTGCGAATACATCAAGATTTATAAGTGCTTGTAGAATTTTTCCTGGATTCTTATTAGATTGGCAATTGGTAGTTGAATGACTAAGCCCACATTTTCTGTTTCCTCCTGCTGAGGCTCTTTCATCCTCACTCAATTGTCTTATTTTAGAACTGGGTGACCGCTCCGAATAAGAGACAATACTCCAGGTCTGTAACTTTCTTGCAGCAGAAAATTGAATTACACTGTGGATTTCCTAAATATGAGCCAAAAGAATCCTGAGTAGAATGAGTCCATTCATTAAAGTTTGTGCTGGTTTTGACTGAGATAGGGGAATTTTCTTCAGAGCAGCTGGTATAAGGCTGTGTTTTTGGTTTGTGCTGAAAACACCAGATTTGTAGTGAACACATCAATGTTCCAGTTACTGCAGGGCAGGGTTTACACAGGATCAAGGCACCTTCTGCTCCTCATGGTACTCCACCAGTGAGGGGGCCGGGGGTGCTCGTGAAGTTGGAAGGGGACTTAGCTGGGTCACTTGACCCCAACAGACTGAAGGGATATTCCATACCACAGGACATCATACTGGGTATATAAAGCTGAAGGAGAAGGAAGGAAGGAAGGAAGGA
>JACDOX010000007.1:2440893-2491271 GCA_014549065.1 Cardinalis cardinalis
GAAGGAAGGAAGGAAGGAAGGAAGGAAGGAAGGAAGGAAGGAAGGAAGGAAGGAAGGGAGGAAGGGAGGAAGGGAGGAAGGGAGGAAGGGAGGAAAGAACATTCAGAGTGGTAATGCTTGCCTTCCCAAATCACTGTTAGATATGATGAAGCCCTGATTTTCTGGGAATGGCTGAACAGCTGCCTGCCCATGGGAAGTGGAGAATTGATTTCTTGTTTTGCTTTGCATTGTGTGCATGGTTTCTGCTTTACCTACTGAGTTGCATTTATCTTAACCCATGACTTTTCTTGCTTTTACTCTTCTGCTTCCCTCTCCCTTCCCAAAAATGTGGAGTCTGTCAACAACTGTGGGGTTTGTAGGTGCCAGCTGGAGCTAAACCACAAGAAAGTCCTAAATAATTTATTTATTTCCCTTTCTAAAGCACCTGGGCAAACTGCACTATTTATAACTAATTAAAGTTATAGCACAATATGTTTTGACTTGAAAATAAGACCCAACTTGAGAGGAACTATAAAAAAAATATTCTGAACCCTATTTTATTGTAACCACTCTCTACTTTCTTTGTGGGAGACAGCATTATCAGTTGTCAGCTTCTTGGTGCATCTGATGTATCATGTCAGGTTAACCATGTCCATAATGCATCTTTGCTAAACAGTAATGCAGAAGTTTTCAGGAGTGCAGAAACACCTTGAGATTATTAGAAACTTTGGAAGACATTTACCATACAATTTACAGATTAAAATAGTCTATTTAATACCTACAAACACTGTCATTAACTGKTTTTTTTTCACCTTGGGAATCTGTTGATGATGTTTAGACCAAAAAGTGTAAGACATACTAACAAGTACAGCAAAAACAAAAAGTGTAAGACACACTAATGAGGACAGCAAAAACGTGCATGTAAAAACAAGGCCAAGAGAAACTGAAACTGTGGCTGGGATATGCGACAGCCTCTGCCATGCCAGGTCCACAGCTGTGGTTGTCAGCTTTTGCTGCTTCCCAATGATCTGATGGCATGTTTCAATACTACTAATGGCAGTTTTGGCTTCAGGTTGAACCTTGACATTCTCAGTTCTCTATATGTAGTGCCGATGTCAAGGAAATTGCAAGATGCTTATTTCCCTTACCTATTCCATCCTGCAAAACCCTTCCCAGAACTTTATACTGATCACTTCTGTACTTTTACCAGGTAATATCACAAGAGACTCTCAATTCTTTTGTGCCTCAAATACTGCATCAAAGGAGACTGCATGGCTTTTTAATGCCTACCAAACTTTTATTCACTGTAGGGTAAAAGTCTCAGTCACACAGGAAAGATAACTTCTAATCCACTGAATTTCCATGAAACGTAATTTCCATTTTCCTGAAAACTCCTACTTGTATATTTCATGCAACTTCAAAGATGACCTAATGTCTCAAGTTTTAATTTCTGCCAGTTTGTAGCAGCTTCAGGGTTCCTTTAAAATCAAAATTGTTTAAATATCTGTCAATATTGACAAAAAATTATAGACATTTAAAACTTATACGTACTGCTAGTCAGACATCTCAGTAATAGGTACAAATCACTACTCAAAGATCTTACGTCATGTACTGATTTTCATTGGTTTTGTTCATATTTCACCTTTTGTGATCTAAAGAATGCTCATGTACCTGGAATAAAACAATAATATATATTGCAAAACACAACTGGAATTCATCTGGTCCAACAGCCTGGTTATTTAGACAAAGCAGATCTAACTTCATATCTAAAGTCTGCTCACAGTTTTTCTCTAGTAAGTCTTTGAAAATGTCAAAAGACAGAGAACTCACGACCTCTCTGGGAAATAAAATAGTTCATCACCCAAATAAGAAATTCAGTCTAAGAAATATGTTTGACAAGAATATTGGCACTCTATTCAATTTTCTCAGTCAAAACTATGTGATGACCTTGGATATATTTTCATAAAGGAATAAATAAAACACTATCATACAGTAACAAAGGGCAGATTTGTGATGAGGAAGACGGGTTCACAAATCACTGGAAGTGGGCTAATTTCAAGATGTTACAAGGTATTAAATATAGAACAACATATTCTCTGCCATGGCCAATAACCGAAGGCACATGGGTGAAATGAGTACTGAGAAAAGCAAATATATTAGCTAATATATTAGCAAAATAATGTATCATTTTAGGTTAAGACCAATATATTAGAGTMAACATGCTTTCTTCCACATCTTGTGTTGGGGCTGAATACGTCAATAAGATTGCACAACTTTTTGCTCTCAGGCTGTCATCTGGAAATATTCATTAAGCCAGCAAATAACAAAGGAACCGCCCCAGCTTTCGAGTCAAAATTATATTCCTTTATCTTCAAAAATGAGTGGGGGGTAAAACCACCCAGCATTATACTTGCCAATATAATTTGAAGTGTAGGAAGAAAAAGATGATGAAGCTTCTTTCCACCTTACAGTTTTACACTTTTTGCATCAGAACCATGGTCWAATGAACTCTGCTACTGTGACACTTATTACATTTTAGTGCCAATAAAAATTATCAGTTGATTCAGTAGCTGACAGCATACAATTACATTTCTACCTATAAGTAACTTCTCTAAAAACTTCCTTGTAAGCAGAGGTAAATGATTTCACCACTGAAAGAAAAAAAATCTAATTTTCCCTTCTAATTTCCTGAAAGTACTAGAGGAAAGTATTTATAATGTAGCAATATGSTTCTGCAGAATTAGAAGGAAAAAAGAGCTGTTGCTGCTGAACTTTAAGTTCATACATCCAGTAAAAACCTCTTTAAAAATAGCAAGCAGCATTAATGAGATAACAGATACGGACAGAATGGGTTGCAAATTGTTCTTGTAAATCTCCAAAYATAACTTGAATGAGTATGCAGTTTCATTCATCAGATAAACTTATGTAACACCTTGTTTTCTAAATAGTCTATAAGACAAATGTCTGACCACAGTATCTAAAAAAAAAACAAACCCACAAAACAGTTGTTCACTAGAAAAAAAAGTACCAGTTTGTACAGTATATTGCTTACCTATTTGGTCATAAGTCATCTGCAGAGGAAACTCATCTGTATAACACATTTTTAACATGTTATTTTATAAACAGGCATCTCTCCCACTCTGGGAAGCTAACTGGCTTGTTGATGTGTATATGTGCTTCCATAAAGGCAAACCAATAAATAGGTTGCATTTTTAAACTATGAATATATTACAAAATAATTAACTGCGAGATATTATTTATAAAGCTTGGCTATAAACATTAATTATGATTTCTGTTGCATAAACTTCATAGACTAAGATACAAAGATACTAAGCTGGGCATGCTGATGTTTTCAATTCCCTCTACCCTATCCAATTTCTAAATTTTGTTTCATCTCAGCCTCCTGGAAGAGCCACTGACCATTTTCTGATCATAAAAACATCTGCAAAGGATACCAGAAAAGGTGTAGATGCATTTTAATATCTGTAGATGAAGGAGAATACTTCAAAATGTTATTACTAATTAAGCATTAATAAAGCTGTTCCACATTCAAAGGACAATGTAATCTGCATTACTTACTGACTGAGTTAGACATCTTGCTACATGTTTATTTTATTTAAAAGTTGAAAGCATTGAAAATAAGTAGTCTAAAGAAATTCCCTTTTTAAGAACCAGAAATTACAGTGACAAAAGAAAAATGAAACATATTTGAAATAATTTGAATTAGGGAGAAAAAAAATTGCAAGAGAAAACAGCATACAAACCTGGGCGATGAAAGTGTTCATGTACATGCAATGTACACATGAGAAATATTTCTATACCATAGATTAAGCTTTTATTGGAATCCRGGATAGGCTGGTTCTATTTGGCTTTATTCTTAAAACAGTGTAGAGGTGGAAGCAGTTCTAGGGTTTTTGTAAGATTAATTTTTTTTTCTTTTATGGAAGAAAAGTATTTTAGAAAGGAAAAAGTTAATCTATAGAGTATCTGCTAGAGTAGATTATTGCAGAAAATTCATTTGAATGAGCCATGGAACAATTTAAATAATATTGAAAAATGAATGGAAAATTTCTTTTTGGCCAGTAATGATATTAATAGCAGTTGTGATACCATAAAAAACCTCAAACTCTTCTGGGTAGCCAGGTTGAATAAAAGGTACAGTATTTACAATCTAACCAAAAAGTGTTATATTTATAACTGAATAAATGCTTTATCAAGAAGCAAGTGCATAGAGTCTTACAGTAAATACAAGACATTTGTCAAGCGTTTGATTTGCTTTGTCATTCATAAATAATGACAAGAAAATAAACCTTTTTCAGGCATGGTCATTTGATTTCCTTTTCTTTCCTGCACACTTAGAGCTTATAGATTATTTGGTAACTCCCACCCCTTCCCCCCACCATACACATACGCTCATTTCTGAATATCTTAAGCAGAAGGAAACAACATCTACTCTAAATGACCAGGCTGGGAAATGTATTATTCAATATCCTGAGACCTGAGTTTCTCTGATAAGGTTCTGATTACTGAGCAGTGTTTACCTGGTCAGAGTTTACCTGGCACAATGGCACAACAGGGCTTCCACTAGAAAAACACGTTTACAAAAGGTCTAAAAGCAGTAAGATTTCAGGAAGTCAGTTCCATTTCCCACCAGCATGCCAGGCTCAAAAGGATCCAAGCCAGGAGAGCCCATAAGAGTCCAGGCCAGGAAGAGAGAGTTTCAGGGCTTCACACCCTCACAGACCCCTCACAGATGAAACTCTCCATTCCTCTTGACAGTGAATTGTCTGTGTAATTGACAGTGGCATCTTCCCACTCTCCAAAGGCAGGAGAAAGAGAACACCAAACATTGACAAATTTAGTGATGAATTTAAAGTTAAAACTGACATAATTCTGTTGGTTTGTCAAGCTTTTATTACTCATTGTGGAAGATTCCAAGTGCTAACTTTATGCCAAATGTCTCTGAAATACAGCTAAGTGAAAAAACCTAACCATTGACTCTGACAGAGTTTCCAGATCTCAAAAATATTACTGAAAGGTTCCTTTGGAAAGAGCTATTCTAAAAGCCCAAAGTTTGAGAGAACTTTAATATGTTAACCATGAACAAAGGAAGGAGCTCTGAAAGAGGAAGGTGCAGGTGGTGATCAGTTCTTTTGCAGTTAAACACATTATCTACTCTGGAGGAGTCAAAGTTCAAAATAACGAAGCTTGTGATGACCCTAACAAAAACGAAAGCTTTTGAGACACAAAAGTCATAATGTCATCATTTGCAATTTTATTTGTAAATTATCCACAATATTGTATAATTTATTTGCTTGGAAATCTACACATAATGAAGATTTCCTGGTCCTTGTTTTATCACCTTTCCTCTTGTCAACTTGTCAGGAATTTATGTAGGGAACATTTAATAATGATAAAAGTGATTCTTTGCATAATATTCCTATGCTACAAAGAGAGACCTCTGATTTGACCCTCATCTTCTCCCCCTTCTGCAGTATTTTATATTCTCTTTTATCTCTTTTCTATTTCTCTCTGTGATCAGCACTTTATCTCTCTGTCAGATCCTTTTTAGGGGCTGCAGAAACATTTTTTTTTCTGAGTAGCAGACTGAACATGACTGAGACCTTCCTCAACTAAGCAGACATTTAGATGCTGGCATCTTGTGAACATTACTCTTGTCAGGTTTGCTTGTCAGATACTATCCTCATCAAACACATGCTCTCTTACAGAGTTAATCCCCTGTAACTCACTGAAGAGTTTAGTCCATATATTTTGAACTGATTTCTTTCTTATTTAAAGAAAGAGGGAAAACAAGGAGGAGATTTCCTACTGCTTATCTCTTTCCCCCAATATTTCTGTCTTCTACTCCATCAGTTTTAGAAGAAAAGGATTCCTGGGTTGTTGATTTAATCTATTTGGCAGAAATGTGTGTATTGTGAGGTTGCACTAGGTCTAGCTGGGACAGAGCTAATTTTCTTCACAGCAGCTTTTGTGGTGTTGGTTCAGATTCGTGGCCAAAAAAGACAGATAAAAAACCTCTTTAACTTTTGCTAGACAGCATTTGTACCAAGATCCTTGCTTTTTCAGTCTATACTACCATAGAGAATATCTTGGGGCTCATGCAGGAGGTTGCAAGGGAACATTTGACACAAATTAACCAGAGATATTACATGCCATATAACGGCAGGTTATGCAATAAAAGGGAAAAGTTTAGGAGTTTAGGAGGTTAGCCACCTTTTGCCCAGGATCAGGCTAGCTGTTTGTCTACCTTGATTTTACTCTTCTTTCCCTCTTTGCTGTCCCACTGAGGGTGGGGGAGTGATCTGTGTGGTGCTGAGCTGCCCCCCTGTATTAATCCACAACGGAGGGACCAGGGGAAAGAAAGTTGTCTGAGATCTGAAGTTTCCCTTCATTTAATTGTATAGGAAATGAAAGTATTTAAATGTGTAATTAATGGAAACAGACAACAACTATTTCAGTAACAGAGGCATGACTGAAGCTTCTCATTTCAGTACAGCCTGCAAGGGGACTTGTTTTCTTGTTGAACTCTATCTGTCAGAAATATGTTAAGGAACATCATTGACCCTATGGTCACACATACTTTGTTCTTTCCTCTTTTATCTACAGAAAATAATAACATGTGTAATGCTAAAAAAATAAAAACATTCAGCCCTTTTATTTGCTTAAATTTTGTTTTGTGTTTTGAAAATGAAACAGTAGAGTGACAGCTACCTGGGAATTTATGCTATATCCTGAAGTTGTATTCATAGCCAACAACAATTTAAAGAGAACAGAACTTACAATAGCAAATTTGATTAGTATTTTATTAATTTAATAAGGTGAATTAGCGGATGATGTGCAGTCTTCCTGACTGTGTTTTATGAACATGCCAATACAATTCCAAGTTTCTTACATTACACATGCAAAATTCATTTCTATAAGCAGTCACCAACATGCTTTTGACCTCAGCTCCTCCGGTGCACTCTCCTAGTAGTATTCTTGTCGCATGTGGCCAAGAAGGCCAATGGCATCTTGGTCTGTAGCAAAAAAATTCTGTGGCCAGCAGGACCAGGGCAGAGACCATCCCACTGTACTCATTACTGGTGAGGTCACACCTCAAATCTTGTGTTAAGTTTTGGGGCCCCCCTGCAAAAAAGTATTTGAGATGTTGCAGTGTGTCCAGAGAAGGACAACAAAGCTAGTGAAGGATCTGGAGCACGGATTATAAAAGGAACAGCTGAGGAAGCTGGGGTTATTCAGCTGGGACAAACGGAGACTCAGGGGTCAGCTGCTCATCCTTTGCAACTGCCTGAAAGGAAGGTGTAGCCAGGTGCGGGTAACATGTGACAGGATGAAAGAAAATGGTCTCAGGTTACACCAGAGGAGGTTTAGACTGGATATTAGGAATAATTTCACCGTCTAAATTCAGTCAGGCTGCCCAGGAAAGTGGTGAAATCACCATCCCTGGAAGTCTTCCAAAGATGTGTGAACATGGCACTTGGGGAGATGGTTTTGTGGTGAACACAGCAGTGTTCGGTTAATGGCTTTGCTTGATTATCTTAGAGATATTTTCCAAACTTATTAATTATATGATTCTGTGATTTTATACATTTTAACAAAAAACTCCTCTCTCCTTCATGTTGTAGACAATCAAACAAAAAATGCTCTCCTAGGACCTGTATTCAGTAGATTCTTTAACGATGAAAGTCTCTATCAATAGATTTTTTTAAACAGCTATTACTCAATTTAAAGAATGTATCCATATTAACAACTCTGCAGCAAGGTGAAAACAATAGACAAGTTGGATTGTATCTCTTTTCCACAATGCTCAATTTCTACCAACAGTTAAATACCTAGTTATTATTTTGTTTTCAAGATCTTAAAGAACATATCAAATATTCATTTATAACACAATTTTCCCCACACACACATATTCCTGTCTCAGTGCATTAATATATGCATATTAATTTGGATATATAGATAATATAGTTATGTTAATTTGGGTAATATACATGTATTAATTCACATATTACCATTTCTACTGAAAGCTAAGCTACAACATAAGACAAATGCAGTTGTCTTCATTAAAAAATAACAGGAAAAGAAAAAAGCTGAAAATAATTTATACTGTGATCAGCACTTCCAGGGTAAATGAAAAAAAAATAAATCTTACTCTTAAGCAGCATGTTGTAGGTCTCATGAGACAGTGATGATATGGTCATTACATGTAATAAAAGTACTACGTATGGATTTTTGTATAATATAAACATCCTTAATACATATTTGTAATGCTGGATATTAGCTCATTCATATGAGTACTTCCTTAAATTCAGGGCAGTTATTTTCTCAAACGACATTTTGCGTATAAGAAAGCATTTGGGGTGTCTAGATTCCACAGAAGAACAATGGCTATTTTGTCCTCTCCCCTCATCTCTTATTTTCTGTTCCCATTCTTTGAATTGTATTTCATTCTTTCAGATGTGTCAGGACTATTTTGTTTTAAATTATTCAAAGGTCACTTTTTAAATTTTTTTTTAATCATATGGAATTAGACAGATGGTTTGCAATTAAATGTACTGGAAGAGGTCTAATTCTGAAGAGGAATCATCTGTAAAATAAACTTTTATACTTACTCTATACAAAACTAATTTAGTTAATGTAGATATCAATAGACAAAATCTTTCATTAAAACAGGTTAGATGTCAGCCTTCAGGGCTCCTACAGATCCAAAACTCCACAATTTTAACAGAGCATGCTGCCTTCTAAGTCTCTAAAAAATGGTTATTATTATAGTTGCTCACAGCCACCCATTTTTGCTTTGCTGCATTTCTGAATTTTTATGAATATAGGGACAGGTTGTTGTTAAGAACTCTACTTATAAGCACTTTTGTAGATGCTAGATATTTCATTACAAAATTATCAAGAGTCCTGTTTCAGTGAAGTGTCTCAGTTGATCTTTCCGAACATTATTTGCCTTGAGATTTCTCAAGATGGAGGAACCACCAGCTCTTCATTTCCAAGACAGTTAACTAAGAGAAAGGAATTGATATATAGTGCTTCTCCCTGCCCATCTAAACACTATAGGGACATCAGTATGCAAATAAAATTAACTTCCTAAATAATAGAATTTGAAGACCTAGTTTGGTCACAGTTCACACAGTTAATTTTCAGGTGTGACCTCAGAGAGAAATCAAGTTTTTACTTCTTTTTTGTCTACCAGATAAAGAAGAGTCTGAAAGCACTTTGTCCCTCTGGTTTGATGTTTAAGAAATCCAAATAACCACATGAAGCAGAGAGGTTTTATGTTGACCTTGTCCAACTGTTCCTGGCTGGGAAAGCAATGGTGATCCAACATGCTGATAAAAAAAGAGCTATATGATTTCAGTTTAAAGAGTGGAAGAATACTTTAGTTTCTCTTATCTGTATTTCAGAAATGGGTTCTGAAATATAAATAAGAAACATTCTTTGAATGTATTACTTTCAATCAAGTTTTGCCTTCTAATATCAAATTCCTTGCTGAGTAGACAATTTCAGTTCCTAGGCAGAACTAGACTGTGTCGCCTGCATTTACAGAATAATGGATTACTCACTTACCAATGACCAGCCTCATTCACGTTCATTTAATGTCAAGTTAAAAGCAAATTTTCCAGATAAGTGGAAGCCGCAACTGCCAGAGCTGAAAATCCTGAGAGCATTACACACCAAGTGTTACCACATCACTCTCTGCCAAAAACAGTGCAATATTTGTGTTCATTCCAATCTGTTAGAAGCTAAAGACAGAGCACAGCAAATTCTTATTCCTCAGAGAACATTACCTCATCAATTATTTCTAGGAGACTTTCATATCAGTTACATTTTGTGTCTATCAAGATTCTTAAATTAAAAAGATCCAGATAATCTGTGGACACAGCCAAACTGAGACTGGCTGCTCATGAATATATTACTTAATAGTCATCCCTCCCCAGCAACTACTTTCCTTTTGTTATGCAGCTTAGGTATCTGTGCTATAATCTATTGGATAGAAACACACATTCAGGAATACACTAGTGGATCATTAGAGAATATTAAACACAAGAGTAACCAAGCTCAATAAATGAACTGGCCCAGATTTTTCTTTCATAGCTCAATTTGGATAAGCACTAAAAGTAGTTCAAGGAGAAAGGAGCTGTAGTTTCCACAATACCACAGTAGATTAAATTGCTTCAGATGATTGAATATACATGAAAATTCTCAAAAAGGAGAAAATTAGATGCTGTATGTGACACACTTTTTAATTTCTAAGCATGGTGGAACTTTTCAACCCTGAAAATTTGCTGTAAAGGGCAGTAAGGTCATAGGTTAGGATATGCAAGCAAGCATGAAAGAGCTTCCTCTACTTTAACTCCTTGTAGGAAGTGTAACAGCAAAACTTACGTGTTCTTGCATAAATGAGCACAATGGTTACTGGAAAGAATTAGCAAATAAGATGTGGAGAGTTCCCACAAAGGAAAATGCAAAGTCCTACATCTAGAATAGAATAAACCCAAGCAAGGGCAAGAGCACAGGGTTGTATCAACAAAACTATAGCCTGATTCAGTATGGCTGCTGCATGCGAGTAGCTTTGCGTGAAGTGTTCCACAAGAGATTTTTTCTAAGCCTATGCTTCCCTGTGTTTCATTTTCACGGTATTTATCATATTAGGATGAGGAGCTAATGGTATTTTCTTCCAGAACGTGGGCTGTGTCTTCCCCCTGGAGCTTTCATCCTGCACTTGGCTCTGTGATGTGGCATCCGTTCAATCCCAGGACAGCAAAGGCTCACACTTGTAACTGCTAAGATGGAAAAGAAGAATGCCTCCCTCCAGAGAGTTCAGTTTTTCTCTCCTAGACTCACATTCAGGTTTTATTTGTTTTTCAAGAGGACTGTAATGATTCTTATTAGTCATCATATAATGCAACATCAAGGGACATAGGAAATTAACTTTCAGTGTCAGAAAAATGAATGAATTAGGTAGCTGTGAAATCTGTAAGGAGAGACTGGCTCATAAATTATCTTTTTATGAAAACAAGCATACACTGATCCAATAGCCAGACTGAAGTTATGTAGGTGATAGAGAAAAAAACTCAGCTGCATCCACCGAATGGTGCATCAACAGATGCCTGAGTAGTTTCATTAATTCTTCTTGCAAAAGCTTTATTGCAGAGATCAGCATGTCCAAGATGTTCTGACTCCTCTCTGACTCACTGAATATTCCTCTTCTGTTGTCAGAGTACAGACTGCCCCCTTCCAGAATTTGTAAACTCTGTGGAAGAGGCACATGTCAAGAAGTCTTACGCTTACATTAGGCTCTCATTTCTGTCTTTTGTGCTCTTGGCACAGCCCAGCAAAAACATAAAGGAACTTTTATAAAAAAGAGAAAATATTTGAACTTTGAATGCCAGTAGGCTCAAATGCAAGATAAAGCTTTAAATGAAAAAGAAAATGACATCTTAGTGCAAAGATCTCCATAGAAATCTCCATGGCACTAACAGCACACATTTTGTGGCTAAAATATTTTTGTCAGCTTGTATAGCCATCACCCCTTTGAGTGATACATCCAGAAACCACTATTGCATGTTTAGTATAACAGTTTTAAGTTCTTCAGAGGTTTTCATACCACTCAGCTCAGCACACACAGTAAAAGCATTTACATAAAGAGACCAGTGTCCCTTTAGAGCTAAGGGAAAGGAGGTCTCAGAAGTCTGGGTTTTTAAAACAAGAACTCACTCAAGGAGCCCATCAATCACCATGACTAGACTCCTTATGGATATGTCACAAGTCAGTAACAACTGAGAAATATCTTATTTTGTATCAGCTAAAAAACTAAGCAATAGATCATTCCTGGGAAAAGAACTATCTATATTTTATAAAATATAGCCCTCTGCAGTTTCACATTTCTCATTATCCTTGCAACTCTATCTAAACTTAGTAAAAATTCTAGTCTAGAAAGTCACACATTAAAATGTGCAACAAATATTCTGTATTTATAGATTCATGTAACACACTCACTAAAGCTGCCAGAAATCTGTAAAAAAAAGCCCCCCCCTTGTTAGAAGATTTGCATATATAGCAGTGGACTATTTAGGTTTGCAAAATCAGATCATTATGTTGGTAAGTACTCGTGCACCCAGATCATGAACCAAAGTTTACATCTGAAAATAGACAGAGTTTTTCCCAGTTTATTTCTGTTAACTGAATATAGTGTTTGACTTCGTGCAATATTTTTCACAGGCTTTGTATGATCTCCAGAAAAAATATTTCCATGGCATCAATGCCAAAATAGTTGACTTCTACAGGCAAAACTGTAAATTGGAAACTCACAAGTGCCCATACTTTAAATTTATTTCAACAAGGCAGATAGGACACTGTAGAAAAACACAGCACACCATCTTTTTCTAAATTATATATAATTACACACAGATAGTCTTTTAAGGAATGCATTGTAAATTTGTTAGGTAATTTATTTAGCTAATGTTAGTAATAAAGACTTGCAATAATCTCATGTATATACAATATAATTATGTTAAGCTCATCAGAATAATAGTTTTAAAGTTCATTTTATAAGCAACAGTGTGAAAATTGCTACTAAGGACAGCAATAGGATTAACTCAATAGCAACAGCTCAGACAAACAGAGAAAACCTCCACAGGACAAAGCAACAAGCTTGTGCTATTTGCTTCTGGAGACTTATCAGTGTGCTTTGCTGATATCCAAGGCAGCAGAACTGTCACCTCTTTTGGAAGCTGAGACTACAAGATCTAGTAATGTATTTTGTATGAGGAGAGGATCCCTAGCCTCACACTTTCTTCTCAGAACTGCACCAAGTTTGGGGGTGGGGGAGGTAAGAACTTTCAGGCAGGAATGTTCACCTAGGATTTTCAAGAAAAAGATTAACACCTAGAATACCTGTGTAGTGCCAGCTTTTTTTAAGAAAAGATAGCTAAAGTATGTTACTGGTACTTGTATAAATATACCAGATCAAGCAAGAATCATAAAAACAAATACTGTCAAAAAAATTTTTGTATTAATTTTTCTACATACTACCTGTTCCTTGGACTCTAGTTCCAGCATAAGCAAAGAGCGGACGAAAACAATGGCAAGGGTATACACAGTCAAAATGGTAACCAAGGTGARATGAAGTACTATGAAGACAAAAGAAGAAACCAGATGCAGACAGTCACTGCCAATTTTCACTCAGGCATCAGCAACATCTTAAACTGCTCTGACCCAGCCATGTCAGAACCTCATTGTATTGTCTAGATGGATATTGAAACAAGTTAAACTGATCTGTCTCTGAGATTATACCAGGTCCTAAAAAAATCACTATAATACATGCATAGAAACAAGAAAATTACAAGTTTTGGGCTTTTTAATTTATTTTTTTTTAATTTCAGGAGAAATTTTTCTGCCAGAATTATTCAGACCACTTTTCAATTCCTAACTCCCAGGTACCGCCCCTCCTTCATCTCTTGTAAGTAACTTGTTTTGTTTGAAAGGCAAAAAGAAAAGAATAAACAAAAATAAGCACCACGGTAAGTCAATAATGTTCTGTCAAGAGCAGTGAAAAACCTGTTACTACCTGAGATGCACAGGCACAATCCAGTTTTATACTGATTTTATTGTCTGTTGGGTCACAACTCTAAAGAAGAATAAAGGATTAATTCCCTTTCTCATTGTCATAAAAAAGTGCTGAAGTCTGCTTTAAATGAATATTCAGTAAGTTGGTGTTTGGTAGGGTGGTTCTTTTTGAGTGTTGGGGTTTTGGGTTTTTTTTTCCTTTAAGAAATATAAAATATTMTAATTGTAGTTATTTTTAAATTTGAAAATATTCACATGCAAGATCTTATGATTATATTGAAATTCAACTAATATGAATATAATGCCAAAACTTAATACACAAAAAGAAAAATCTCATTAGGACTAAGGAATTAATCAATTTGGTAATATACATACAAATTTACAGTAGTTCCTAGTCAAGTTGAAATTTAAAGGAATGCAATTTTTTTCTCCTTTCCAGTTACCTATATTTTCATAGCTCTCTAGATATTATGTTTTAGTTTCCTTGTCCCAGCCAACCCAAAATCTGAAGAATCCAATTGAATTAAGTACATGTATAAAGATTGCTCATTCTATAAAACTGAATTCTAAATGTAGCCGTGGATGATTAGAGAAAGGCTCTAGTTTTCAGTGTGGGGATTTTTTTGTTGTTGTTGCCTTTTAATTTTTTTTTTTTAATATTAAAACCCCAAATACTGGTGGGTGTGTTTTGGCTAATATTTCATAAAACTATCAGTCTTGAAGAAACATAAGTTGTTCAGTAGTGGCATTATGGGAAATTGAAGAGAATACTGTACTGGGTTGAGGCAAGGAGAGGAAGGAATGCAACAATATTCCTTGAAATTTTTTAACAATGGCAAAGCCTGAAAGTGGTTTAAGGTTATACATACCAAGGTCATAACCAAATCTTTTCAGGTCATACATGATCCAAATACATGGCTTTTATTTCTAAGCTGTTTTGCAGATGTGATGGCCAGGCTTTTATGCATTCATAGAGAAATTAGTTTTCTGATGTATGACATTTTATTCTGAACATAATTTCATAGACTCCTTCTTTCAGTACATAAGTAAGTTTTGAAGCAAAGTACAAACTTTTGTTGTTGTTTAATGCCTAATAAWTTTTCAGACAGTAAGTGAAAATTAGGAATTTTATGCACACTTCATTTCTGTCATTAAGTCAAAACTTATTGATCTACCCCTCTATGTAAGACTGGATGGCGGGGCGTAGGACATAAAATAGGAACACTTTTGATACATTTACTGGGATACATTTTATTTTAGTTGTAGTTGAAGTACATAGAAGTTAAATACAAGTAGTACAGAATTTAAACAGGTTCATATACATATGCACTTTCTAGATTTCATAAAAACATCCTTGCAATGTACAAAGGTCCTGATTCTGTACTGCCTGTTGCACTAGACACAGAAGACTTCACCAAGACACAAAAGTTTAAATTTTGCATGCCATCTTGAGTCCATGATTCTTGCAAGCTAACTGAGAAGCTTAAGAAGAATTGAAGAAGAAGAATTGAAGAAGAAGAATTGAAATGGGCCACCACTATGAAATACTGTAAGCATCACTTGAAAGAAATGTGTACACAGCACTTTAGCTACTATTGATCTTTTCTCTCACACTTTTATAAAAGAAGAGTATCAGGAACAGATATGTTCTAGTAAAGCATTACAGCAAATATACTGGATCAGGCAGAGATTTTTCAAAAAAGACAGAAAGTCATGACAATAGTTTGACCTTATCACAGTGTATCTTTCTCAATATAACTTTTTATACCTTTGTATTTTCAGCTTTTCTTACTTGTTTGCTTGGGATTTTTAATTAACTTCCAGCAAAGTTCCACTAGCATGAAAGTTGCAGCGTCTTCCATGCAATCTCAACAAGGATCATTTTTTTAGGGTCTGTTGATTTTATTTCTTTCCTCTTGGGATTGGTTTCTTTTTTCTTTTGTTTTGTTTCATTTGTTTAGTTTTTGGGATCTTGCTGAAGGAGAGTTATGGAGTAGTGATTTGCTTTGCTTTGTTTTTCAAATGCAAAATTATCTTCCGAAGCTTCAGGCCCAAACAGAAACTTATGAAGATTGCTGACCTTTTGCATCAGTTTCTCAAGCACCAACAGTGTTAAGACACCAGCTTGCTGTGAGCTTTAACAAGCCAGGAACTAGAAGCAACCTCAGGCTCTGATTTAGCAGATATCTTGTGCAAGGATATTTGCCTTGGCCTTATCAAAACTCTGGTCTGTCACTAACATTTTACACAATGGAGAAGATCTCTTTAGCAAAATTGAAAAAAAAACAAACCAAAAAGCATCTTCTAGTTTTTAATTGGTTTTTTTTTCAAGAAAGTAATGAAGTGTCCCGTATAAGTCTCCAGATGGGCAACATTAGAGTAAAGCACAATGCCTCTGCTCATGCTTGTGGGTATCTATATTTCCCTGATCTGTTTTCCATGGTGATGTATGCTTACAGTTCCCACAGTGCAAGCTATGCCTTGAGACCCTCACACAAGAAAAGGAGGGTAAAGAGATGATGGCTTGCATTGTTCTAAACTGTAAAAGCACACTATATCATTCTTTCCACACAATGTTCACAGTTATGAGGTCTACACTGCATTCTATGCACAGAATGAAGAAGAAACATACTAGACATCAAGCAAGGTCTGAACACAAATCAGCATTTTTATTCCATAAATATAAACACCAAAATATTCCTGAGTCTGGAGAGCTGACAATCACGAACACTGACTGAAGTTGAGACAGATCTTTGTGAAGGTTGGCAAAAGAATTCTGGGGTCTTTTATGCCCAAAGATCTAGGATCTCATCAGATATAATCTACCACCTCTTCTGACAGTGCAGTGTTATGTTCTTCAAGGTACCCAGAACTATCTGAAATATCTACAATTCTTTAAGACTAACCGTTGGACAGTACATTGATACCACTTTTATTATACCCTTATCTAATCTAAAATCATAAAAGGATTGAGTTTGGAAAAAAACATTCCTGAAGTTGCCTACTCCTAGGTTCATGTTCAAAGAAGTCTATGCCACAACTGGTTGCTTAGAGCCTGTCCAGTCAGGTTTTGACCTTCTCCAAGTGCAGACAATTTGTAAGCTTTCTTGAAAACTTGTTCCAGTGTTTAACCATTCTCTCTTTTCAAGCCAAATAATCCCAGCTCTCAGGCTCTCATCCTGTGTATGATGCTTGAAGTATCATATCTGTTGTCTTTTATTGGACCCAGTCCAGTATTTCATGCCTCCTATACCACAGAGTGCATTACTAGATATCACACTTCAGAAGTGGTCTCACCAATCTAGGAAAAGAGGCAGGAACACCTCCCAGCTTCCCATAAGCTACTGAAAATGCTTTTCCAAATACAGTTCAGGGTGCTGTTGGACTCTTTTGCTAGAAAGGCACAATGCTGTCTCACTGTCAGCCCATTTCCCACCGTGATCCCCATGTCCTTTTCCAAAATTTTCTCCCAGGCAACTTGACCACTAGCCAGTTTGGTGCATGGGGTAATCCTCCCCTGGTGCAGGACTTGGATAACCTTCATGAGTTTGCCGTTTTCCAGTGTTCCTAGTGTGTTGAAGTCCCTCTGAATAGAGGCATAAACTGGTATACCAATTACTCCTCAAAGTTTTGGATCAGCAACCTGACATTCATCAAGTGCAAAGTGGAAAACATGAGCAACAAGGGGGAAAAAAAGGCAGTGTACCATTTGAGAACCTATTGTAAAAGTTTTTTACATTCTGTGACATTCACTGGATAGAAATTTTTAATTGAAAATATCAACTTCACACACTTTCTTTACTTTGTAACAGAAAAACTTTCAAAATATTTGCAATATAGCACAGCAAAATTAGCAATCTTTCTCAGGGACATAAGCACCATTTATGTAAGTTTAGAGAAGAACCGAATAGGGGGGTTTTGCCTGTGATCCACAACATCCACATCACTAAACAGTGACACCCACACACTTTAATCAATTTCAGCTAAGTAGCTAGCCACAAGACATCTAGAGTATGCATCTGTCCAAAGGCCATTTGATCAAATATTGTTTCGACTTTATCACTAAAAGAGCTACAAACACATCAGCTGATTAAACTGCTATACTGACTATGCATTTCTAACTTTTTTCCTCCCGAGCCTAAAATACAGTTTTCTGTCTTTCCAAAGAATCAGAAATTCACTTCTTGAGATAAATTAATGACCATGAGTTCACTAGAATAATCATCAGAGAGAATTCTCATTCAACCATGTTGCACATTTGGATAAGATCTGATTGCACAAACTCTACTAAAAGTAATTTCTCTGATTCAAAAACAATAGCAAGATTGCTGTTAATCATTCTATTGTCTGAAACATCATTTGGTAACAATCAAGGCAAAAGAAAAGACAAGAGTGGAAAAATTGGGGAAGGAACAATGACATTTATTAAGCATATACAGATCACAAACAAGCAACTCTTTTTTTGATAGCACAAATGTGTAACTCTGTGTAATCACACAAGACTGAAAGAACAATATATATTATTGGCAAATAAAATCTGAGTATTATGACAAGATCCCATGCTTCTCAAAAATGCCTCTCTTAAAAAAACCCAAAAAATCAGTAAGAGCATAATGAGGAATGGTGCTGCTTTATTTAACAACAGAAATGGAAATAAYACCTCGGTGGTGCTTGTCTAGCTGTCAACAGAAAACACTAAAAAAACTCACATCAAAACCATCTTTTTAAATTTAGGTCCAACTGAATTGAATTCTTTCTGCATTGAAAAAAATGTATAAATGTACTATGAAACAAAATATTTAGGGTTGTTTTCTTCACTTGAAATGCCTCACTTGATCTGATATTGCTTCAATATGTAATGAAATAAAATTAATTGTTAACCTTACAGGGCAAGGGGTAGGGTGGAGGTGGGAGAAATTTTACAAAAATGCTAAAGGAAAGGAAAGAAATCAGGTGAGATAAGGACTCAGTGTTAAAGCCCACTTAAATACAGCAAAAAAGTTTGAAGCAAAATTAACCAAAAGAGCTTTGTATCCCAGCTTCTCACCTGGTGATTGTTTTCCTTGTTCATCATACTTCTGAAGAATTTCATTTCTGCTGCTGATTTTATCAGCAGCATATTATACTAATAAAGAATCACTTTTAGTATTTCACTCACTTCTCAAAGAGAAAGAAGTGGAAAGGTCTGTATTAGAGTAACCAAATTCTTGTACAGAATGCATAGTGAGATAGAGAGAGCCTGAAATAAGAACAGATTACTTAATTCCAATGGGAATCTTTAATATTAATCCTGCTGGTATCCCCAACATTTTTTTTTAATAATTACCTTCCATGAAAAATTAATTCTACTTTCTACCTATTCCCTCAAATATGTAAGCATTTGATTTTTCTGACTAAGCTTTAGCTGCATACTTTCTAATTATTAAAAAAMCCCAACCAAACAAGCCAAAAGATCCCAATTACGTAGTTCATAGSTTTTTATTTTTGTCCACAGCAACACAAATACATAAAAGTGCATTACTTGTTAAAGGCAATAACTTCAAAATTGAGCAAGTAATTGATGGCAGATAACATGTTAAAGAGTCTGCTCATAACAGCAGTTCAGCAAACACTAGTTGTCTTTTGGGAATGAGGCTATATGTGTATTTGCCAAGACAAACCCACAGACATATTTACTCCTTCTGCACATTTGTATATCATAAATTATTCCAAAAACATTACAAATACTCCTCAAAACAACCAAGAAAGATTTCGGGAAGACTTTTCTCTCTTATGTCCAACAGGATATCTGACAAGTTTCAAATAATTAGGTAAATTTGTGTACCATTAAAAACTCCACACTGTTTATTATTTTACAACCTATTTAGAATCTTTAAAAAACCAAAACAATTAAAATATCCCAAGAACAAACAAAAAAAGGGCCCAAGCCACAAAGCCACATCCCAAAAATATCCAGTCTTTCTAGGATCTTAATAAATGAGACAACCAGTATCAAACTGGTCTTGAACCTTACAGAATGAAAATTATATGACTTGGTTTTTTCTGTGCAGTTCAATAATAACTATGTGCTAAAAATCAGATTCATCTTGATATTCTTTATTTTTGAAAGCATTTTCATAATGAGGTCAGGTAACTTTAAAGAGTGTCTTAAAATGCAGTTTAAATTTATATTGAACTGTTTGGGATATCAGGGATTCAACTGTGTATTTTATTTTGCTCTACTCAGGCACTGACTCTTAAAAGCATGTATTTCTGCGTGCATGCACGCATCCTGCAGAATCTTCATGTCTTACCAGTTTGTGTCAGGAGATTCTTTCAGTCTGCCTTTTTCCACACCTTTCCTAATTTCTCCCTTTCCCAAACTGAATCGACTTCTTAGACAACTTTGAATAGTGCTTGTTTAATTCCAGGATATAATGAAGGGAGGAAGTTGTCAACACTGATTGAAGTATCTTCAACCCCTCCAGTCCTTATCCAGTAAGAACATTCTAAGACTTTATTGAGATAATGAGAATAAAGACAAGAGAAAGCTTTAGATAGTTGACTTACTGTCCATAGTCATTTGATGAGAGATATCTTACTTTGTAACTGACCTGAGAGCTTAGATTTGTTCTCTCATGTTTCAAAAAATGATACTATTAAAGCTTAAGTAATAACTTTTAAAATTGGAGGGCACCCACCAGGTTAAATATAATTTTAAGTTCATCCTATTCTCACTTCTCCCTGAACTTTAGCACAAACTTGAGAAAGTAATTTAGACTTAGTTAGCCTTGGTTCACTGCAAAATTACAATACTAATGCCAGCCTCTCTTGAYCATTCTAAGATTATACAGTTCATATGCAACATGGGGAGACTTCATAATGAATTTCATTATAAAAATGTAAAGTATTATTCAGCTATTCCCTTGAAGCATCACTGAAAAAGAGTTTTCTTAAATACCTTTTAGTATTTACTCCATAATAATCTTGATTGCACAAAAATTCAATCATAACCCCACAAGAGCATTTCTCTGCAAGCAGATGACCTTTTTCTAAGTTCTGTCTCAAAGAAAGTGGCCCTCAACATGACCAGGAATATAAACTTGAGGGAAACAAAAAATAAACAAGGAAAAGACTTGTTTATTTGGAATAACAAAATCTTCAAACCTCAAAATCTTTTTAGGAAACCTAAAAACTGCTTTCTCCATATATTTGTTTACAAATGAAAACACACCAATTAGAAGTGCTTAGCAAAGATAGAGGCCAGCATACATGTGATTTTCCACTGGCAAAGTACATTAGTAGCATCTTCCACCTGCAGGCGGTCAGAAAGAGAAAAAGCAAAGACATGGTTTGACATAAGTTAAAACAATTTAGGAACTAGAAGCACCAGCTTTTCTTTTGAGATTGTCCAAGAGCAAAAGCCATCCTCTGAATACTGAGATTTTAATTTGGGCTTTTAAAGTAATCTATTGTTTGTTTCTCCCATTTACAATAGCTCTAAGTCCAAGCCTGGCACCTCCTTTTACTTAAGGCTGAAGAATCTAGTTTGGTAATAACACACAACGTTTGACACTCAGTTTTGTGACTGTGCAAAGATGAAGCCTTTAATCTTTGAAGCCTTTGCTCTGTTACAAAGCTATACTGAGCCAGTAGAAGGAAAAGGAAAAAAAAAAAAAAAAAAAGAGGAAAAGAAAAACAAACAGAAGGAAAATATGGAAAAGAGTAAGGAAAGATGGAAAAGGATTGGCTGAATAACAACAGAATGAGGAAGGAAATTTCAATGCAACAGAGCTAAAAGGAGAGTGAAATAGTCTTGTCATCATTGTGGGAACCTGTCAGTCAGAGATCAGAAACACTTATTGTTCTGGCAGCCAAAGATTACAACCACAAAAAAAGCAAGCATTTCAGTAGGAACCTCAGCAAAACAAAATCTAGGGGGATGCTTTATTCAAAACAATCTTTTCCTTAAGAAAGTTTGTAAATATGAACAGCTAGATTTATGAATAAAGTGAGAGTTTATTTCAAGTAAATATATTAAAATGAAAATATATCACTGTTTAATTCTTGAACTACATTTTATAGACTAATATCTTGTTGTTTAGAACTCTGAAGTTTAATTAAATATCCTGATGAGTTTTACTTTACTTTCTAAGTGTTGAGGTAATGAACCACACTAGTTTTAAAAAGTTAAATGTATAAATAAAACAGATTGGTTGTCCACTGGATCCAGAAAATAAAATAGTTCCCTTTAATGTCTGGAAGAAAGGCTTCAAAGACCATTATTTCAATCATTTGAATAGTGACATAGTTCCTATCTGAGCAACATAATACTGAAAGTTAGATTAACTTGTATAAACTGATTCAGCATCTTCGAACTAATGTAAGAAAAACACTGAAGGGATTAAATCCTTTCTACATAAAATTCTTTCCTTTACCAACTATGCTTCAAAAAAGGAAAAAATCAGCTACTCAGTAAATGAAGAGGTCTATGTATACACATTTAAAWAATCAAAGGTGAATGAAGTGAGTTACACCAAGCTTTAAACATCAGCTGGAAAAGACAATAGCATGTCTCAAGCAGAAACAGTAGCCCAGCTGGGATATGTTTTACACTGTATTGGGAACAATTTTATTTAACCAGTATATTTAAGTCATCTGTATAATGAATAACTGATAGCATATAAATGGAAATTGAGTGGACAGGTTGATAAAATAAATAAGAACTAGAACATCTATAATGTTTTGTCCATTTTTGAAAAGATGACAGTGAAGTTGCTTTTGATCAAACTGTGAATGTAAATTCCCCTAGAGCTCCCTGGAGAAGGCAAAAGAAACTCCTTATGATTAAATCCATCACGCTGTGTTCATAAGTATCTATTGAAAAATTAAAATGTTAACTGTTAAAAAAATCTTCATCAGCAGAAGGTTAATATGTTCCTTCATCGATATTTCTCAATTTAATTGTAAACTAAAAGTCTTATTAGGCATACCCAGCAGTAAACTGATAATACCACCTAAATGCTCAACAGATGTCTCTAACTGGAAACATAAAATTTTAATAGTCACTTTCTTCAGTATTTAAAGACTATATTGTTATCAACATATTTTTCATAAAGGAAGTCATGCACTTCTGTCAGTTATATTTATTACACCAAGGAACACTTTATTACAATAATGCAGATATCTTCATTCCACAAACCCCAAAGGTACTTAAAGCTAGGATTTTATTACTTGTGCCTGAGGCCAAACAAAGCTATAAACCTGCTACATTCTCATTCAAATACTGCTGGTGGGGTTTGCATTTTTGTTCCATAAATTACAATACAATGTAATTAAATACACACAGAAATGGTAGCCATAGAAACAGTCTTACCAATTCACAAAATTTTAAGACAAATGAAAAAGAAAACCCCTGATTTATGAACAATTCTTTTTACTCTGGACTAACTTATTTCCTCTCAAAAGGAATATATGTTAATATTATTCCAGCAGTATGGTACACTGACTGCCCTTGAAGTGCTACTAAGAGCTGCTTATACTATTTACCATTATAACACCTGTTCTGTTCCTGTCTAACAAGGTGCACCATCAMTTGCATCGGCTCTGTGTTTTGAACAGGCTAACACTGACCAAGTGTTTCGTCCAGCAGCGGATGAAATATTCAGACATTAAATGCAAAACAATTGATGTCTGTTGTGATATTGCCTTGTATAAAATGAGAGCACAGGCAGCACTTGGAAAGCCTCRCTAGAAGTATCACAAGAACAGGAAGCTCTCCAGTACATTGTGATACCTGAAGCTATAAGAATTGTAAATCATAAACAGTGGAATTCCCAGAGTATTACATGAAGCACACAAGTTCTTATATCTAAGAAGACTTTATATTTTTCTTGAGAGTTCTGTTCAAGTTGTGTAGTATTTTGTAGCACTTAAAGTCAAAAATCTATGGCTTGTTTTACTAGCATTTTATTTCTAGAAGTATTTTAGTATTTGTTTTTATRTAATTTGAAAATATTTCTGAAAAATCTTATTATTTAATTATCTTGGTAAGGCACCAAAGGGTCACAGTTAGGTTGAGCTTTTCTGCGTATTCCACAGACATGTAAAACGGCAGTCTGAGACACATCAGGGCTTTAGTACGTGTACAGTGCTTGACTGGAGTTATAGAGTGTTATCCTGACTTTCCATGCCTGTCACAGAGGTACCACTTGCTCTTCCTGTAACTTATCAGGATGCCTGGACTGCTTTATAAACTTTCCTTGCCATGTTCACCTTTTCCAAAAGAATAAAAAAAAGGGGATATGGTTGTGTTGGTTGAGGAGGACTTCCCTGACGTCTTTTCTGTTACTAAAGCAACTGGCAATGGACAAAAGAAGGGATGCAGAGGACAAGTACTCTTCTGAGTGTTTTATGAAGTTTTAATGTAGAAAAAGAGAAACCAGATGTSCAGAGGGCATAAATCAATGTTTATTCCTGAATGCAGAAGTATTTTACTTTGAATAAAGTACCAGGTTTGCATGTGTTCTCAGAACAAGGGACCATAGACAAGTTTCTAGCACTTAGCTTTTTTCCAAAGCAGGAATTATCCTTCATTCATGTGTTCCAACTCAATGTTCCTGGAACTTTAAAATGCAGACTACAATAGAATCAACAACTACTAATAAGAAACGTCAAACAACCCAAGATTATCCATTTCCAAACATTAAACATGTCCTCAAAAGGGAATTTGACTTAGATTCAGGAAATTAAAAGTAAAAATCAACATGGAAGAGAGAATGTGCCACATGTCAGCTAGAAGTTGTGCCAACTCTCTAAAGAAAATGTGCAGCATTTCTACTCATACACACAAATGCTTAAAGTTGCAGAACAAAAGCTGACAAATCTCAAGAAATAACATGAATACATATGTGTAAAAATTCCCTTCTCCATCTCTACAAAGTAGGTTCAATGAGTTCATACAGCACAGCAGGGTCAGAGTAAGCAATGCAGTTTTCTTTAAAGCATATGAGAAGGAAGCATATAGAATCTGGAATTCAGACTAGACAGAAAAGGCCACTCCACAGCATACTCTCAAGTCTTTATCCCTGGTATCAACCAGATAATCTATTTCTCTGGAACACAAGTCTCATCAAGCTCATGTGCCCAGGTTTCCTTCTGAGAGAAACWAGAGCACAGGTAGCTGTGAGTAAGCCATGCCTAGTTTTATTTCTGCATGGAGCTGGAAAACAGCTAATTCTACTTACTTCAGAGCTGAGGAGTTTGGTCATCAGTGCCTCAGTTCAGGTATTAAACAGAAACTTCAGCTTAACCTTAATTTCTAAATTCCCCTTCAGACATAGAACAGGTGCCAAGTAAAGAGTGTTACATGCAACATGTAAGGGATGCTCTAACAACTTATTAGAGAATAAGAAGGTAAAAATTAATCTTTCTGTGTTCTATTCTTGGCTTTGCAAAGCCCAACAGCTAACAAATATTCCTAGATTTTGATCCTATGGTTTCTCATTTTAGCAATGTTGATAAGATTGCTAATAGAGACTTTTGATAAGTCTGACAGAACCGTTCTTTGTGGCCTATGATTTTCTCTTATATTTCCTGATTGTTCACCACCACCACTACTGTATATAAGAACACCAGGGATTACTTCCAGAGGTGGAAGTAGTTCAGCAGTTGCTTAAATTCCCGTTTTATTTTTCTTAGCTATAAGCGCACCCAGTTCCATACATTTTTTCCAGCATATTCATAATTTTGTCCCAACATTTTACGAAGATATATTCTTAGAGTAAAAATTTTTTTAGTTAATATGCCCTGATATGTAATGAGATTTTTATGAACATATCTCTGGTTCTGAACCTAATATAGGCACTAAGTCAGAAGGGAAGGGAAGGGAAGGGAAAGGGAAAGGGAAAGGGAAAGGGAAAGGGAAAGGGAAAGGGAAAGGGAAAGGGAAAGGGAAAGGGAAAGGGAAAGGGAAGGGGAAAAGGAGTTTATAAAATTAACACTGGCTTTCTAGCATTTGAAAGCATTTCTAATTATGTCGAACATTTTGAAAACACCAAAACTGTTGTTTTGGTTAAAAAACACCAAATATAAAGAACAGCAATATCTTGTCCATTCCCTCTTTAACTTTTTGTAAAAGAATTTCTGATTAAATACAAACAATTAAGAAGCATTTAGAAAAAATAAAGCAGGCAGATCACAGTAAATCACTGTTCTAAGGCTACAATTATTGTAAATACTTGCATAGGAAAGTATCATTACAAATATCATAATTCTCACCTTCCCTGGCTTCTAACTRCAGCATGCAAAACAATTTCATAGAAAAAAGCCAGTCAGTAATAATATTCTCATAACAATTTCAAGTCTATTTAAGATTTTTGGTTTTTGGGGGTTTTTTTAGTTTTATTTTTTTAATATCTTCCTTTTTTTCCTCCAGACTCTCAAGGAGTCATTAATTCAGATTTATAACCTTTTGTCAGACTTTTTCATTGGGCCTTCCCCACAGCTTCATTATTTAACTATTCACAGTTACAATCTAGCAAACTGAGTACAGCATTAACTCATTACTGCCCAGCAGCTCAGAGTAGACTACTGCCCGTTGTCACAAATGTATATTATCATCTTTGCTAGTGTTCTGGTGCATTGAAGAACGAATACTGGTATCTTAGTAACAAAACCAGGTATTATGTACTCCTATGACTGTGCTGTGCTTGCCTTTCAGATATAAGAATTGTATTACCTACAGTTTATCAATCAAGTGAAAAAAGAATTGCAGCTGCTGGCACCATTTTGCTATTCGACCTTTTGGATTTGACAGTAGCACATTTTGATGGTCTGCTGAACTGCAGCTAACAAGCAGGAAAACATCACTATAACCAAATTCAACAATGTTGTCAAATGTAACAAGAATTGAAATTTGTGCATATTTCCAGATATTGTTAAAAATTGTATTTATACTGCTTTTTGACAATAGATGTTAAGTAACTTATGTTCTTACCATTTGTTGCATTAGGACATGCACTACCCCTATGTGTGCTATCTTTCAATTGTCTTGGGGTTTTCCTCTTTAGAAAGAGCTATATATTTCACAGCTGACACAAATTTACAGTGACATCCTGGCATAGAATAAAGGGAGCATCAACCTCATCCAGAGATTTGATTTGGAATACTAGCAGTTACTTCTTCCTATATGAAATAATGTGCTCTGTTGTTTTACTATTCAGTTCAAAGGTTATGTAGCTCTAACTCCACAGAGAGATGATGTATTTTTAAGTCAGTGTTGAGATTTAGGTATTTAAGAGCCAAAAGAAGCAGTATCTTTGTCCATATATCTGCATTTTGATTTTTAGTATTGCCCAAAGGCCTGCAAAAATAGACTCTATAATCACACAAATATAAAGCAAAACTTTTCTGAGAATCCTTACTGATAACACTGAAGTTCTTTCTGTTCACTGCAGYGTACCTCATCTGTATATTACACAATAAGTGAAACTTAATGAAGCCAAGCAATCAGAAAGGACAATGCCCTCTTTCACTATGTTAGCTATCAGGTTTGGAAATTCAAATGGCCCTACTTTTTTTCTTATAAGATTTTTTTTCTAGGATCTTCCAATGACAGTGCATAGCCCAAACTTTGGCTGCCATAGCTTAAGAAAGAGTGAACCACATTTCTCTTCTAAGTTATGTTCTCAGCCACAACTGAATTTCCAGATACAAGCAAGAATAAGGTAAACAACAGGATCCCCCGAACAAATATTGATCCACAGAAATTTTTGCTGTCTCTATTTAATCCAAAATGCCATTCAAAACACAACAAAGGACACAAAAAAAATCACTTTTTCTCCTGAAATTTACTTCTGAAGAGGCTCTGCATGATTTGAATCTCACTTAATTCACACCAGCCGACTGCCACAAATGAGCAAGTGCCTGATCCTCAGCCTCCTGCCCCACAAAGCAAATCCTTTCTCCTAAAGTTTCATACAAYTACCAGTGTAGGTTACCTCTGCCAGGTAACATTTTTCACTGTCTATTAGTTTAGAATATCATCATAAAAAATATCTCTTACCAATAATCCACATATCACCCTAAACGTACAAGTTAACTAAAGAGACCACTTCAACAGTTAACATCCATCAGCACATCAGGCATGAGAATTAGGCTTCATGAGACAGATTAAATTTTCATCAAGGCATACTCAATTTTATGTTTTTTTCTGGTTTGTTTTGTTAAACCTTTGGGTTTTTTTTGTAAAAAGCTATTTTAGCAGCAAGATATAAAAATAATTAAAATAAACAGCTCCTTTATGATTTTTTTAGGTATTACTTTTAAAAGGACCTTTGCACAGAGATGCAATTCTTCCATTTCAAATGTTTTAGCAACGATAACATGAAACTTAATAATCCTTGAGTTATGAAGGCAAAATCTTACAAGAAAAAAGTAGGGCTATTGGAATTTCCAAACCTGATAGCTAACATAGTGAAAGAGGGCATTGTCCTTTCTGATTGCTTGACTTCATTAAATTTCACTTATTCTGTAATATACAGATAGTAGTCTGCAGAGCTACTAGCTCTACATTACCTGTATGGATTTAGATCAGAGAATTTCACAGAGTGAAATAGTTTCAGCTGAGATTTCAGCTCCTAGTCTGCCCCCAAGTCACCCCTAAACAGCTCAACAAGCAATATCATTCTATGATACAGTTATGGTTTTAAAATAATGCAGTTCCTTTAGGCCAGGAACATATCACAGATTTTGGTTAAAGTGGTTTTGGCATTTGATTTATAAAGCTACACTGACTAGCTTGAGACTCTTTGAGAGTAAAAACATCCTAAGAGAGTGAAACAGTGCCCTTTTGAATTTATGAAACTAAACACCAGGAAAGAAAGATCTTAGACTTTTCATTATTGTTATTTAGGAATAAAATTGAGATCAAAATAGACACAGGTGCCTGCGGGGTTGTCAATTCAATAAACTACATCATTCTTTTGGCACATTCTCCTAATAGGAAGATAGAAAAGTAAGTTTAAAAGAAAAGTTAATTCTGAGAAAAAGCCATATGGAAAAGGAATCTTTGAAATAATTCTCATTCTTTCTAGGCCAATGCTCAAATCAAAGATTTCTCTTTTGGTCCCCTTTTGACAATGATCTAGTCAGTGAAGAAGAGTAAAAAAAGAGAGTAAAAACTGTGCTTGATTTTCTATGCAAAAACGTGCCTACTTAAGAAAAGAGAGATTTTTTTTCCCCAGAAGCTTGAAAATCCATGGGGTTATCCTGCTGCTAAATTGATGTTGGCAGACTCATCATTAACACGCTCAGGCTCATTTTCTCTGGTTTCAGGAGGCCCTTGAGAAGGYAGTCAGGTAGCATCGTTCTGGCCAATGGCTTCTGAGGCGGTGAAGTTGCCATTAAGACAAGATGTTTAACAGGTGCTGCAGAGAAGCTGTAACTCCACAATGGTGTCTATGTCTCAAAAGGCCTCAGGTCATCTATGAGTTAAGAGGGACATACTCTTGCTAGAAGGCAAAACTTATCGCTTCACTGCATGATACAATAAAAATTCAAGAGCTTAAAAAGCATCAGGTTTTACTTCTTACTCTGTTGGAGCAGTAGGCAGCTGACCTATGTACCAGCAGATCTGAAATCACTACTTATATTGAAGAGAACAAGACTTTATTCCAGCCAATGGAAACTCTTTTAATAACTTTTTTTCATTTTACAAATAGGATTTAGAGGGCTACTTTTCTTCTTTTGAGAGAATTCTAATACCTTTTGGGTTCAAAGTGACATCTCTTGTCTTAGAAAAAGGTTAGCATATTTCTTGAAAGAATCCTCTCTTCCATTGCTCTGTGGTTCATACAATTCTTTTCAGAATGTGAGTATAAAGTAGATAGTAAATTATCTTGTTTCTATTACATTAATATATCTTCCAATAAGGTAAAATGAAGCCTGTTAGAATAATTTAAGTATGAGATTACATAGTTGTGGAATAATTTTCAGCGAGATTAATTGTGAACCTTGCTCATAGTGAATGCAGYCAAGGAATACAGTCAAAGGTAATGGTACCATTTTCTTCTTCTCTTACTATATAAAAAGTGATTTTCTGTGTATCTATTTACTAATTATAAACAGTAAGCCATCACACTCAGGTTGTTGTGTTTAGTTTTTGACAGTAAAGTCTCAGCTAAAACAAACCTGATTTTGATCCAGTGTAAGCCAATGCAACTACTCTGCGCAGACTGAAATACCCTGACTTAGTTTCATAAAAATGGTGACTGAGTCCTTGCTGTGAAATCTGACAAATCTATGGACTTAGGGGTTTAGTAGGCACCACAGTGCCATAGATATGTCATAAACTGACTTATTGATTCTAGGGACTGGACTCCTGAGTCCCTGGGTGCAAGAAAGTCATCTCTGTAGTACACCCAGGAGTCTCTCATCTTGGAGGGTCTTGGGTCTTCAAGTCTCCCTAAACACACTAGGAGCTTGGGGTCCCTTTTTCAATTTAGGTTCAACATTTTCAGAACATAGATTTGACTTTCTCCCAAACATACTTTTTCTAAACTTTTCTAAACTGTTTCTAAACTTCATTGGGTTTGAACATATTTCAATTCCCTCTGGAAAAGCTTTGACTACAAGTCTAATATTTTTTTTCCAGATTTCTTGGAAAACAAGCCACTCAAATGTCAATATTGTTTTATTCTTTTTAATTAAAAATATTTTTCATTTTTTGTCAAAAGAATTCACAAGTTATCTGACTTTTACTCATCTGGGAGAAGTGAATTCCACTTTCTTACTGTTAAAAAATGCTAGCAGGTTTTTTTCTTGTTTTGTCCTTTTTTTTTTTTGTGATAAATATATTTTTCCCCATTGGATGGGATCAAACCAGATCTCCCACAGACACTTTACTGTTATTCAAAATTACCAAATTGCCCTTCTTTGGGGATGTTTAAAGAGAAGATGCTTTCTCCATAGGTGCTCCCTCCATACTTTTATTGACCCTCCATGGGTTAATATAAGTCTCAGCACTGAGCTAACRGAATTCCTAGCTGCTCATATATTTAATATCACTACTTCCAGCATGTAATCTGGAATACATTACTCTGCACTGCTTTCCATGTAGCTGTGAGATTCCTCTCTTTCCTGCCTTCCCAATGGATAAACAATGATATGCAGCAGCCACACATTTTAATTGCCACAATAAACCATCATTTTTTCTCTACACAGGTGCAATACAGCTCTAATCCAAAAGAAGTCTTCTTTCTTTCTCAAAATCCTAATGATATGAGGAATTCTTGCTGTTTATTGTGTATTCCTGAGCAGTATTCCATGTGGACTACTTAATGCGTGCCATTAGGATGCATGACCTTTAAAGAGATTCAGAGATTCCTGGCAAAACACCTTCTAAGAAAATATCTTTTTTTTAAAAAACTTTATGTTGTGACACAAATTTCTATTTTAGATGTTATTAGGAATGAGAACTTCCTAATTTGTATATTCCATCATTGCAGGAAAAAACGTTCTTTATCACAATTTGAGAAGTGGCTTATGAGATCACAAGAATCCAGTAATGGAGTCCTTTATGGTACCATACACAGAAAAGTCCTCCACAATGTAAGGATAACACAGTGATTCTGATAAAGTTTAATGTGAAATGTTTAATGTAAAGTTAAATGTAAAATTGAAATCTGAATATTGATTCAGATTTTGGAATATTTTTTTAATTCAGACTCTATAACATTTCATCCAGCAATATCATTTTACTGAGAGCAATTGAAGTGGATGTGCACTGGAGAAACCATTACTTTTGGAGCTTTATGGGCACACGTTTTCCATGGCTTTAGCTTGTTCATGCAGTTCTGGAGCTGACTGACTGCACTTGTGGTACTGATCTGTTTTTCTACATTTTCTCAGCCAACAGAAATAAATCTCCCTACAGTTTCAGCATTCCAAGCAAACTAGAGCCCAAATTTAAAGATGAGAATGCCCTGAAAACCTTTTTAGACCTAAATCCCAAAAGGCAGGAATTTGCATATTAGTCAAGCAGCAACAGTTTTAATCCCAGCACTGCCACCTACTGAAGAGATCATTAAAATAATGTGCTTTTTTTTTTTTTTTTCTGAAAGATGCACTTTAATACATAGATAAATTATTATCTCAGGAATTGAGTAACTGGATAAATGGAGTCCCTAACCCAATAAGCTATACATCTGGCAAGATGATCAAATGACCTTAAAATATATATAAATCAAATTACAGGAATGGTGACATTTCAGCAGTAGTGAACAGAAAAATACCAATTCACTGTGCCTAGGCCTGACTTTGTCCAATTAAAAGCAAATAAATCCCATCTGAACTAAATAATGACAGAATCAAATGCTGTTTCAAGTCAGTAAGACTTGATATTAGTCAATTAATTACCCAAAAAGGCACTCAAATTAATAAATCAATGTTCCAAACTCTGGAGGGATGAATGCAAATTGTAGCTGAACAATACTCCATGGGGGAAAGATAATTCCTATTTTCTTAAATAAGAAAATCTCAACAATAATTTATGAGTGAATCAAGCTTGGTCACTCATGGACAGCTTCACCCCTGGTGTACCTGCCAGTTCCCCACAGGATGCTTAGGGTGCCTGCCAGTTGCCCACATATTAATGGCTCATAACTCACCGTAGACTCTTTGTTCCCTTGCTGCATCTGCTCCTGCATGAAACAGCTCAATTTGATGTTGGTGAACAGGTTAGGCCCCACCCCAGATGAATGTACCAGATGGTTTAGTGATACACAACACTTCCAAAATTTCTTCCTGAGGAAATTTCTTCTTGAGTCTCAATTTCCATTGTAAAAATATGGGTAGCCAAGTGCTAGCAAGAGAGGTGGAAAAGTGGCTTGTTCTKTGTGGATTGAAACAAACATTATACAGATAACACCTGAGATTATTTTGTTATTTTTACTTAAACCAGGAAGTGTGGCAGGGCACTGATGGCTCCCAGAGCCTGGAGGACTCCAGGGCTGGGATGGTCCCCATGTGGTTCACCAGRAGAAGGCAGAGGGCAGAAAGCAAGAAAAGCTTTAGTCCCAGGCATAAGACACCTCCCTGGTGACAGGAGTGTGACAAGGCAGGGCCAGGATGCTGACCTGCAGGTAGGCCTGGTTGGCAGGGTCCATGACCAGGCAAGGTCGGGCTGTGGGAGCTGRAGACTAGCCCTGCTGGGGCACTGCTGGGGCAGGAGCTGATGGCCCTAGGGCTGAGAGGGTGTCCTGAGCCATGGTGTCTTAGGTTACACTGTGAGATATAACCAAAAATATGTACCCCCTCAGCATCTCCATATGCTGTTAAAACCAGGTGGGGCAGTGTTCTTTGTCTCATCCATGACTCATCCCTGATAAYTCCCTCTGGGGATACCTTCTGCTAATGGGCCATTAAGTCTCACTRCATGACTCATAAAGCTGCATCATCCCATTGTGAGATGCTCTGCCCAGGAGGAGGAGMCAAGCATTCCTACCTGGATATACTYTGAGATTTGGAACACCACAAACAGCCTTATCCACTGGATTCCCAGAGGAAGACCAGACCCTTCTGCAGCACCTTGGACCTTCAGAGGAAGACCTGACCCTCCTACAGGACCTGACCGCTTAAACAGAACTACATCCGTCACTCCAGGAGGACTGCAGCCACCAGTTAACCAAACTGCTACCACCATCCTCACCAACAGGGGGTCAGGCTGTATTCTGACTCTGTYAGTTTAAGCCAGCGTTTCTGTATTACTGCCTTTATCTTAATTTTCTTATTAAATTGTAATTCTGACTTGGGGTCTCCCACTGGTTTATTTTCAAACTAGTACACATGGGCAGCTGGGGAAGGTCCCAAAGGGTGAGCAGGGACAGGTAGTGCTAGCAGTGACTCAGTGCCATAGGAGGATGATAGGTTGGCTTCTAGTAAGCCCATCTTTCTTTGGAAGCGTTTGTATTCACTGTGTTTTCTGACCACCAAACTCACAGACTATAAGCTAAAAAGTTGTAATCCCTCCCTCAAAACACTATGAAATTGTTTAAAGATACATTCTTTCATATCCTCCCCCCATCTCAAACTGAAAATTGAAATATTACAAGTAAATCTACAGTAGAAAAAAAACCCCTCAAAATATGCATAATTTCTTTTTCTATTGTTTTCAGTCAGCCATTGGAAGCCAAAAGCACTGCAGCTAGCCAGATGGATTTTTGGTTGCCCTCAGCCAGGTCTAGACAAGCTGCAGCACACAATGACCATCTCTTGAGAAGAGCAATGTCTTACAAGGAGGTGCAGAGCACACCAGAGGGAAACAAGAGGAAAGGGGCAGGCTATCTGGCCCAAAACAAATTCAWTAACATATTTTGATGGGCCAGGGAAAGAAACCTGTTCTTAGGAAGTGATGCTCACTTGCCACTGGCATAGTTAGAAGGGAATTGCTCATGCTAGCTATATTTTCAACAGTTKGTAGGACTGGTGAGTCATTTACAGAGAATGAGAGGATCTAGCATAAATGGAAAGGCTGTTAGAAAAAAAAAAAAAGTGGGTACAAAAGCCCTTGACATAAATAGAAGCAAGAAAAGAAAAATAAGGAAGTGCTCAGAATTCTGCCCAGTCCATGCATTTTTGAGATAAACATACAAAATCTYACATCTGTCACCTTTACTTTTTGAATTTATTTTCTTCTTCCAACTTGGAAATCATTTGTAAAAGCTATATTCCTTTTGCCATGGGACTCCACTGTCACATCAGACTGTGACATTTCTATGATTCTGCATCTTACCAGGTACTGTATTTGTGGGGTGCYCCATGGCAGGAAAGAATGATGAAACTGACTCCATGTTCTCAGAAGGCTAATTTATTATTTTRTGWTACTATATTATATTAMAGAATACTATAYTAAWTTATACTAAARAATACAGAAAGKATACTTATGGGAGGCTAAAAGATAATAATGAGAACTYGTGACTCTTTCTAGAGCCCCGACACAGCTTGGCTATAATTGGCCAATGAGTCAMAATAATTCACAGTAGAAACCAATTAAACAATCACTTGTTGAATAAACAATCTCCAAACACATTCCACATGTGAGCACAACACAGGAGAAGCAAATTGGATAAGATTGTTTTCCTTTTTCTCGGAGGCTTCTCAGCTTTCCAGGAGAAAATCCTAAGCAAAAGGATTTTTCAGAAAATATAAATATAACAACCAGGTATTTTTTGTATTGCATAATTTCACAGCTTCTTTCCCTATACCTGCTTCTTACTGCAAGCTGACCAGATGCATTACAGGCCCTAAAAACCCATTTATTTGTTCCCTTCTTCACTCTGGATTTCTTTTTTCTCTTTCTCCACATTTTGTTACAACTTTTTCCCCAAGTCTCTCACTTTGTAAATCCTTCTTTTCTACTTTGGACAAAATTCTARTCTCTAACTCTTGTTCTGGTGTTTCAAGACTGGTCCCATGTTTTACATCTAATTTCTCTCCCCCATGCTCTATCTATTATTACACTAAATCATGTTCAGTCCTAGCAGCACCTTCCAAAAGGATCTCTGCTTTCATTCATGTCTGTTCTCTTGCCTCCCAAGTTCTTCAATTTGTCATTTCATATCACTTCTTGTCTCTTCTGTCATATGGTTATTCCCATTTCTTCACAATTGCCTGACTTTAAGGTGCTAGAAAGATTCATGATGGTAAAAATATCAGTGAAGAAAGCACATCATTGTTTCTATTGTCAGATTAGTTGGTGCTGAAGCATCAAGATGCTGTCCAAATGTCACAGAGTATAATCATAAATTTTCTCTCCACTCCACAAACCTCATAAAATTASTACCAGAGATGCCAGCTCCACATCCTTATCTCTTCGCCTATTACTTGTTTTTAAGCAGATTTGAAGTGTATTCTGCATTCAGGATTTTGTAGAAATATAGCAGAGGCTCAGCCAGCCCCTAGATTATAAACCTTTGCTATATACTCATGTGAGTACTGATAGCCAGGGGAAAAAAATTCCGTATCAAGAGAAAGTGACCCTAAAAAGTTTGAGTGGTGTCTTCTCAATATTTCCAGTGAAGGCAAAGGCTCAGGTAGAATCAAAAGTACACTGTGTGCCAATACCTGCCTCTGTGGCTCATATCCCATGCAGGATTTGCGTGCCTGTGACCACTAGGATTAGTGGCCAAAGGATTAAGGAATGGTTGTCTCCATCTGATGAAGTGGGACAAGAGATTTTTGCAAACAAGCTTGTTTGCAGAATGACAYAGCATTTACACATGAGTTTTCAAGATGAAGACCAAATGCAAGARAAGCGGCATAGTAGCGAGCAAAGATTCTGGGAGACAGCACAATAAAAAAGTTCTTCCACATTCCCTAAAAAACATCACTGCTGGGAACATATCCAAAGTGCTGAGACACARATTTCTCCAGCGTAAGGAAAAAAACCCAACAAAACAGAGAAAAAACCCACCGAAAAAGAAAACAAAACAAACAAACAAACAAAAAAAAAACCCAAAAAACCAAAACAACAAACCAGATGAATTAGAAATTGTGAGCAGTTGCAGAGTAACAGAACATGATGGGATAGTTCACATTGTAGTGTAATGGGTGGGAACAGATTCAAATGAGCAGCTTGAATGCRTGGAGCTTTGCCATGAGGTGGCTCACAAGCAAGCTGAGGGTTTACAGGTCTGGATCAGAGGAAGGCTAGTGAGGAAGCTGTTGTGATGATCAAGGGGTAAAATAAGATGCAGTCTTTAGCTGACTGAAAGCAGCCTTGCAATCAGGAAAAAGATTAAAAATATTGATTTGACATGGAATTAGGAATTCTAAAACTCTGCTGCAATTGAAACTGGCAGGCAACAATCAAAACCTCTATTAGTGTACTGATAGGAAAACTAGAGAGATCCTGTGATAAGGGTCTGCAGTGTTCAAAGCTTTGTTTGCTAARACCTTTGACTTATAAGGTATGTCCTCTGGCTTTTCAGGAGAACCTGGACAACTGAGGTACTGCCTGTGGTAGAAAGTTATTAGTTAATGATCAATCAAGTGAATAAATTTGTTTTACAACAGTTCATGACACCACATGAGATAACCTGATGTTGGTGAGGAAGCTTAGCCAAACACCTTTCAAAACCTGGGTGATCCAGAGAGAGTCTTTGTGACTGGAGAATGGAAAGTGTCACATTGTTCTTCAAAGATCAAGAAAGAGAATTTGGGACATTAGAGGCTGGTCAACCTCACTGCAGTCTCCTGGAAGATTTTGGAGAAATCTGCATATCAAAGTCATTGATAGGCATATGAATGATAAGACAATTGGGAAAACCCACAATGGATTTACAAAGGKAAAATCACACCTAACTGATTTCCCTCTCTGTTAAATGAATTAATGATCAGGGCATATTATTTGTCTTGACTTAYTCATGATTTTTGCATGGTTTACAATCATATCTTAGTAGCCCGCCTAAAGAGATGTGAACTGGATGCATAGGCTATAAGATGCTCATAAAACTGATTGGACTACAGGGGGCATGGAAAACTGATTGGATTACAAGGGTCCAAGAGAAATGGGTTGCAGTTTGAAATTCGCTTTGCCAAGTGGTTACTAGAGGCTTTCCTCACAGGTAGGTACTGTTACCATTTCATATCTTCACTAGCTGCCTGGATGACATACAAAAACACACTCTCATCAAGTCTGTGGATGAAACCAAATGTAGAGGAAGAAGATAACATGCCTAACCACAGGGTTGCTCTTTAGTGAGGATTTAACTGACTGAGATTCATGGAAATTCAGGAAGTTCAACAAAAACAATGAGAAATTCCAAAATCTGGAATGAAATAACCATGTGCAGCAGTATTGTCTGGGACTCACTRGGTAGAAAGGTTTTGAAGAAARAAAAGAAAAAAAAAAGAGATCCTGAGGTTAAAAGTTTGAACACCAATCAATAGTGCAGCTTTGAAGCAGTAARTGTTTATTGAAGAGTGGGATATATTAGCAAGAACGTAGCCAGCAGATTGAAATCCTCAGTATTTGGCATTTGTGACCACATTTAAAGTCTCTTGCCCAGCTTTGGTTTCCCAGTGCAGGAAAAGTAGCGACACTGGGGAGCAAGTCTAATGGAGGTAAATCAAGATASACCCTAGAGAGATTTTTTAATAGGTCATTAAATCTATTCTCTTGTAGCTGGGAACTTCTTTTCCAGTCCAGATTAATTCACCACCTTTACTGTTTACAAGAAAGCATACGCTGCTTTGTAATCTTTGTCCCAGCACTAAAGTACTCTTGAGGTACTGAATCTGTACTTTGCCATGCCATTTCAATGTTTTCTGAAGTTGTCTTTCACTGCACCTGGCTGCCATGGGCATGGATAGAGTACAGCCTATATCCAGCAGATGTCCTGAGCCTGGCTCTTTCTAAACATGATGTAGACRCTTTAAGCCTTATGAGGTAGCTTGAYCTTGGCTGGATGCCRGGTGCCCACTAAGAGGCTCTAGCATTCTCCCTTCTCAGGTGGTCAGGGGAGAGAAAATGAAATGGGAAGAAACCTCACATGTTGAGATAAGGCCATTTATGAAAGCAAAAGCAAAAGGCTCTGTGTCCACAAGCAAAAAAAAMCAACAAAGATTTTATTCTCTACTTCCCATCAGCAAATGATGTCCAATTGCCTCCCAGAAGAAAGTCTTCAGCCTGCCTAGTAGTTACTCTGGAAGGCTAATGTTGTAAATAACAAATGTCACTTTATTCCTTYGCCTTTTTTTTTCCTTTATATCTGAGCTGATTTCATATGTCTTGGAATATCCTCTTTATCAGTTTGGGTCAGCTGTCCCGGTTGTGTCCCCTCCCAAGATGCTGCCCAAACCCGGCCTTCTGTTGGTGGGGCAGAATGTTGGAGAGAGAGTTGATGCTGTGCCAGTGCTACTCAGCAGCAGCCAAAACTCTGGTGTGTTATCAACACCTTTCTAGATATCAATGCAAAGCATAGCACTGTGAGTCTTGCTATGGGGAAATGAACTCTGTCTCAGACAGACCCAATATAGCCTTATTTTCACAAGATCTGGTGATCGGTGGTGTGGTAAGAAAGCCAGTCCCTTATGGGTTTAACATGTTAAAGTGCACTTGCAAATCATCTGTCAAGTATTTAGTTCAGGCATAACTTGTGAAGCTCTGAAAAACATTAGTGCACACATAAAAAGCAGTTAACAGAAAAATATCTTGGGGAGGATGGGGACATGMAGGCAAATAAGCAAAGCTCTTTTTACTTTCAGTAATAACTGAATCATGCTTTACGGTGTCTGTGGATTCCATTTTTGTTTTCAAGAGGTAAGATACTTCTTGCCTGAGAGTAAGGGAAACATACAGAAATATTTATAAAATGTTTATTGCACTTTTTATAGTCCAGTGGTCTGAGTTGTACTAACTGCAATCTGATCTCTAACTTTCATAGCTCTGTAAAGATAATTTTGTAAATTTTTCACAGGAATAGCTTAGATATTTGTTATATAATGCATCATTCCAGTTTATTGAGTGGAATAAACTGTATAATGTATCTGCATTGAGCCACTGTCCTTAATAAACATTTTAGTCCAATCACTAATTGCATGGGCATTTTTAATCCAACCTAAACTGCATATGTATTTTCTCATCTTTTTTTTTTTGCTTGCATGAAAGTTAGAACTCTGGGAAAGTATTTTACATATAATGCCTGTCACTTATAGCTATGGTTCTTACATGTACATGCACATGTCCCAGGATGCTTTTGAGGTTTGTATTTTGTGCAAAAAATAATTACTGACTCTTCTGGTTTTTTTTAGAAGGGCTTCTTCCTTCCCTACAGACGGTTCCTTGTCACAGGGTATTTGTGTTAAAGGATCACACAGCTACTTGAAGATCTCATTTGTTATTTTTAACCAATACCCTAACACCTATACAAGAGGGTCTATAATTTTTAAACAGGCTGTAAAAGGGAAGATTCCCAATATGTCTGGATTTTTTTAAAAAAGACAGGTACCAAGTCAYTTGGTTGCTCAATCATTCAGAGAGAACAGACTGAATGGGATCAAAATATTAACAAAAAATCACAGATTAATATACATATCTCCCACTGTTTGTTTATTTATTCATAATTACATTTTTTCCTCAGTCAGATGGGGTTCTCCTGTTCAAGAGCTCTGGCTGCATAACAGAGGGAGAATAATCTGTGAGCAGTCAACTAAAGCTGTCATAATTTTGTATGAACAAGCTTTCACATACTTGGAAAAGCATTATTTTAAGAAATACTCAAAAAATTCATCATCACAAGTATTTCAAATATGCATGAAAGGGCAACAGAGGGCAAGAGAAGAGAAATTACCATGTCTTAGGGAGGTAAGTGTAGTGGGAATCTTGTTTTCTCTACTGGACATTTTTAGTTCATGTGGTATAARAAAACAATAGAGCCATTGCAAAGAAGCAGAATAATGGATGCTGTCCTTACCCAGGTGAAATAATTAAGTAAAACTGGATTTACTTGACAGTCAGGCTTAAAGGACAGTTTCATCTAGACAGATTGTAAGTTCTTATGAGAACACATAACTCTACAGAAAATTTCAGTTAGAGAAGAAGCCAGCTGTTAGAAGGTCTACCTAAATCCATTTAAACTMCATCCTAAAATAGTTCCAGTCATAGTATAACAAACAGGGCTGAGAAAACTCTGCTGTCTGTAACAATAAATAAGAATTTGAAAGAATTCTTTTAAAAATAATTTCTTCCATATTCTCACTGTCACAAAACACTTTAGGAGCAACATATGTTCTGTGCTAAGTTATTTCTTCTAGTGAAAAAAGTTGGAGAACTCTTTATCCTTTATCCACTGTAGTCTCTGTACTCTTAGTTCTGATATGTAACAGTGTAATGCATCTCTCTAGATGTAAATTAACATAGTCAAAATTAAGTCAGCATATGAGGATCACTGTTGCTAAACTAAGTATAGGGCCATTCTTGCTTTCAGTTTTAATGAGTACTAAGTTTTCCATCTGGAGTCAATAGAAGGACAAACTGAACCTCCAGCTGTGGTCTCCCTGTATGTCTTTTTGAAGCAATTCCCACACAGTGCTGAAGTTTTACTCATCAGAAAAGCTTTCTACAGAACATGAGGTATTTAAGTCTTTTATTAATAACTGTATGCTTCATTTTGCCCTAATATTACCTAAACTGTGGCAGCCCTCATGCACTGAAATATATACTGCTATTTGCTATTACTCTGGGTAGCCTTATATGTAAGCAAAGATAAACAGCTTTAGGTATAGAACGACAACAAATAAAATAAAAATCAATTTGTTGAGGCAATGCTTCAGAGAAAGAAAGGTCAACATGCATATGAAGAAAAAACAGCTCTCTTGATCCATTCCTAGCTAAAAATGTATTTTACATGCATGTGTTCATATATATGTGTGTGTGTGCACTTTTGTGTATATTCACACACTGAAAGMTAAAAGTATTTCAAATAATTAGTTTTAATTAATTTTACTATATCAGCAGAAATGACTGTCTTATGATAACTACTAATTACTAATTTATGAACTTAGGTTTTGATTGAATTTATAGCACTGAATATATCAATATGCTGAGCAAGGGTCTTTAAATACAGTTGATCTCACAAAACAACTTAAATTATGTTTATTCCTATGGCAAAAGTAACACTTCATTATTATAATGGAAGTACTATTTAAAGCTTAACTATTATATTTTATGAGTTTTGGAGCATTTGTCAATAAGACCTGAATTTCTGTTGATGCCAAATTATTTTTTTTTTGGTGCAGAATTTATAGTCATTATTTGCTTCTCCATGTTTTGCTATGTCATTATTTATACCATCTGTTGTATGTGATCTGCAGGGAACTAGCAAGTTAGGCAACTTTATTTTGCTGATGAATAGCAGAGATGATTCACTAAATAGGTTTAGCTATATGAGCTAAGAAACAGGAGATTTTAGATAAACTTTGTATGTGAAGTGTGTTTTCATCATGACACTCAACGTTAAGTACAATTAGTGGTCTTTATATTTTATTGGCAATAGGAAATAAGAAAAAAATAGATCATGATTATTTTAGATACGACCATAAACATGACTAGTTTGGGGATAGATTTAAAACATGCATTCAAAATATATTCGTACACCTTTACGTATATTATCAGAAGTATGATTAGTGTTGAAATACCTCAACACTCAAGAATAGTTGTATTAACTAAGGGTTTGCACTGATTACTGCCACTGTTTTTTCATGAACATAATGGTAGATCATGACCAAATCCAAACCATACAATTCAAGCTCAGTGGTACTGATGTTTTTCATAAGCTCCACTCACGTGTTATAGGAAGCAGTAGACATTTTGGTTTACTTATAAGAATATCAGACATCCTGATAAATTTTTTGTTAGGGGGGAACAGAACCTATGTAGATTGCAACAGGGATTATGATTTGAGAACAATTAGAAGAGCTTCCCAGGACATTAAGAGTAGGCTTATATAAAATAATAAATGTAAATAGATTGATTAGGTAACACTGGAGTTGGTGTAAATTTAATGTTATGAGGCACTCAATAAAGTCCATTCATAAAAGGAATGGACTTTACTGAAGTGAATGAGACAAGCAAGATCAGCCTCTTAGCTGAAATGAGAATGAGTTTACTTCACTATGGAGCACTTGAATTTTACTGATAGTGGATTATATAAACAGCTGATCTAAATGCTTGTCTATCATCTGCCCAGCCACCTAGTCTAACAACACTCACGATGGATATCAAAAATTCTCAGGAATGTATAAACTCCAAATGTGACTTAATTAACAGGAATGGATAGGAATCATAAAATTCTATTTTAAGCATTCTGACAGGTGAAATAATGCCAAATAAAAGAAGCCACTCTACCAAGAAAATATGTATTTTACAATGTATCATAGTTTACTACTGTGATTAAAAATTGGGCATGACTCCTCATGATAAATGATCCTGGAACAATTGTTCAAAACACTAAGTGGTTCCAAATCTAGAAACTATGCAAAAAAAACATTCCTTGACTCAAAAACATTCCTTGGCCTTTCAACAATATAYTAAAAGAAGGGAATTGATTAAATTTCTTTAGTTACTTATAACTGCTTAATGACAAGTCATTACACATGAAAATTAAGTATATTAATGACAGTGTTTTTTGAGTGTTYATTAACACTAGAAAGTTATCCTGGATCAAAGCAGGCAATTAATCATAAAAGATATTTTTAAACAATGCTACCTGTGACTCCGCCTATTCTTGAAACCAATGTCACATTAGAAGGACATGAAACCACTTTCTGCTATTTCTGAATAAATCCACCAGTAAACAAGCCCTTTTAGCCTATCTTCTACTTTGACAGATTGTCCAAGAAACAAATTTGGTCAATAAAAACAAAATGTTCTCTCTAAAAGTTAAAAAAGTCACAGCTGACAAACACAATGTAACTTCTAAACAACTCCTTAGCTTCATGTCCTGTCTCTCTCCTCCTCCCACAGATCCAGCTTGCAAGATGCTGACCAGTAATGAGATACACCACACATCCATCACACCCACTGTCTCAGGGGGAGGTGAGAGCACACAGGCTCTCCGGCAAGGCTGTGTTCAAACTACGGGTATAAAACTCAGAGGAAGGCAGCGATACATATGATGAGAATTTATCGCTCCTAATGCAGCTCCTGGTTTCCACCCTGCTTTAAGTAGGCTGAAGAAGTACTAAAACAGTGAACACCAACAACACCCGGGTACAGATCGTTTCCTGGAAGGGAAGCAGTCAAACAGACAGTGGTTTCATAGGAATACGTTACAACTGTTACACAGCAGCTTATGAGGAAGCTTGAAAGCTGTTGAAGGGGTCTTGTGCTGTTGCTCCCATAGGAACCAGAGTCATTACAGTGCCACTGGTCTACTTCAGTACCACGTATTTTACACTTCTAACTCTCATGGTGCCCCTCAACAGTAAATTTAAACCAACTCTGAATGTTACCCAAACAATTTGTTTATATAAATTATTTTCTATAGGCCTACTCTTAATGTACTGGGAGCCTCCTTTAATAATTCTTATTTCATACTTCCTGCAATCTCCAATGCTGCAGTTGTACATTTTTCCCCTCCAACATAAAACATATCATGATATCCACACCTTATGTATATTTCAAAACTTCTACCGTTTCCAATAGCAAGTAGATTGCATGTTCTCAAACCCAGATGCAAAATTAAAAGGGAAAAGGTAATAAATATTGCAAAGAATATAAAAGAAAAAAATCATTATTACAATTAGTGTACAATAAGAATTTACTCCACATTTTCCATTTATTGTAGCTGTTTATATAAGAGTCCTAACTCTATAGCTTAGCATGAAGGACACAAGAGTAGCAGAGGGAAAGTGGCATTGTATGAGATACCTTCTTTAAATTCAGAAGATTGGCTATCATTTAAACATATTTATAAAAAGAAATGGTCAAGATTACTGAGCTTGAATACATGAAGGGAGATATTCAGATTGTCCAGCTTCAACGACCTAAGAAACTTCCAAGAATAGTTCCAAGGAAAACATTGCCATTTGCCTCATTTTTCTTAGGAGAGAGCCAGAACCAAGATGTCAYTGCCTTATTCAAGCCAAATGAACTGAAATAAATGGGAAAACTGAATGTGGTTATGGTAGGCAGAATTTTAAAACAAAACTGAGTAATTCTTTTTTGAATTATTTTGACTGAGTATTTTTATTTTAAATTAAAAATATAGTAGAAATTAAAAACTTTGGAGCTTGAACCCACCTCAGTTTCTGTTTCTTTGAGTGACATGATCAAGTTGTAAACACAAAAAGTAGTTTTACAATGTCTACCATTAAGACAACTGTATTTATTGTATTTTAATAGAAAAATGTTGCTGCTGACTCAGGTTCTACTTCATGTACTTCAATTTAGCCCTGTAATATTTTGCAACTAGAAACATTGCAGTCATGCCAAAGCACAAAGAGGAACTAGAAATTGCAACCCATTTAAAAAACCAACAACCTGAAACCAATTAATTAAGTAACTGGCAAAGTGAAACAGCAAACCAAACAAACCACATCAATGGTGAAAATGCACAAAAATGTTAAAGATTAAACTGGCTTATATATTAGTCATCAGAGGTATATAAGCAACACAGATAAGGGTTTTTTAAGAATATATGACTTTAATTTTGTCCCTTGAATGATAAATTTACAATGAAAATGACATGTCCACCGTAATTTTGAAATACAATGTAGTTACCACCGCTTTCCTGAAAATGCCTTTCCATTATATTTGGTTGTGGTAGAGGAGTAAATTTGACAAAAAATAAACTCTTACACACATTCACCCTTAGGAGATTCATAATAAAATGACACATTTAAAATTAAATAAATATTGATAAATATTCTATAAAATAAACATTCCTCCTGGATCTCCTCAAACAAGATTTTCCTCAGCATATTGTCTAGTACACCACTTTAAAAAACCCAAAAAACCCCACAGAACTAAAAAAATAAACTTAAAAAACTGAAGAAACAGGATCTGTTTATTGAAAAAGAGGCAGAAGGATACAATTGACATTGGCCTGATATTTTACCTCTTGTTGATTGGATAATAATTTTCTCAGTGTTCAGTATCGATGTCAGTCCATCTCTAGTACTTTGAGGCCATTTGTGTTGGGAAGAGCAGACGCAGCGASTATATGCATGGCACCTGTGCCAGCCTCTGGAGCGTTTCTTGATCCTCTGAGCCACCTCYCCCTCTGAGGCCCCTCTCCCTAAGGCTGTCAAAGATGCTTGTGTCTACTCCTCCAATACTTGCCACGGACAGCTCAAGTAGAGATGGTTTTATTAAATTTGGAAGAGGAAAATTTTGCTCTGCCATCTCTCTGTGTTCCGACAATATGTACTCAAGCATTAGTGGACAAATATATCAAATAAATATCAGATAAAAACACCCAAAATATGGTATTGCAAAGAAAGCATATATTTTAGGGTATGGTCAGAGAAGATATTTAAAGCCTCCACTGGTGCTTCTAGAAATGTCAGGACAATTCAGAAATGTCAGTTCCTTTACCGGTTTCCAGATTGTAATTGAAGGATCATGTAGCTCTCTCACTCTTAGTCTCTCTTTCTCTCTCTCTAAATAGGTCTATAAAGATCAGCTGGAAAGTGCAGACAGAAATTGTTCACTGGTTAGCTTTACTTAGAGCTACAGGGTATATATGTGCTTTGTTTTGTCTTATTGATCAATCTAGCTTACATTTTTAGCACACACAAACAAAGATCAGGAAAAATAAAAAGTTGATGAAAAACACGAACAACACAAATAAGGTTCCAATCGTGCAAATTTTGCTTCACTGGATAAAGCACTTCTTGACACAGTAATGTCCAGAATCCCCCTCCCCCAGAAAAAATACAGGACTGAGACTGAAGCCATTCTTTTTTTTTTTCCTTTTTTTTTTTTTCTTTTTTTTTCCTTAAGGCTATACAACACAAAGAAATAAAGCATGGAAGAACACCTCATTGGGCTGAACACTCCATTCTTCTGGCTCTGGAGTGAGCCTTTGACAAAGCAATTCTGTGGTCCGAGTTACTTGTTTCATTGGGACAACAACAAGAGAAAGAAAAAGAGAAAAAAATGAAAGAGAGGAAAAAATAAAAAGAATAAGAAAGTCAATGATCCCAACAATAAAATCCAAAATTGACTTTACAATCACAGGTACAAATTGCTCAGGTCGATAATTTCATTTCTCCTAAAGATCACTGTCGTCTAAAACTAATTAGAGGCGCAGGTTCCAAGGAATTGTCAATATTCAAAGCAAATGTTGGAGTTTAGAAGGTTATCATTCTTCTACTGTGACAGTCTGACRGGGTGACTGAAAATATTGTCACGTGCTGCCAAGTTCAGGGTGTCATTAACAATTGAATCCTTGCTCCGGCTCATGGATCTGTCTCCTATTTGGCCTTCTTTTATAGTGGAAAGACTAAGAAGCCGGAAAAGGTTGAATATTTCCACCCTCCCATGAGGTTACCCCTTTCCAGTTTGAGATGCACTTTGTCTTCTCTTTCCATGAGGAGTAAGACCCCATTGCTGGCTGCTTCTCTGGTGACATCCTGATCCCCTGCAAAAGCTGAAATCACTGGGTAGTTGTTTTGCATTAAACTTACCTAAAAAGTGCAAAGAGACAGAATCTGAGTTTTCTCAATACTCTCAATGATTTTTTTTTGCCCTGTGCACATCACTAAGCTTCTGTACAGGTCAGAATCTAGGTTGAATTAAGCTAAGGAAATAGGCAATGCATGATTTCTGTCATGTATGAAGACCCCTTTAAAAATAACCCACAATCTCATTCTTCAACCTCTGGTTTTTGTTTTTTTTTTTTTTTTTTTTTTTTTTTTTTTTTTAAAATGAGTCTTGAAAGGAGCCATTTGAAGAAAAAAAAAAAGAAAGAAAAGAAAATGAAGGGAAGGACAGCGTCTTCTTTCAATTAGAACCCACCTGGATGGTTTGTCTGTTATAGACCTTGACCACGTGGAAACTGAAACTATATATCCCTTTTCTTGGTGCTACAAATATACTGGAAGTAAGATCAAAATGGTTGCCAATATTAACTAATACCTGGAATGCAAACAAATAGAACAAAGAAAAGGAGAAAGAGAAAGAGAGAAATCAGACTCCACCTTAGAGAAGCACCAGAAAAAATTTGACATGAGCTCAATGACCAACATAAAGCATAGTCAAAATGGCATTTGCAGCACAATTAAAAGTGCATGGCAGGGGAATGGAATCAAGCTACAGAGGCAWTTAAAAGGCATCAGAGTTAATAAAGCAATTTAGTTACACAAAAATGATCGCCAAGGCCTGTTAGATGAAGTGCAAATGTCCACACTGAGCTGTCAACAAAGCAAAGGTGGCAGAAGGAGGAGGGGGAGGAGTGTGAAATGGAGGGAAGGAGGGAGGGGGAAAAAGGYAGGAAAAAATACCAAAAGTCATTAGATCATAGTGGAAATGTATGTTTTTTAGATAGCACTACTGAAATCAGAGCTGGCCTCGAGTTTAATAGGGTATAGAACTAAAACCGCTCCACAGAGAGGAGCAAAGGAAGAAAGCGGGTGCGCAGCAACAGCAACATCTGCCAGCTCATGTCCTCTGTCCCTCTGGAGGGCTGTGTCACTCGGCCCACACGCTCCTCAGGAGGCTGGGGTGGGCCTGCTCCTCCTTCCCGCCAATAACCCTAATTTTTCATATATTTCAATTTTTTTTTGAAACAAAACAAAACAAACAAACAAACAAACAAACAAACAAAAGAGGCAGAGTCGAGCACTCCGGCAGATGTGCAATGCCTCTTTCGGAAGCCGCGGCCGCACCCTGCCGATCCCGCCGATGTGACAGGGACCTGGCCTCGGCTCATCCTCTGGCGCCTCGTCCAGGCTGCTGCGATGGGAGCAGGGTTTGGCTCAAAGGGCACGGGCAGAGAAGAACCTGCGGGTCGGCGGCGATGCCGTCCGGCGAGCGGGTGTGCCCGAGCCGGCTGCTCCGCCGTGCCCACCCCCGGGGCACGCCCGTCACGCTCAGTTTGCGGGCTAAAACTCTGCTTTAATGAAAAAATACGAAGCAGGAGAAAAAAAGAAAAAAACAGCAAAAAACACACCCCCCCACCCCCCAAATTCCAAGCTTTTCCTCCCAAACAGCCAAAGTCTAGAGTTCCCCCAAAAAAGGGACAAAAAAAATGATTTAAAAAAACCTTATTGTGGGAGCACCGAGAAAATGCCTTCAAACTCCTAGGATCTGGACATTGCCGGGTAAAGCATCRAACAAATACTATATATTTAGCAAGTTGGGGGGTTAATTTTTTGTTGTTTTGGTTTTTTTTCTACTGATCTAATTTTATGAGATCTCGTATGAGACGAATGGCTGTGCAAACTCATTAGGAATGACAGGTAGACAGATAAATGACAACCAGACAGGTAAGAAAATATAAAACAAATAACCCAAAAAACCAACAAACAAACAAGCCCAGAGAAAACAGTCTGGTATGTTAATTTTGGTTGACTCTGCAATACTACTTCAGGAGTCAGAAGCKATAGGAAAATAGGAAATTTCACCGCAAAAATAAAGTGAATGGACGAGGTTTGGTCTCGGGGAGGGGAGCGGTGCGACGAGGCATGGACAGGAAAAGCAGAGCAGGCTGTTCGCRGCTCTGCCCGGCGCATGCCGTGCGGGATAACACCATTCCGATACAGCCCGCCGGGAACACCGTTTGCCTCGTCTGATAACGCGGGAAACACCCTGTTCTTCCTCATCCCTCCCTCCCTCCGAGAGATGCTGTGACATTGCCAAATGCACTCCGAACAGGCAGATCCGGCGACTCCTCACCGGTACCTCTCTCAATTTGCACCGAAGGAGGGATGCTCACGCTTTCCCCGGGTCGTTCCTGGCTGGCCGAGGGAATCCTTGGCTGCAAGGCGCCCCCGCACGCGTCCGAGGCACAGACTTTTCACCTTAAAGCTCTTTCCGTACTAGCGATTGTGACCGGACAAGAAGGCAGCGTGTTCACCCCCGATACCACCCTAGGAAAGCCCCGCAGCTACCTAAATGAACTTTCCAAAGTCTTTCTGGGCTGTTGAGACGTGAAGTTGCTATTGAGCGGGTGGGTCGGGGTTAAGAGATGGAACGGGAACCAGGAGGAGAACACGCGTGCAGCCAGGGGAGGCAGGGGTGGGGGATGCCCGCGCTGGACGCGGGGACAAGGGGTAGCGAAGGCGAAGCAGGCAGAGCCTGACCTGGTCGAAGTAGATGGTCATGGTGCGGTTGCTCATCTCGGAGGGCTCGTGGTTGGTGCTGCGGGTAGCCGAGAAGGCCACCTTGGCGCTGCCCGAGCGCACCGAGATCCCCAGGGAGGAGGTGATGGCGCCGTCGGCCGAGGGGCTGGAGTCGCAGACCACCAGGCACTTCCCCTCCAGGACGATGGGCTCCGTGTCGTTCTGCGCCCGCACCGGGCACCCGGCGGGCAGCAGCAGCAGCAGCAGCGGCAGCGCCGCCGCCAGGCAGCAGGAGCAGCCGCCCGCCGGCTCCGGCAGCGCCCCCCGCCGCCGCCGCCCCATGCCCGGCGCCGGACGGCCGCCGCCGCCGCTCCGGATGGCCGCCGACATGCGGGCGGGCGGGCGGGCGCGGGGAGGCGGAGGGGGCTGCGCGCCTGCTGCCGCCGAGGCGCCCTGCGGCCAGCGCTCTGCGGGACGGCGGCTGGGCAGCGGCGGCTGCGGCCGCGCCTTCCTCCTTCTCCTCCTCCTCCGCCTCCTCCTCTGCGCGGGGCGAAGGAGCCTTCTCAGAGGGCGGGCGGCACGCAGCAGCCTGCCAAGGGGAAAGGCGGCGGTGAAGCACGGCAGCGGGCAGGCGGGGAGCCGGCACCGCGCCGCCCGGAGGGCTGCCCCTCCCCGCCCCCGGCGCCCCCGCGAGTACAACAGGTCTGGGAGACACCTGGCTGCCCGGCGTTCCCTCTTTCTCGGGTTCCCCARCAGCCTGCCGTATTCCGATGGGGGAGGAGGGGGCAGCGCTGCATCCCCAAACCCCCAGCGGAGCATCCTGCGAGTGCCTAGGGCAGTCCCTTTCCTGCCCCACAACCAATGGGGTCTCCAAAGCCCGGCTCCACTTCTTCCCATAGCCCCACTATTGATTGCATCTGCGAGCCTGGTTTTTCTCAGTCTCTTAACGCCCCAGACACCACGGAAGGAGATTTTATTCTTGTTATAAGCAACGCGCGCCCTCTCCCCTCGATGGAGCTGCCCCGCTATCTGTAGAG